>CM070090.1:12908167-13039167 GCA_036178185.1 Liparis tanakae | reverse complement strand
GCCGTGTTTCGCTTTGGCGAGCTCGCTCACTGTTGTGCTAATATGCTGCTTTGCACACGCAGCCCTGCACGGGGGTTCTTTTCTTCAAAACGAGCATTCCTGCGCTTTTAGTTTGATTAGTATATCTTTCGTAATGACTTCGCTTGGTGCTCAGGCGGTTTTCCTGTGCAGGAACAACAACAGCGCGCGGCGGCCACACACTCTGTGCCCCGGGTGTATGCTCCGTGAGCCCGCTGGCGGAGCAGGCCTGCTGTTGCACTATTTTTGACATTTCATATTTTCACCCCAGCCACTAAAGCTATTTAATAAGTGGCTGCTCCGGTCGATACGGTTCGCTGCTTCCCACCTGGGCGTGTTTTGAAGCAGTTGTGTGTTGATGGCGTAGTTTCCTGTTGTTTAGATGGGACCGTGTCCTGCATCATCATAACGCACCATATGCACGTTCATGTTTATGATTGTAAACTAGTCACTGTTCACACTGCCCTCTTCACAGTATATAGTTCACTACATGCCAGACGCAATGCACGTTATTATTCCCAAAGGGAAATGATGTGTTTTCACAGAGGCCAGGTCAGATCACTTATTAGTGCAAATATATTTTAGAAATCACATTAAAACTAGAGATCGAGGTCAAAGTTGGACCATATTCTTTACTCCAAATATACAGTCAAATAGTGCATGTGATAAAACACTGTATATTAGTAGTGCAATAATTGCTATCAAGCTAAACGCCTATTATATTTATGGTGACCTGATTGACAATTGAATTCACTGACAATATTTATCGGAATCAAGACAAAATAAATTAGCTGCTTCTGAGTTTTATGTTTTGCTGCTTTTCTCAGATTGTTATATGATACTAAATTGAATTTATATAGAAGTGTTCGTCATCAAAACAATATTGCTTTAGGCGTTACAAGTTAATTCTAGAAATAATCCATAGATTCATAAGTAACAAATAAGTGTTAGTTTCAGCCCTAATTGTCCGTCTCTAGTAAGAGTGTGTAGGAGGAATAAAAGGTCGTAATAACCTGAATGTGTGTGTGTGTGTGTGTGTGTGTGTGTGTGTGTGTGTGTGTGTGTGTGTGTGTGTGTGTGTGTGTGTGTGTGTGTGTGTGTGTGTGTGTGTGTGTGTGTGTGTGTGTGTGTGTGTGTGTGTGTGTGTGTGTGTGTGTGTGTGTGTGTGTGTGTGTGTGTGTGTGTGTGTGTGTGTGTGTGTGTGTGTGTGTGTGTGTGTGTGTGTGTGTGTGTGTGTGTGTGTGTGTGTGTGTGTGTGTGTGTGTGTGTGTGTGTGTGTGTGTGTGTGTGTGTGTGTGTGTGTGTGTGTGTGTGTGTGTGTGTGTGTGTGTGTGTGTGTGTGTGTGTGTGTGTGTGTGTGTGTGTGTGTGTGTGTGTGTGTGTGTGTGTGTGTGTGTGTGTGTGTGAAGGTTTAATGTGCCTTGTTTACAGTTTTATCCTCAAGCCGGAGAGCGTAACCACTACGATGTCGCTGTGACTGGCTTCTTTCTCAGTCAACTGATGAATCCCTTTCCCCTCATTCTGAATAAGGATTAGCAAAACCAAACTAATTTACCAAGCTAAAAGGTCTGAGTGTTTGGGGATGGTAACTCCCTGGATTTGGCAATTCCGTTAATATGAGTGAAACTCCCAAAGGAGGGAGCTTAGCTCTGCCTGGCTCCATGTTGCCAGAAACTGCACTGATGCACACATGCATGCACACTCTCTCTAGAGTGTTTGTTTTACTCCCACTCCTCCACGCCCACACCCTTGACTGCAGTGCAGCTGAAAATGTGTTCCTCATTTCATGTCCATCCTCTCTATTTCACTCTTTCCTTCCTTCCTCCCCATATGTGATCACTTAGCAGGGGACCTTTTGTTTCTTCTTCTTTAAGTTAAAGATGTGAATACAGTCAGACTTGAACTATCATTCATACCACATAGGTCAATTATGTCAATAAGCTGTAGGTTGTGAATCTATGTTTGATTTAAATATGTACACTAGCAGGCTACAGGCTGGGGAGCACACACTACAGGCTAAAGAGCACAGGCTACAGAATATAGGCTACAGGCAGGTGAGTACAGGTTACAAGCTACAGAATACAGGCTACATGCTAGATAGTACACACTACAGGCTGGAGAGTACAAGCTAGAGAATACAGGCTACATGCTAAAGAGTATAGGCTAACACGCTACAGGCTGGTGAGTACAGGTTGCAAGCTAGAGAGTACAGGCTAGAGAATACAGGCTACATGCTAGAGAATACACACTACAGGCCGGAGAGTACAGGCTACTCTCCAGCCTGTAGCCTGCTAGTGTAAATATTTGAACTAAACATAGATTCAGAGCCTACAACTTACAGGGTCATTGGTGACATGTATGATTCACAGCCTAGAGCCTACAGCTTATTGACAGGGTCATTAGTGACATGTATGATTCACAGCCTAGAGCTTATTGACATGGGCATTAGTGACCTACGTAGTGGAGAGTACACGCTACAGGCTGGAGAGTACAGACTAGATTAGCAAGGGGTTCTTGACCTTTTTGACCTTGGGCCAAACTTTTCAAGCAGACTCATGGAACAGTCATGGAACGGACCAAAAAAAGGAAGTTGGTTCATGAATGGCTTTAACCGTATTATATATGAAAATGTAAAATGGTTATTATTAGGGCCCAATCACTGAATTATTCAGAGGACCTTTCTTCTTCTAATGTTTGTTATTGTTTAGATTTGCGGTCGGAACAATCAAAAGACCGTGGTTATAAAAGCTTTGAGGTGTCAAACAATGTAGATGTGGTGTGGCAACAACAAAAAGTGCCCTGCAGTACGCTCTACAGGACGGAGTGAGACTGTCGGGAGGGGTCTGCTATTTCTGAGAGCAATCTCTTCCACTCTGTACCATGTGACGGATAAACCCAGAGTCCCCGTCCTCACACTCTGAACACAGCACAGCGTTTGGCCTGGCCGTGATAGTATGCAGCAGGTACTGGCTGACCCATGACGATGGTCCCAGTGATGGTGACGCTCGCATGCACATTTACCAAATGGAAAAAAGCCTTATGTTGGCTTTGTCTCAGGAGCGATTCATTTGCCTCTCAGATTCAACTTAAACTAATCGCTTGGCTCTTATCGATGTGATGGCCATTACTTTTAGGGTGTAACATGTTTGGTCAGCTGGGAAAAGGGGTGTTTATTTCCCAAAGGGAACTATGTCTCTTTCGTTGCTCAGTGCTCCGTCACTAACTAAGTCATGTGGTGCTCTTTTTAACTTTAAGATCACACATGCAGTAGATATTATGCTTTGGAGCTGATGAAACAATGTTGTCGGAAGATATTTATGACAAAAAAAGGATAACTTGCTATCACATAGTAAAGTAAAATGTCTACAATACCTTCTTCCCTGCAGGTAATTATACACATGTATTGTTGTTAAACACTGTATTCTAGTTTGTTTGCTGTTGGATCCTGTTGTCCATAAAGCTATGGATTCTCTGTATGTCAAATACTTTGATACACAAGACCGTGCAAGGGGCAGTGCTAAAAGGACACTGAATGCATTCCTGCAAGGAGTGGTAGTCAGAGACTCACGCACGCACGCACGCAAGCAAGCAGTTGCTAGTGGATTCTTCGTCCCCTAAATGACAGGCATCTAGCTCAGAGATATAAGGAGCCTTGTCCGAGCGAGGGCCTCGTATCTCAAAACTGCTTCCATAACCCCCCCACACACACACTAAACATTTCGAAGAAAGACCATTTTATTTCACACCATAATTATCTTTTCACTGCCAAGTGCTTGATTGGCATATTTCTGGAACAAACTAATTTAATCATCTTTTCTTTGCGCAAGATTGACGTCTTTCTTTTCAGGGAGCTCGGTCATGCCGAAAAGACGTTTCAGTGCGAGCTTCCATCCCTCAAAAGAGAATTACGATTTTTTTAAATAGAAATGTGCACAGTGTACATGCCCCCCCCCCCCCCGGTGCTTTTAAAGCTCGCCACTGTGGGACAGCACATCGCCTGGTGCTTCTCCCCACACAATGTATCTGCCTCTTTTCCTCTTCCCATCATTGGCTCATAGCGGTGGAGATTCTCAGCATCCGGTTCCTTTTCCAGTGTACGTTATGATCGTAATCGCATCAGTTTTCGGTTCAAGATCATGCCGATCTTTTTGCATTAGAAAGTACTTTTTGCTGTTTTTTGCTTTAGCGGTATGATGACACACCATTTCTTAACGTAACTTAAAACAACTTGGATAAACGTGTCGACCGTCAGACATGTTGCCATACTGTTGCTACTGAGCAAGCTATCTCTCCGTTTCCTTTGCTCACATTTGCTCCAACAACGAATCAAAATGTCCCCTATAATTTTTCACACATGCAGATGGCATACATTGTCCTGTATGAATGTGACGGTTACTTCGTCATCACATTTCCCTGTTGCTTGGAGACACAGGAACCCTCTTTACACATCCACAGTGAAAATGGAGGAGGACAGAGCAGCTTTTTATGTGCGACTGTTTAATGTTCTGTGGGTCAGAGCCCCCCCCCCCCCCCCCCCCCACAGGGTTAGGATGTTAAAGTCCTCCCAGCAAACACTGTATAGCAGCATCCAAAAGGCAAGAGCTCAAACACTGTAATGTTGCACTAAGCCTTGTCAAAGATGGAAAAAAGACTATGTATAGTTGGCTCTATCATCTTTATCGTATGCTCCCTTTTAGCGGTCCAAACCTGCGAGGCCCGGAGTGCTAGTCGGGCCCCATAATGCACTGCCGCGGCCAGACACTTACTGTCGGGGGTGCTATAAATTCCCTTAACATTTGCAGCATGAGTTGCATCACGAGATGTTCCCGGTCTAATTGGTTACCCTATAGACATTTCAATTCATGCTCGATACCGACTGGCAGTTTAAGGACATGCCCTGGGTGTGAATAAATACAACTTGTTTTAAAGTAAATAGTCATTTGTGTTTTATGATGAATTTTTAAAGCTTTTTCTCGAGTCATGCCATTTGACACGCAGTCCTTAATTGATATAGATTATCTCATATTTGAAAGAGTCCTTTTCTGATACTGGCACTCTTTGGTATCATTTCCTGTCACATGGTCTTCTTGCACAATGTTTACTTATTTACTTATCGATGTTCAATGTTCCATATGTGTATTTATACTATATCATTCCTAACCCAACATCATCCTATTCTAATTCAAATGCTACTATTAATTCAGGGTAAGTTGCATTTTCCCACAGGTCCCTGAACACAACGTTTTAACTCTAATGTAAAAGGAGTACCAGAATAGTTTGAAGATGTGCACCTTGTGACACTGACGGTCTCTTAGCAGCGGGAGGTCGGCCTGCAGCTGTTCTTGCGTAACGACCATCTTTAAAGGCTGTGCCGTGTTTCCATGCCAATGTGTTTGGTTTCCATAGTGATTGCACTCTTAACAGGAGTAGTGTCCAGCCGTTCCCCTTGCACCTACATCTGAGGAGAGATGGGAAGTAGGGGCAGAGACGGCTCATCACGAATGGATTGCTTCACGAGTCTCTTCTCTCGAAACAAAAAGGGCGCAACAAGAATGTGGAAGCCGTTACTCTGATCTGTATCTATCGAAACCGTATCTCATCCATGTGGGTAGATTGTTATCAAATGATGCCGATATGCTGTTGATCATGCTGACGTGTTGCTGATGTGATTGTGACGATGACGTCAGGGGCCGCTGGCTGTATGTGGGCGTCACCCGTTAGGCAAGAGAGCGGAAGGGCATATTAGTTTGCAACCCCATATTAAAATCTGCATGAAGCAAGGATTTTCTGTTTAGTATGAGTTTAATTTATGTTTCTGTTGCGGTCCTGCAAATAAAAGAGTTTGAATTGACACTATGACAAAAGAATACACAAATAATACATTTTACTGACCGCTCCTACAAAGAATGTCATTTTGCCGTTCCTGTCGTCCCCTTTTGTCAGCACACGCGTTCGATTCCCATCGTTGTCGCTCTCAGTAAACACAGAGAAGAACAACAGCCAACGCAGCGTAATCAAGTCGGGCCGGAGTGGATGAGATCAGACGGCCGTCTAGAAGCATTAAGACCATCTCGGTGTAAGCCGGGCTGACAGGGGCCAGTTTGGAAGGGCTGCAGATCCTGTCGTATCATGTTGGAACAGACCGCCGCCGCCTGTATCCATCAGGATAATCGTATCCATTCCCACCATGTGACTTTTAGAAAGTCTGTATTTTTGCAGTGCATGGTGACGTATATCTGTTATTCAGTGGCCAGGTACTCGTTATATCTCTCTAATGAGATAATTGCTGATGTCCCTATTCTTCTGTCTTTTTCTGATGACTCACACCAGTGAGACGGATCGAGAGTTGACCCTCCCTGTATGTTTGCTGAAAGAGGACGCGGTTTCTCATATGTAATTGGATGTTAAGACGGTAGTTATGATTTCATGGAAAACCGCTGAGAGGAGACACGGGAGACTCTTAAGAGGATTTGGGTTCATGACGGAGGTATTTAATAGAAATATTGACCAATCCAGTTACTCATGACTATTAAGATGACCACAGATTGGCTGAAGCTAAACGTAATTACTTCCCCTCCCTCACTGAGGCCTGCAGTTAAAATATTTCAATGATGATGGAATAACATCCTGGCCTAAGCTCAACTTTTTGACTTGGTGGAATTCATCAGTTGGTGTGGACTTTTATATATATATTTATGAATAATATTTCTTTGAAGGTATCAAGAGATGTGAGATGAGAAGCAGAAACAACACCGTTCATTTAATGAGTAAACGTAGGGTAGAGTGGACAGAGCATTGTTGGCCTATAATTAGCCAAACGGCTTGAGAGCACAGGCGCCTTGATTGGAGCAGGTGACCTGAGGGTTGTGGAGAATCTCAGGACGCGGCTGAAGGAGCGAGAGGGGGGATGCTTCGGGTTCGGCCTGCGGTTGTCATGGTAGTTTTGGCTCAACATTTGTATTGATGCCGACTAATGGGGCTGCATCAGTTCCTGCCAGAGTCAACACACACACACACACACACACACACACACACACACACACACACACACACACACACACACACACACACACACACACACACACACACACACACACACACACACACACACACACACACACACACACACACACACACACACACACAGCTGCCTTTCTATTCTCTTTGCCTCTCCTCATCCCTCCCTGTTGTCAGTTGAAGGGCACATGCAATAATAGTGTACTAATAGTTATGTATGCATTATATTTGTAGAAATATCCGTATTATTATGTTGTATTCAACGATGGGAGACTCTTCCTGTTTTAGTTTCCGTTGCCCGGCCTCGACAGTTGAGTGCTGTTGTGATTCCAGGAAATGCGTTATGGAAATCAATGAAACCCCATCTCTGCGGGAGAAGTGGTCGCGTGTGTGTGTGTGTGTGTGTGTGTGTGTGTGTGTGTGTGTGTGTGTGTGTGTGTGTGTGTGTGTGTGTGTGTGTGTGTGTGTGTGTGTGTGTGTGTGTGTGTGTGTGTGTGTGTGTGTGTGTGTGTGTGTGTGTGTGTGTGTGTGTGTGTGTGTGTGTGTGTGTGTGTGTGTGTGTGTGTGTGTGTGTGTGTGTGTGTGTTGCTCACTTCCTCAAGTCACAGTGAAAACATTCTCTTGTCTCCCTCTGTCTTTATTGATTTCAAAAATGTTTTTATTAACTAAACATTCATAGAAACAAATGTCTAATTATACCTAACAGTTAATGCAGACAGTGGGTGGTTTTATAGTATGTAATGTTTTAATCTTAATTGATAGGCAGTGTCAGGTCAACCAGCACACACTGAGGCTTAAACATAAATCATGCTCAAATATATCAAGCAGATTGACTCCAAAACTCACTACACAAGCACAGATAATATATTGTACATCTGTGACAGCATAATGTACTAAACAGACATGAGGTGTAGCCATGGTGTCTGTCTACGGCGCTTTCACAGTACGGGTTCAGGAAACGTTCATCCATCACTCCGAGGTCTGCAGTGTGGAATGTGTGTTATCTGTGCTTTAAAAAAAGACCGGTAAATAATATTGTTACTTGTCCCTCCCTTTTTTTTTTTTTTTAAAGGAGGTCAGCCCAGGATGAACGGCGACTCAGGTGCCGGCGTGGTGACGGCCCCCCCTCCCACCACCGCCCCCCACAAGGAGCGGTACTTCGACCGGGTGGATGAGAGCAGCCCGGAGTACCAGAGGGAGAGGAACATGGCGCCCGACCTGCGGCAGGACTTCAACATGATGGAACAGAGGAAGAGGGTCTCCATGATCCTCCAGAGCCCGGTCAGTGAGACGGACACGTCCAATACATCCACATCAAGTGATGTCCTCTACGTTTGTTACATTAACCGACAACGTGCTGCGGTCGCACTGCCTTAACAAGCATGTTAGACGCGTGAAGAGGCTCTTTTTGTGTATAGGCAGCAGCTTTTTCCTCAGCGTCACATGATGGATCCGGTTTATTCCTCAACAGCCGATCAGCTGCTGAATACTGCGGACAGAGAACGGCACTGTTAGAAGGCCTGGTGTATGCGTATAAAAAAATTAGCACTGATTTATTCAAGTCCTGTAAAGCTCAGCGTTGTCTTTTTAAAATGAGGATTTTACTTTTTTGACCTCAGGTCAGTGTTTTATTTCTCCTTCAACTGCATTTACTGCTATGTACTATACTCTGTTGCCTATTTAGTAGTTTCCCCTGGCTTTAACTTGTGCACTTATATAACTTTATACAACACTCCCATTCAACTGTACTATATTATACATGAGAGTTGCTTCTGTTATTTAGCTTACTCTTATTGTAAAGCCCTCTAAGGCAAATGTGTGTTAATGGGCTATACAGAATAAAATGAATTGAATTATTGATATAAAATGGATGGACAAAATAAAAAACGCCTATCAATATAGCATGACGGCGCCTTAAACTGCCCCCCCCCCCAGTTCATCCAGGTCCAGACTTCCTTTTCCGAGCCGACTCAAACCACAACGCCTCCGATGCCAACATATTGTCCTGTAGCTAACAGGTCTCCATCTAGTTTTAAGATTCTGTAGGTTATTCTACTTTTTTCCTCCTTTTTTTTTTTTACACCATATTTAGGTTTTACACAGACTGCCGAGTCAGTAAACTCAACATAATGTCACTTTTGTGTGCCAAACTAACGCTACGCTTGTTGAAAGCTTGTCCGCGTAGTGTTTGTCTCCCTTTCACATTCTCCTGTGTTTCTGTCTGTTGTTTCTTCGTCGAACACCGGCAGGCATTCTGCGACGAGCTGGAGACGATGATCCAGGATCAGCTGCAGAAGGGGAAGACGCCCACGAGCCTGCTGGCTCTGCAGCAGATTGCAGACTTCATGAACACCAGCATGCCCTCCATGTATCCCGCGGCGCCGCAGGGAGGCATGGCGTCGCTCAACATGAGTAAGCAGAGCAGAGAAGGAGCGTGTTCCACTTTTTGACCTCGGCTACCACTGCGCTCGCAATAAGTAATGCAGCGTATGCCAAAGTACATTTATTTTTCAGTAGCTAGACTCTATTTAATTGTTATTATCTGTAAGTGAGTGTTTTCTTGTTCTTTCCGGCTAGCAAAGAATTGTACAAAGCACTTTATTTGAACCACATTGTCTCTTCCTGTTATATTTGAGCCGTTTTTTATTTTTAATATGGTTTATTTAATAAGGGACAGTGCACTTTGATAAAAAACATTTCTGTAAATTTGCCAGTTAGACAAGAAGCTATGTTTCATCTGTAGTCCCAAAGATGCTGATGTTAAGAGCAAACCTAAAAACACAAGATTATAAATACAATCTACAGACAAAGCAAATGAAATAAGGGAGAACAATGCTACAATGGACAGAATAAAAACATCACATCAGAGACACAACGTGAAAGCATACTGACTAAATGTGATGTATAGCTGCAAACAGGTGAACGACAAGAGAAGACACGCAGGTGGAGTTAACGGCCAGCAAAGTCAAGACAGACAGACAGACAGACAGACAATCATCAACTGACAGACAGACAGGGAAAGACCAACCTGGTCACCGTTGATGTCCTGTGTCGTTCTGTCTGACCCTGTCTCCTCCTCCTTCTCAGGTTTGGGCATGGTGACTCCAGTGAACGATCTGCGTGGCTCTGACTCCATTTCCTACGACAAGGGCGAGAAGCAGCATCGCTGCAAGCTGGCCGCCTTCTACCGGCTGGCTGACTTGTTCGGCTGGTCTGAGCTCATCTTCAACCACCTCACAGTAAGACGGGCTTCTTTCTTTTGATGCAATTTTTCACCCAGTACTAAAGTAAAGTTATGTTCACGTTGAGTCTAATTAACCATCAAAAACCTGCGCCATATACACGTATAGGGTAAATAAAATGACAATACTAAGTGGGTGGAGGATCTGATTTGTGTTTCGAAGTGGGCGTGCGTTGGCGTTTGTCGGTGAAATGAACAATAACACTGTAAGCTAATGAGACTGACTTCTGATCCTTCAGGTCAGGGTGAACTCGGAAGAGGAGCGCTTCCTAATCATCCCTTTCGGCCTCCTGTACAGTGAAGTCACTGCTTCCAGTCTGGTGAGAATATGTGCCCATTTCTAGAAGAACAGTGTATTTTCTTAAGTTTTCTTTTTTTTAACGGGGATTGCTGTGAACATCCGTTTAATCCTCCATGTGATTTTAAAATATGTTGAAATAAGTGCGATTCAAAGATGAAGTAATGCATCTGGTTAACCCCTTGTTGTCGGCGCTGCTCTCCAGGTGAAGGTGAACCTTCAAGGAGAGATAGTCGACCGGGGAAGCACCAATCTCGGGGTCAACATGGCCGGCTTCAATCTCCACAGCGCCATCTACGCCGCACGGCCCGACGTCAAGTGTGTCGTTCACATACACACGGCTGCGGGTGCTGCGGTAAGCGCCAGTGTCTACAAAGTTCTTCCACCCCACCGTGAGCGCAGACCAGGACGCGGTAGTCTGATAGCGTTGTCGTTGCAGGTGTCGGCTATGAAATGCGGCCTGTTGCCCATCTCACCTGAGGCCCTGTCCCTGGGCGAGGTGGCCTACCACGACTACCACGGCATATTGGTGGACGATGAGGAAAATGTCATCATCAAGAGGGACCTCGGGCCGACGAGCAAGGTAACGAACGGCGTGTCTCGATGTGAACATTAAAACGAGACGGGGTTCTTACGGTCATGGAAAACCTGGAAAAGTCATGGAATATTATGATGGTCATTTCCATGGGAAAAACTTAAATTGTAAAAGTTTTGGAAAAGTCATGGAAATGTGTTATGATCACATGTTCATTTACGCTGAGTTTGAAATAATTCGTATGTTTTTTCAAAGAAAGATGCTCAAAATATAAGCTGCCGTTAGCTTTCAATACGCAACATTTTCTAAATTGTTGATGTTTATACCGAGATTTCAGTTTCGTCATTGACATTTGGTTTAAAGTCCTGGAAATCCATCGGTCAACATGTGTAAGAACCCTGACGAGATAAATGTTACTTTTGCCGTTGTGAAAATGACAATTTGAACTGTGTAATTATAAAAACTGCTAAATCCACAACTTCTGAAACTCATGGAAGAAAGAAGGATATGCTTTTTTATTAATTGAGTTCTTGTCTTTTTTAGGTGCTCATCCTGAGGAACCACGGCCTGGTGTCCGTTGGCGCAACAGTGGAGGAAGCTTTCTATTACATGCACAATCTGGTCACCGCCTGTGAGATCCAGGTAGGACATGCTGTGAACGCCACCGGCTGCAACGTCACTTGGCAATTGTGTCATTTATTTACATCAAAGAATCTTAAGTATTATCTAGTTACAATCATTGTGGGTTTATTTCCATTTGGGTTGTTATATAGTCTGCCATTTTCATAACAATTGTCTTTGTCTCTTGTCTCTCCACATTTCTTTATACATGTTCATCTTTTCTCATGTCCTTCTGTCTTCTTGTTCTGTCTGTGTTTGTTTTTTCTTTTTGTTGGTATTCCTCCCAATTTCTTTCAGGTGAGAACGCTGGCCAGCGCTGGAGGGCCAGATAATCTGGTGCTGCTGGACCCAACCAAATACAAGGCGCGCTCGCGGGTCCCAGAGCCGCCGAGCGACGGGTCCTCCACACAGCTGAAGTGGCAAGTCGGGGAGCAGGAGTTTGAGGCTTTCATGAGAATGCTCGACAACTTGGTGAGCACAAAGAAAAGAGGGCAACGTAAACGTCTGTGGGGGGGAAATGAGACGTTTTGAAACCATCGTCTTGCTCTCAGCATTGATGGTTAGATAGTGGGCTAACCGTTCCCTCCTCCCTGCTGTACCCCAGGGCTACAGGACGGGCTACCCTTACCGCTGCCCGGCGTTGCGTGACAAAGCTAAAAAGTACAGCGACGTGGAGAACCCTGCCCCCGGCCACGGTGGCTACTCCTACGGGGAGGACAGCGACTCAGGCGCTCGCTCCCCGCTGAAACAGAGCTTCCAGCGCGGCCAGCGCGACAAGACCCGCTGGCTCAATGCCGGCGGCCGGCCCGACGAGGCCTGCGAGGACGGGCCCGACGGCAGCAGCCCCATGTCGAAGCCTAAGGTGTGGACGAACATAACACACGATCACGTCAAACCCTTGCTGCAGTCTCTCTCGTCCGGTGTCTGCGTGCCAAGCTGTATTACCAACTGCTTGGTCTGTGCCTACCTTATTGTTCATAGTAAAGATGTTACAGGAAGTGGGCGGGTGGACGGCATCCTGAGGTTCTGGGCACAGTCTGGAGTCAAATTATCGGACAAACTGCTGTATGCTGATATTTTTTTTGCCTTTCTATCTAATTATTGGTTTGGTATATTCACGCTACTGTCCAGACCTTTAGGCTCACTTTAGCCGCTGCAATTTCAGATATTCTATTAACCAACCTTTCTAATCCCTCTGCTAATTACTTGGTAGCATAGCTGTGAGTACTTGTCCATCCTCTACGCCGTTTCCCTTCTGGTCTCCCGATACTTCAGGATTCCGGGCCGCCCCCCCAAAGCATGCCCCACTGCATGTGTAGGAGTGATATGCATTGTTGGTGTTGATGTTGTTCCCAGAGGAGCGAGTAGCAGGGGGGTGGCATGAGTCCTCAAGTGAGCAGGTGAATGTGGCGAACACACGGGGACGTCGCTGCTGACCACGTGTTTGCTCACCGCCCCGCAGCAGCTCTCTTTTACTTTTTTGTCTTTGCATCTTGAAGTTAGCTTTTGTTGCTCAAACATGATTCTAGAAAATGTACGAAATAACGGTGAGATTTGAGGCCAGAGCAACCCTTTGGGCTTCTTGCAAAGTGTATTTTTAACATTTAAATTGCCCGCATACGAGAGGAAGGTGGCATGTCTGTAACTGAGAATTGTTAATCACCAGAATAATGAATCGTACATTCTAACAATTTGATTAAAAAAAAACATGCCGTTCAAACTAAATTTCCTTCCCAAAAGAGTTATGCAGCCTGCTTTTCTAATTTTGTATTTCCCTTAAACGCCTTCACCAAGCTGCACCAAGTTGTACTTCTTTGTTTCCTCTACTTTTATTTATTTTTTCCGGTTTTAGTTTTTATTTCTAAACTGTTTTTGAGCACCTCAAGACCTGCATGAGTGGAATTGTGTGAAAAAAAAAAGAAAAGAGCGGAGAAAAGGCCTCTGAATTGACCTGACTTTTAAATCAACTATCTCCTGTTGGGGAAGTAGGACATGTTGTGTTGTGAGACTCTTTCTCAGTGAGTATATCACGTCTACCTGTTCATCCCATACCCAGCCAACCTAACGCAGCTCCTTCCATCCAGAACCCCTCCCTCATCCAGCGGCTGGTTCGGCAGCGGACCAGCCGAGCTTAAAGTCGGCACAGGAATGAAGTCATGAGCTTCCGCTTTCCACCGCGAATAACATGCCTAGTTAAAAAAAAAAGAGAAAAAAATTGAAACAAATATGTTGCATGAAAGCTGAAGATTTGATTTGCGCATTCAGTTTGGTGCCAGAAATGGGTAAAGACGTTTCTTTGTGTTTGCCCTCCAATCATGCTGAGCATTACCACGTTAAGAAAAACAAAGCAGGAAAGGTCAATGGGGTATTTTTTTTAATTTTTCTACTCATCAAGACAATAAAAGGTTCCATCCTCTGCAGGAAAGAGGCCCTCTTGGGTTAGTTTGTGGTATTGTGGGCGAGTGTCCTCGGGTGTGTTTCTCTCTTATCTCTGTCGTCCTTGTTGTTGTGTATCAGCCTGGGAAATGACTTTGGTGATGCCAGCTCACCCCTCACTGCCACTCTCGCTTCGTAAGCCAGCCTCATCATCTGTCACCCACCCTCATCATCTGTCGCCCTCACACTCTTCAATTCTCCCTTCCCCATCCCGTTTACCTTTTTCTCCTCATCTTTTTCTCTCCTTCTGTGATGTTCTCGGTTGATATTCAATGTGCTCTTTCTGTTTGTTTTACTAATGGTACATCAATGATGATGACGACTGGTTTTCACTCGTTTAAATGCGCCTCGATTCTTCAGGCGTTGCATCTTAAATTGACGTGAGGTCTTTCCGAAGCAGCAGCATCTGCACTGATCACTTCCAAAGTACTCGGAAAGAAAAGCCGAGAACCATTTAAAGGATTTTAAAACTCAATGTTTCTTGAGGTGTTTTAAAGAAGCTTTACTTCTTAGTAACTTTAACAACAACAAACACCTCATTGTGATCATATTACTTCCAGTATGCTCTTGTGTTTTAGCATTGACTCATAGATGAACATTTAAAGGTTAATTACAGAATACCGCCATTATGAGTGACTTACTGAGTATGCTTAAACGGATTTGAGAAAAACCCACATGTCCCCGTGCGCATCATGCTAACGGGGACATGCGTGCAGTTTTCTTGCATTTCGTGACCAAGACATTCATCTTTATGACATTTCAGCTCTACACGACAGGTTCTCTGTAAACATCCCACACAAAACATGCCATCGGTTCTGAATAACGACTACCCGAATGTTCTGATTTAGACCGTTCAGTCCCTGCTCCAGTCTGTTGGAGTCCTCATCACGCGTTGATGACTAAGTGGTGGAGAGGTATTAATGTCCCTCACTAAATTTAGATCAAATTAATCACATCATCATTGGTTCACTTATTACATTTAATCCTTCTTTTTTTTACAGCCATCCAACTCTGTTCATTTCAGTTCAGCATGATTCTTGTGTTGTGAAGCCTGCATAGTGTTTTAGATATATTATTGTGCTTGGTTTTTTAAGTTGTTCAGCATATCTTTGGTGACGTTTTAACACTTAATGCCGTGTTTACAGTGGACAAAGGAAGACGGAGTCCGCCCGGCTGCCACAGCCAATCAGTTCATCCCAATGAACACCAACCCAAAAGATGTCCTGGAAATGAGGAACAAGGTATCGCAATATCCTCCTTTTACTGCCTTTTTTACTTTTGTGTTCACGGTGCGCTGCGTGTTTATTGCTTTTATGTGTGACTTAAAATGTTGTTGTTGTTGTTGTTTGTAGATCCGGGATCAGAACCTGCAGGACATAAAGACAGCAGGGCCCCAGTCACAGGTTCTGTGTGCCGGTTCCGGCACCGCCGTGGACCGTAACTTCAACCAGGTCAGTCAATAAGTTCTGCACATGAGAGCCTCGCTGCTGCAGCCATCCTGACCTGGAGTTTAAAGAAATATGTTTGTCCTCTTGCATTTAGTTAAAATAAATACAATTATAAATATCATGTATACTCTCCAGGTCAGGAGCCCCCCCCCTCCCTCCTTCAATCCTATTGTGCATCAGTAACTTCACAGCTAATGTCCCAGAGCATGGAGTGACTTTGTAACTGTCACATTATCCTTTGACCACAGAGATTGTCTATCTGGCAGGTGAGTAGTGTTTGAGAGAGCTGACCCCGCTCTGCTCTCCAGACCTGCCAGCTCCGGTTGTGCCCATAATCATACCGAGTTTATTTATTTCTCTCCGTCATCTCTTTTTTTTTTTTTTTTTTTTTTTTTTTGGACTGGTCTCCAAAATCCCCACTACAGTCTGATACACCCTTTTTTGTATTTCTGGGCATGCACATATTTAAAGTAGAAATGGAAGATGGCGTATGATGCTCCTCTTGAGGGCCGTGTGCATGGTTCGCTCGTGGCTCTGTGTTCTTGCTACCGAAGCTTCCAGGACATCGAATCCGAACCTCTCGAGGAGCGGGACCGAGTAAAGTCCAACGTAGCTGTCGATGTGTTTTTAAAAGGGCCGAAGGAGTCCTTGATGTTCTGTATGAACTGCATACTGCTTAGCCCCCCCCCCCTCTTCCTCCCCCGCTGTGGACCGCTTGCCTTCACAATGCATGATCTTGGCTATTTGTTCAATCACTGCTCTGCTTTCCACCGCCCCACAACACTTTCCAGAACATCCTCTTTGTAGGCATGTCCAATACTTGTGTGTGTCTGTATGGTATGAGTGTATGCAGAGGTGGAAAGTAACTAATCATAACTACGCTAATTATTAATGCCAGTTTTAATGTTTGTTTATAACTAAGAAAACACAATCACTTGGAGCTCTTTTCTGGAAGGTGATCTCTCCAAACTTTATATTTAGGATATTTCTAATTGTGTTCTAAATGAATCGGTCACGGTCAGGTTGGCAAATGCCCTTTTGGAAGTGACCATGTGACCCTAAGTAGTGGCCTCACATTACGTCCATCATGTTATTTGCACTCGAGTGAGATACCGTGGTACTCTTTCCACCTTTGTGTGTGTGTGAAAGGCGGTACGCTTCTGAAAGTCTGCCCACATTGACGTCTGCCTGACCGAAGATATGAATGTGCTGGTGTTTAAGAGCTGGGTTGTGCCCCCCCCCCCCCTCACTGGGTTTACTATTGCAGGACGCCCCTCTGTCTGACTGTACAGACACTATTGATGGCCTCGATGTGTCCGAGGGGTCCTATAGTCCTGCTAAATCAATTAGAAAGGTACTTACTCCAGTCATCAATGCCATTCACCTGTACTTCACCTCATCCGACACAGGCCAGGCAGATAGACACTCCATACCTGGGCCTGTGGTGAAGAAGTCAGTGTTAGAACAAGGCCATTTTCATCACTTGTTTTTTTATTGTGGTCATTTGACCGTCTTTCCTGAACACTATGTTTGGATACAGGTAAATTCCCCCGTCGTGGGAGGAGCAATTTTCTTTTCATCGGAGCGGAGCCTGTTTTTTGTTACGGGGCGGAGCCATTTTTCGTCAAGGGGGTGGAGTTTGTTTTTTTTGTCACGGGGGCGGAGCCGGTTTTTCGTGACGGAGTTTGATTTTTCGTTACGTGGGCGGAGTTTGTTTTTCGTGTTTTTTGTTACGGGCCGGAGCCGGTTTTTCGTGACAGGGGCGGAGCTTGTTCTTTTGTTACGGGAGCGGAGTTTGTTTTTCGTCACGGGGCGGAGTTTGTGGTGGGGGAGGAGGGATTTTAACCCATTACTGTTGATTATTGTGTGTGCCAGGTCTCCTTGAACTCATCCTCAAATTTCTGGTTGTCTTTTATGTCTCTGCATATTGTACGAAATGAAAACTGGAAACGAAGTAATCTTGTCAATTGACTTAACATAATTCTTGTGTGCTTCTTGAATATTGAAATAGCCACTTAGCTTTATCTTGTGACATTTATTCACCTATGGCTGATACTTGTGCTGCATACTAGTGATGTGTGTACAGTGTCTCTAATCGCATAATCCAGTCTATTTTGTGCAAGCATTTGACACTACACTAGTAATAAAATCCGTCACCCTGCAGTTGACGTCTCGTTGCTCTGCCTTCCCTCTGTGTGTCCTGAAGGGGGAGCTAGTGACCGCGTCCAAGGCCATCATCGAGAAGGAGTACCAGCCTCGGGTTATTATCAACAAGCAGGGCCCCAACCCCTTCAACAAGCTCACCGACCAGGATATGGAGGAGTACCGCAAGGAGGTGGAGCAAAAGCAGAGAGGGCCTGAAGGTAAAGCTGACCAGTGAGAAGAACTAACAATCTTTCCACACCCCTTTTACCATGAAGAAGATTATAAATGAATATAAATCGCAGCCCCCTTCTTCTGTAATACACCAATCTATCTCTCTCGTCACTGAGATTAATCTTCAAAGAAAGTATAGATACAGGGAGAAAAAGAATAAAAAAAGCAAAGCTGAGTTGTTACACTCTGTTCACTTTATCTGATGTTATGCTATGTTTCAAGTTATGTGCAGCTACTTTAAACATGCTCATGATGCAATTTTAATAAAATAATATTTACCTTCCTGCAAAATCATGCAAAGAAATTTGAATGCACTTCAGATTGGTGACGTTCTCTCTCCACACACACATACACATACATACATACATATGACTTCACAGTGCGGGACGAGATGGTAGTAAGGAGGGATCATCCTCCAGCGTACCCTGTCCTGAGCCTGTACCACGAGTGAGGGGCTCTGTCTCCACGCCCAGCTTAGAGAGAGCCGCGTCGGCCACTGAGCAGGGCTCGTCTTCCCTTCTCTCCCGTGGGAGAGCCAAGAGCGGCACAGACTCTGCAGATGATGTTTTTTCGACCGCAGAAGAGGTTTTTTCCGCTCTCGATTCCCCGCACAAGGAGTTCCACTGCGCCGTGCTGAGAGCCCTCAGCAAGGAACCCCCAGTGCTAGAGGCCGATCAGGCTCCAGGTACTCCAGAGTTGTGCCTAAAATCCGGCCTTCCGCTTCCCTCCTCCCCTGCTCAGCCGTGGTCCGTCTCAAAACAGCGTGGGAATCCCAGCCTCATGTGTCCTCTCCACTTTATTTTTCCGGGTGTTTGGAGTCTGCCGCCATTGTTTTTATCCCGTGCAAGCATCCTCCCTACCTACGGTTCGATCTTCAAGGGCTTTGCTTGATTATTCCCCCGCCCCCAATCCCCTCTCTCTGATGCCTTTGTCCAAAGGCATCTGAGTTCTGGCAGATCAGAAACCTTTCTGCAGTTTGATTGGCCGGGTAGCCGAGTAGTGCCGGTGTGTGGAGTTAAAGCTTTCTGGGATTTGAAACCATCTCCTCACTTTTAAGGGCGCTTCTCTCTGCAAGTTTAAAAGTGCTTCTGGTGTTGTGCTAAAGTTTTTTTTTTTTTGAGGAAGCTGTGTCTGAGCTCAGTCATCCAATCAGAGCATCCCGTGTGTGGACTCTATCTGCTAACCTGTCCTAGATATATATATATATATCTCTGTTGGTGTCCACTGCCCCCTCTGTGCCTCCAATCACTGTAATGGTTTGTTTAGCTCTTCAGGAGATCTTGAGGTCGATTTCCTTGAAAGCATTTGCAGTGTTCTCCTGATTATGGCTTCCTCCCCGGTTTGCTTCCCTGTGATGTCCTCTCTTTTCCTTGTGTGTTTTACGACGTGCAAATACATGCTTTTAAGGGTCTAACATAATGATATTGCATAAAAAAATAACTTGACTGCTCATCCATTTGTGATGTCAATCTTGTTTATTAAAACGCTTTCTCACCGTTTCATCTCTGCTGATTCTCACGTAGACTTGGAGCTGCTTGTAGAGCCTGAGGAGAAGGAAGAGCCACCAAGCCAGAAACCCACCGCCACGCCTCCCAGCACCCCCGTCAGAGCAGATGAAGGTAGGTTGGCCCGGCACACTTGGCATGACCTCTGCGGCCCGGTTCTGCTTGGTTTGGCATGGGTTCCTCCAGTCCTGCTGGGTTTTGAGGGCTTCTCTAGGGTCTACGGAGGAGATGCAGAGGCTCCTCCCACTCCACTTGCCTGCCTGTCTTGGAGTCTGTTTGTGTTGCGGTCTTTAATACTACTACTACAGGTGCTATGCCGTGTTTTCTGTAATAACAGGCCAAGAGGTTTTGATTATTTAACTGGATTTATCCTTTTTGAGAGATGGAAAAATTACTGCAATTCAGTCTCCAGGCGTAACGTCAGGAAATCATTTGGAAAGACGATGACTGACGTCTGTTTTTACTCCCTCTTGGTCTTTATTACTATTGGATTACACCTATAAGAGAAATAAAATGAAGTTAAACGATAATTGGCATTATTCCAGTCGTATTCTATGAGCTACTGTCTGCACAAGGGAGGAAGAGGATGAGTAGCTTTGATCCCAGGTGTAATCTAATACCTGAAATATTGTATAACATATTTCTATAAGTCCAGTATCTCCTTTACCCCTTCACTTCCATTCTCCATCTGTTTGGGGTCTACTAAGAATGGTTCCCCAGCCATTCTTTTTAAGATTGTCCTCTGGTATTTTATTTTTCTTCTCTTTCACGTTTTTTTAATTTAACACTGTGCCTGTGGTTTGATCTGCATAGACATTTGTTTCTACTTGTGCTTTTTTTTTCTTCTTTGTGGCTGCGTTTACTATCAGGAGATGGAAATACAAAAGAGTACCTGTTGCCATAGTAAGTACGTACTGTTCCACCTCCTAATTACCCATCACCCACCCTTACCCATTTGATCGTTTCCCTTTTTTTGGTTGTTGCATGGCTTCACTAGTCGAGCTGTGCTGTGATCTGAACTAACACGTATTATTAACTCAGTTCTCTGAGCTCCTCTGAATCTCTTTCCGGGGTGTGATGGGGGTTATTTCAGAGCCACTCCTTTTCTTGTAATTAGACACAATCCACTGTTTCCAGATCCTGTTATAAAGAAACCACTGCAAGACATAACAATAAATTGTTAGTCTTTATTTCATCTTCAAAGCCTTTTTATTTTTTACCCTAATGATAAAGTCTAAACAAAAGTGGAGAATGTTCTTGGAGTAAACCTCACAACTCGCCAAACCTTTTCATGTTGGATAACTTCTGTCTTCTTCCTGCTAATTATTCACTGTCGAAATAACCAACCTCTCTTGCACATATGCACAATGTATCAATGATATGTGGCACCGTTGTCTTTCTCTTTTTTTTATGTATGGAAAAGGAAATCCGGTAATGTTTTGAAAATGTGTTGTTTTTGTCTTCCAGACGAGTCCTTTACCGGGTACAGGTACCAGTGATTTATTTGGGTGTAGCTTTCCATGCTAACTCGCTGCTGTCAGCTGTTGCTACTCACGGTTTAGCTTGAAAGATGGTGCGGTGCTCTGGCCGTGTGGTGGGGTTGGTTTTCCTTTCTTTTTTTGTACAAGTCTGTTTTGGACCCGTCTCTATTCTGATGGACACGAGATGTAAAATGAGGACTGGTGTGGAGTGTCTTCTCAGGTCTGAAGGTTTTATTTCTCTCGCTGGTCTTTGTAGCATGTGATCAGCGTTACCGATGATGTGGGAGCTGGTACCCGAGCATGAGGCGGGGTGTGGATGCTGTTAGGCTGCCGATACCAGGATGTCGACTGAAGCTTACATAGAAACCCAACTTGTTGCTTCTTGACTCTTTTTGATGGGAGTATTTTTAAAGCACGACGCTGACTTTTCTATATAACTATCTGGTGATGGATGCATGATTTCAGACCGAACCGGGTGGATAAAGCAGAGTGTGTTTTCAGCCAAATGCTGACTACCAGCTTTTCAGGATAAATATAATAAAAAGGAGTCTGAGAGAAAGATGAAATCCTGATTTTTAAGGAGGGTAAAGTTAAGTTGCTTATTCCTTTAGTTATAAGTGAAGATGGGGAGTCCAGGAGAGATGCTTCTCTGTGACATAAGAGAGCTGATGCATTGTGGTCTGGCTTTCAATCTGAGGACGGTTACACTGTGTATTGACTTAGTAGGAATGTTGCCTTTTGAATTCTTAGTTACTTTCTTTTAAACAATATAAAGTGTCCGAATGTCGGTAGAAAACCATGTGGATTTACCGACGTGTCCAGTGAGCGCTTTGCAGTCTCCGCAGCGGTGCGTGATCACCGCGGTGCAGATCCACCAGTCCGCCCTCTGAGATCCATAACTCTCTCACTCCTCCTCCCTCCAGAGTCCTTGCCGGAACAGACGCAGACCTACGATGAGAGCGACGCCGCCACCATGAGACAGACCCTTCCGGACTTGACACCCGACGACCCCTTCGATGCCCCGGCGCTTCCTGCCGAGGAATCCGCTTCCGTCCCCGCCGGCGCCGACGCGGCTGAGGGGGAGGAACCCGCCGAGGCCGGCGACCAGGAGGGAGACGAGTCTCCCAGCAAATCGCCGTCCAAAAAGAAAAAGAAGTTCCGCACACCTTCCTTCCTGAAGAAAAACAAAAAAAAGACTGAGCCCTAGATTGGAGAACGTCAGATCGGTCCTCGAGGCGGTCTCCTGCCTCGTTTTTTAATTTTCGCTTTCTGTCTGCTACCGCCGCACCCTTCGAGCAAGCCACAGTAACACACAGTTATGCTTTTTTTATTGTCGGTTTGATATATTTTGTCGCTGGCTTATTAACCTATTTTTCCTCGTTAGTGTGTGCCAATTTTGTATACAGTGTAAAAATGATGGATTGCATAAAGGTTTTTAAATATTAGGGGCTTTTTAGCTGCGAGTGAACGATGCATACATCCCGTCTTCTCCACTCCATCTGGCCTTTGATGCATGTCTATTACTACAGGCCCGCACACTTAATGTGAAGTTTTAGGGTTGTATTACTAAACTGTTGTAACCACTAGAATGTATTGGGATTGTATCAAACATATGTAAGTGTCTTTTAAAAGCTATGAATGCAGAAAGAGAAGCGTCTTCGCTCTCATTTAACTGGTCGTTTTTGATCGTTGCAACAATAAATGAAATGGTTCTAATCTGACCACTGAAGCTGTGCATCCGTGTAATTACATGTCAGCAGGCCCGGAGAACCACAGTTGGGATACTTTCAGTTGATAATTTATGGAAAATGCATTTATACAAAGTCCATATTAATGTCTACGTAACCCAGCATTTTTCATTAAATCATCCACAAGCTAAATCTCATCCGGGTGTTGGTTGACTTTTTATTTTTAAACTCTAGATCTTCGACCCACAAGCATTTAGCGCAGCCTTAACTTCCAGGTATGTTGTTTTGAGCTTTAGGTTCTCATGTGACGTGGAAGTCCCACAACCAGATTAGCTGCTGCAAACCTGCAGATATGTTTGGACCTGCTGATGTTGAGCAAGCATTGTGCTTTTACATTTTTTTGCAATATTCCGAGGGTTGATGACATATTGGCTTTAAGTGATTATTAGGACTTATACAAATGTAAAAACATATTCCCTTTTTTGTTTCTAATTATTTGAGCTTTACCTTCTTTTTTGCCACTTGATATCTCGCCATTTCTTTAGAAGTCAGAAACTAATACTATGAATTGTGAGACTTTATTCTGGGTTATGTGATAATTTAGCTTTTTCTGACGGAGTAGATTGAGCCATGATCGCTTGCTGTGAGAGACCCCTTTGAACTTCCTTGTTTTATAAAACACTGGGAACTCCTACCTCTCACTATGATCATAAATATAGACGCAGCTGTTGCATAACTCTCTCGTCACTGTGCCGAAGCATGATCAACATGGACTTCCTCGAGTTAAACTGTTCTTTGCGGGTAGACTGTCAGTGGACACAAGCTACACTGGGGAACCCTTTTTTTAAAGCATGATTTTCCTGACGGGTAATCAATGAAGTGATTGCAAACAAGTGTTAAGCTTGCAGGGCGTTTAGTCTTCGTGCTTTGGTAAAAGGTCTTCAGACTATCTAACTTGTGGGGAACCAGAAAGCAAAACTAACGTGAAGCTTCACTTTATCTGAGCCGCTAAATGATAAATGCATTCACGCTGATGATGCATGTGAAGAGTGCTTGGAGTGTGTACTGTTCATTTAAAGGACTGCAAATACCCCTTTTCATTTGAAATGTATTTTATTTTAGCTTCAGTAACTTAAGTGCTCAGTCAGTTTTCTTTATTGCCGCTTTGCTGAATTGTATTCTCTGTCTAATCTTCAAATTCAAATGTGTCTCTGCATCATCTGCAGATGTATCACTTCCACCTCTGTTTTCTCATGGTCCTGCCTCTTACCGCCATGAATAAAAGAAAAACACTTACCCTGAAAATCTATATTGTGTGGTTGCAGTTATTTAAGTACAATATGCAGTGTAAGAAGTGTAGAAAGAGATTAAGTCATCTCCTCGGAGCTCAATCATACATGAGTCTATAGAAGTACTTTGGGATAGCCAAGCTATTGAATGATGAGTGGAGTCCTGCTCCCTCAATATTTCTAATAATAATAAATAAGTTTTATTCTGAACAGTTCTAAAATTATATTTTCAATTGCGTCAATCTACATTTTTTTTTTTTCTTCAGATTTTGCCATTGGAGTAATCTGTAAAGCCCTTAAGTGGTGAAATTACATATTTTTTAACCAAATAAAACAGATTTGATACACATATAAAGTAAGGAGATCAAGGTTATTACACCCCTGGGGCCCATACACGTTTTATAAAGAAAACAAAAGATAGATTTAAAAACTCTATTTGAATTGAGAACGAGGATGAACAAAGTAATCTTGTCTAATAACCATGTAGGTACAGTGAACTTGTTTAATCCAGAGACGTTGGTATTTGATGTAAATTACATGGCATTTAATCTAATGGTTGTAAGAGATTTCACTTTGAACCAACAGGGATTTAATTAGTCAGCAGGATTAATTATCTATGGACCGTGACAAACTGAATCGCAATCCATATCAGCATGACTGCAATATATATATATATATAGTTCCTGCAGATACTGTAATACAACTATAGTTGTTTTTGTGTTATTAATAGATAAGAAATTTAAATAAATAATGATCGTGTATTTGTGCTTGTTGTAATCTACTCTTTATCACAACATTTATTTTCTGTGTGAACGGTGCATTAATGTATTTCCAACGCTAGGGGCGCTGTAGGGAATCCCATACCGGAAGTAGTTCTTGTTTTGAACTTTCACCTCCGACTTGTGCACGCTGGAAAAATTAACCAAGTGGAACAACGTGGATCGTAGACGAAAGACAAAACAGAGTGATATTTCTTAAATCCAGAGTTGGCAAAGCCAAAGCGGCGCATGGTTTCTTCCGGCGGGGTTTAATAACTCGACTCCCCAACGCGGAACGAAGGTAAACTCTGTCTGTCTCTGATAATGGCGACTTGTTTACGAACCGTAGTCGGCTCGCAGGGAAGCTAGCTGGCTATAAAGTCGCTCCACAGGTTCAACCATTAATGTTATAGCAGCAGATATTCAACCATTAATGTTATATGATCAGATATTCAACTATTAATGTTATAGCAGGAGATATTCAACTATTAATGTTATATAATCAGATATTCAACCGTTAATGTTATGGCAGCAGATATTCAACCATTAATGTTATAGCAGCGGATATTGAACTATTAATGTTATAGCAGGAGATATTGAACTATTAATGTTATATGATCAGATATTCAACCATTAATGTTATAGCAGGAGTTATTCAACTATTAATGTTATATGATCAGATATTCAACCGTTAATTTTATAGCAGCAGATATTCAACCATTAATGTTATAGCAGCAGATATTCAACCATTAATGTAACATTACTAGTTGAATATCTGCTGCTATAACGTTATAGCAGCAGATATTCAACTATTCATGTTATAGCAGCATATATTCAACCATTAATGTTCTAGCATCAGATATCCAATCATGCCACGTTATTCAGCATCATTTACATTTGTGTAGTATCTGTATGAAAGAGTTTACATGAGTTTCTGGAGCCTGACTAACGGAGCCTGTGACGTTAGTGATGTCGTCTCATTCAGTCCACTGACATGACGACCCTATGTTACAGATGGGGAAGGTACAGAAGAAGAAGAGGAGCCTCGCCGACAAGGTCCGCAAAACTAAGACCTCTACTGAAATCAAAAACAATCCATTTGAGGTCAAAATCAACAGGAAGAAATTTGAGGTTTTGGGGAGGAAAACCAAACATGATGTGGGTCTTCCTGGTGTGTCTCGATCCAAAGCCATCAATAAGGTAAGTCAGAGAGTCTCATGTTGGTTACTTTCCCACTTGGTCTTCAGCAACTTCTCTCTGCGAGCAACAATAAAGCAAGAGCGATTCCTTCAAGCTCTAAAATCATGAAAAGGACCAACATCCTTTGACTTAATAGTGCGTCAGTGCATGTATAAGTTATTCTTATAAAGTATTATAAAATGGTCATAATGGACATTTTAAAGGATAGCTGCTGGTCAGTACAAACGTGTCCAATAAATTCCCAGTCTGGGATTTTTAGACCGGTCTTAAACAATGAAGAATCTTCCATCCGAGTGTGAACTATATACAAGATGAACTCTTCTACTGTAGCACTGTATCCGTCAACCACAGGTCACAGCTCATCATCTACATGACACTAACTGCTGTGAAGTCTGGTGCTCTCAGTATCCTGCTGAGAGGGATTATGCTCTGTGTGCACAGAGTACGACAAACAGAACTAAGCAAATTCAAGTCAGGATTAAAAAGAAAATCTGTACACTGATTTAATCAAATGTATTAAATTTGACTTCTTATTCATGATTGTATATGTATGTATATATCTATGATCAGTGCAACCTTGACATAACTTGTGGTCATTATAAGCAATTCTTGATTTCCGATCCCTAGAGAAAAGAAACGCTCCTGAAGGAATACAAACAGAAGGGCAAATGCGGCAAATTCGTCGACAGACGCTTTGGGGAGTACGACACCAAGATGGCACCAGAGGACAAAATTCTGAAGAGGTTTGCCATTGAGAGACAGGTCAGTGATGATGTTCTGGTTTTGTAGAGGATGCAGCGGGTCCTACCCTGCAGGTCCCCTTTCGATAAAATAAACATGAGCAACAAGCATTCAGGAAACAGCCGTGGTAACATCACTATCTAAAGACCCAATTGTCCCCATGGTGACTCCTGCAGCTTCAGCCTTCTGAATGAATGAAATGTCTTGACAACAAATCTCACTATGTATTTGAAAACTTTGCTTTATTATTCAGCGCGGCCACGATAAGAAGGACTTGTACAACCTGAACGAGGAGGAGGAGCTGACCCATTACGGCCAGTCGCTGGCTGAGATGGAGAAATTCAACGACATGGTGAATAGCGATGATGATGATGATTTTGAAGAGAAAGGTCTTTTATCAGGTGAGTAGTGCTGGTGTCCAAACACCAAATGAACAGAATGATGCATCATTCACATTAAAATAATGACACTATCTCTTCCTCGTCTAGCGGAGCTAACCGCGTCCCACTTTGGAGGAGGGGGTCTCCTCCGAAAGAGAATGCCAGGGGAGGACGGGGAAGAGCGCCACAGAGCCAAGTCCCGACAGGAGCTCATCGAAGAGCTCATCCAGAAGTCCAAGCAGGAGAAGGTGAGCCAGTAACGATGAGTTAGTAACACATAGAACGTCCTGCTGCTGTAAATGTTCTCTGCCATTTACTCCTGTTGGGGTAACTTCATCTTACTGCCGCTCGCTGACCGTAGAAAACAAATTAAAGTGCTTTTTTAAAGAGATTTTCTGTTTCTGTTATTAACTTTTTCTTGAATTTTTTTGTTGTGCCTTTTCAGCGGGACCGACAGGTGCGGAAAGAGGAGGCGCAGGAGCTGACCGAGAAGCTGGATCTGGAGTGGAAGAGCATCCAGACTCTGATGGTGAAAAAGACGCCCAGATGTGATAATGTCGAGGAGGAGAAGCCCAAGGTAGCGCCACAGCAATCAGCAGCATGTTGTTCCTCCACTGTGTGCTTTCACTCATCAGTCGCAGAGCCTCACATTTCTTGGATCTCTCTCTCTCTCTCCTTTCCCCTTCCTCTGTGCAGCTGGAACAGTACGACATGATGGTCAGAGAGCTGGGCTTCGAGATGAAGGCTCAGCCCTCGGAGAAGCTGAAAACCCCAGAGGAGCTCGCCCGGGAGGAGAGGGAGAAGCTGCATAAACTAGAGGTATGGTCGCTGTGCAAGGTTGAATACTTTTGTCTCAAGGCAAACAGCTTCTAGCCATCGTCACCTGTTTTAATGCCCTCTCATAGTAAAACCACGGCGCTCTGTTTTCTTCCTAGTCTGACCGTCTGAGGAGGATGATGGGAGATGAAGGAGGGGAGAGCTCACAGAGTCAAATCCACATCTCTGCTGATGACATCAACGATGGCTTTGTCCTGGATAAGGATGACAACAAGACGCTGTCCTATCAGGTGTGCGACAACCCAACAGAACCACCTTGTTAGAGAACTGAAGGGTCAATTTATGTGTGGATGCAGAATGTGTTAAGTTAATATTTCTTTTGTGATCCCAGGATGGAAAATGGAACGTTGAAGAGGAGCCTGAGAAAGATAAGGATGAAGAGGACGATGAAAAAGAGGGAGAGAGTGGGGAGGAAGAGGAGGAGGAGGAGGAGGAGGAAGTAGATGGAGATGAGGAGGAGGAGGAGGAGGAGGAGGAAGACGAAGACGAGCAGGAGGGAAGCAGTGAAGAAGAAGATGGTCACTCGGACCTTGAGTCCGAGCCAGAGAGCGAGGAGGAGGAGGAGGAAACGGAGACCACTGCCCAACCGAGTCTGAGCAAAGAGGAGATGAAGGCCCAGCAGGAAGCGGCTAAAGCAGAGCTCCCATACACATTCACTGGTAACGACACACACACACACACACACACGAGCGCATTGAAACGATGCTCGGAGCCCCCGGAGGGCCCCGCTTGTACAGACACTTTGACGTGCGTATCATTAGCACTCTCCTGTTTTAATAATCTTTTGTTATGCGTCTTCCCCTCTCAGCTCCAGAGACCTACGACGACCTGAAGGATCTCCTCCACGGCCACACCCCCGACAACCAGCGCCTCATCGTGGCCCGGACTCAGAAAAGCAACCACGCTAGTTTGGCTGTCGGCAATAAGCTCAGACTGCAGGTAAAATACCGAGCCGGCTCTGTAGCGCTGTAAATGAGCGCGGCGCCTTGGTCTCTGGGGCCACTTTACCGTTGTGCTCGTTGCCATGACAACTGACGATGTGATCGCCGTTCCTCTCAGAAACTGTTTGGCTTCTTGTTGGAGTACATCGGAGATCTGTCCACCAGGAGTCCGCCTGAACTCGCCACCACAGATAAGCTCATACCGTGAGTTCACAAAGCTGCTTCCTTTCTCTCCTTTTAACTCCCGATTTAAATATTTAGTCCTCAAAACTAAATGTCTCTGATCATTCCTGCGCCCGTTTCTTCTCTGTGCAGAGAGTTGTACACGATGTGTCAGACGTTCCCTGAGGCGGCCTGTAAGACCATGCAGAGCATCCTGGGAGACGCCGGTCACAGCTCAGAGGAGGTGCTCGAGGTCAAAGGGCATATTACTTTCCCGACGCTGGACATGGTATGGGTTATCAGCTTCGCCACCGCACACATGTTCGCCACACTGAGAGTGGAGCGGTTATGTTACAGGGTGTAGGTCGGAAGGAAAAATGTTCGATAATGTATTTATAAATTTTCTACAAATACTTGTTTATTGTTTAATTGTAGTGTTTTTTTAATGAGAACAATAACTGTAAATAAAAGCTTTTTTTAAACTGTAAAGCATATGCCGATGGTCAAAACGACTTCTCCACTGCATCGATCTCCAGTATTCGTTCCTCTGTCGACGACATCACGGCTACAGTGTGTTTTCTGTTGTGTTTTTAGATCATCTACCTGAAGGTGACCGCCCTGCTGTTTCCTACCTCCGATTTCCGACACCCGGTCACGACTCCGGCTCTGCTCTACATCAGCCAGGCTCTCACCAAGGTACGCGCCAGAATCCGCCTGTTGACCGTCTGTCTTTGGGGCTGTTTCTGTTCCGACTGTTCCCGCCTTCCCGCCTCTCGTGGGACTCGCCGTTTCTCATTGTTTTTGAATCCGGCCTTTCTCTTCGCATTACGCATCTTTCTTTGTGTGGATCTTCTTTGATAAGAAAAGGCTTTTTTAAATATATATTTTTCCTCAAACATTTTTTTATTATTCATTGGTGTTTTTCCAGGTTATAGAGTTATTTTATTCCCACAACTGCAGCTGAAATCTCCCGATATCCCCAAAACAATGTGGCTGAACAAATGGATGTGGGACTTTCATCACCGATGCCATGACATTAAAGTGTTTTTATTCGCGCGTTGTGCGTCCTCAGTGTCCCGTGAAGTCACTACAGGACGTGACGTCGGGTTTAGCGCTGTGTTGCCTGGGACTGGAGTACGTCACGTTCTCAAAGCGCTTCCTGCCGGAGCTCATCAACTTCCTGGCTGGAACGCTGCACCTGGCCGTGAAGGACAAGTCGTCTCTCGGTAGCCGCTCGCTCGTCCTGAAAGACCCGTTTCGTGGTGCCGGCGTCGGTGCAGGGCTTTTTTTTTTACGACTCTGACTTTGTGTTGCAGGCTACACGGTGGTGCCGCCCTTCAGGCCATCGGGGAAGTGCAGTGACCTGCTGGTGCTGTCGGACTCTGAGTCCTGCAAGAGCTGGACGAAGAAAAGCCTTCCGTTGTCCACGACCCAACACCTGGAACTCAGGAGTGAGCTGGAAAGAGACCACCACAGGTAGGAGGGGAGTCCACCTGGAGGGAAATGAGCGGGTCAAAGCCCTAAAGTCTTATTCTCCTACATCCCATCAGCAACCTCCTTTAATACCTGGTTAACGACTCAAGTCTACTAGCTTTGCTTATGAGTGATGTTTGAGTAATTACGGTAACATTGGGTCATCAGACATACTGGAGATGTTTTATCTTGAACACTGAATACATTTTTCATTCAACATTGAGATGTTTTTTTTTATTTAAAGGAATACATTTAATGGAAATATGCTTGTTTGCATTTCTTGCTGAGAGTTGGATAAGATGAATCGATTTCACTCATAACATTATATATTTAATATGAAGCTAAAGCAGGGACACGGTTCTCTACGCTTCGCATGACGGGGAACGAGCTGACCTGGCTTTGTGCAAAGGTTTAAACCAATGCACATTTCAGCACTTCTAAAGCTCATTAATGAAGATGTTCATTAGCACATTAACCCCATAAAACCCCCCCACGTCAGTGGTAGTCTTTGGATATTATACTGAATAAACTAGGTCATCTAACTCATTGAACAATTAAAAAATAATGTTCATCACTATGAAGCACATCTACAGTCATGAATACTATTAGTTTAGTTTATTTATTGGATCCCCATTAGCTGACGCCTGAGCGACCGCTAATCTTCCTGGGGTCCACAGAAAGAACAAAATACAATACATACAAAAACATACAAAACATATCGTGAAACAAACAGTTAAAAATAGTACAACAAAGTGAAGAATAGTGCAGTCAACAAAGGGAACAAATACTTTTAATGTAATATGGGCGAGTGAGTAATGTTTTGAGAGAGAAAATGAACCTCTTCGGACTTATCAGAAAAGTGTGCTTGACTGTTTCTTTCGTCCGTCTTTGTGTGTTCACCGTTCCACAACCTATCTCTAAGAAGCCCTCCCCAGACATAGTTCTGTAAACCCCTCTGCATTCAGAAACGACAGATCTCACAATGCCTTAATTGGCCGTTCAGAATAGCGACGGTAACACCGCCCTGTAATGACCGGAGAGAACACAGAGCCCAGCTGAGAGCCGGAGACCGAGTGTGAGAAACGTTTTGGCTTCTCGTGTTCAGAATCCAACGACCAACAAATAGTAAGACATGAAAAGGAAGAAGAAGTTCGACTGAATATCTTTTTATAGAAATAACACGCTAATAATAGTAAAACAGACAAAGGAGGCACACAAACCAGCACATAAAAGGGTCTTTTCTTTAAGTGGTGTCACAGCGTTTTATAAAGGATGCAGTGCTTATAAGGAATGAACGTCTTGGTGGATGTAGGAATATGAAACCTACGAGGAGCTGATGCATCCACTCTTGTGATTCTGATGAGTCGCCAGTGTGGTTTCACACAGCAGCCGGTGTGTGGGCACAAAGCGAGGCTTGTAAACGGGCGTCAGGCCCGTGGTTGTGCACGGGGGGTGAGAATATACACTTTTATTTGTACTCGACCAAAATGAATTCTCATAACATGCCATAAACGGCAAACCGTTATGTTGGAGATGAATTAATTTTGATTTGATTGCTCGACTGTTTGTTAAAGAAAATGAAATATACCTGGAAGTGACGAAGAACAACCACTCTAATGTGATATGTCCCTAAGATCAGTTACGAGGATTTCAAATACAACATCCTGAAGCATCGTTTGTTTTCTCTTCTCTTTTTATTTTCAATCATTTTATATTGTGTTTACAAGTTACAAATGACCAAAAACCACAACGAATAAATAAAAAATGACATAACAGCATAACAACTATACGAGCAATCAGACAAGGACAAAAATAAAAACACAAACATAAATCATTTCTCTTCTTCTTTTGAAACCAGCAGCTGTTAAACGTTCCTAAAATCCTTAATGACTCGTCGTCCTCTTTAAACACCTCGCCTGGAGGTCCGCACACAGCGCCGCATGTGACTCCTGCTCCTCAAACCATTCTCATCTGCCTCGCTCCAGGCCTCAGGGTGACACACACACACACACACACACACCAGCAGCTGTGTGTGACGAGTCCAGCATCTGGGCGGGGAAGAGAAAGTGTGTCAAGAAGGGCAGCAGTTGCGAGAAACAATTCATGCAGCACCAGAAGTCGCATTAAAAGCAAGACATTTAATTTACAGGGTTCGTACGGACATGGAAAACCTGGAAAAGTCATGGAATTTTAAAATGGTCATTTCCAGGCCTGGAAAAGTCATGGAAAAAACTTAAATCATCAAAGTTTTGGGAAAGTCATGGACATTGGTTTAAATCACATGTTCATTTACGCAGAGTTTGAAATAATTAATATATTTTTTAAAGAAAAACACTCAAAATATAAGCCAGCGATGGCTCTCAATACACAACATTTTCTACATTTTTCATGTTTATACCGAGATATCAGTTTGGTCATGGAAATTTGGTTAAAAGTCATGGAAAAGTCATGGAAATCCATTGTTCAAAATGTGTAAGAACCCTGAATTTATTATATGTTAAAAATACCATATGGCTCTCAATGAAATATATATTTAGAAATAATTGGCTTTTATGGCTCTCCCAATCGAAAAGGTTCCTGACCTAGATGCAGTAGCAGCGCAGCTCCTAAATGTATCCCCGCATGTACTTCCATACACACGGTGAGGTCAGGTGTGTCGGTGGTTTTGAGGCCAGGTGGGCCGAGGCTAGTGGCCACGAGACCAATGCCAAACCGTGAGCGTGAGCTCTCTCTCTGCAGGTTGACGTGTCTGTCCACCTGCCTGGACCTGGTGAAGCGATGCCGCCTGCTCTACAAAGACCTCACGTCCTTCGCCTGCATCTTCCAGCCAATCGGAACGCTGCTGTCCAAACACCTCTCGGCCCAAACACTGCCAGAGCTTCTACAGGTTGGAGCCAAACAGAGTTTGATACACGGCAAGGTCTCTCTCTCTCTCTCGCTCTCTCAGTGTGTCCCTAATGGGGATGACTTTGGTTTGGTTGCAGGAGCTTCACGGTGAGATCCTGGAGAGCATCGGCAGCGCTCCCGCGACTCGCAGCCGGCTGGTTTTAGAGCGGAAGAAGCCGATTCCGCTGAAGATGCTCACACCCAAGATAGTTGAAGTGTAAGATGTAATCCAATGTGCACTGAACTCTGCTAACGGGACTTTCCTCACCTGGACACGGCGCGAAAGCGTGCGCTTTTGCTGACGGTGCATTTTGCTTCCCATATTCGTCAGGTTGGACTACGGGAAGAAACGTGGCAGCACCAGAGAGGAGAGGGAGAAGGAGCGCCTGAAGCACAAGTACAAGAAGGAGTTCAAGGGCGCTCTGAGGGAGATCAGGAAGGACACTCGCTTCCTGGCCAGAGAGAAGCTCAGCGAGGTCATGGACAGGTACGGATAACACGCCGCCTCCATGTGGGAGAAATGTTTCTGTAAAGGGGAAAAAAAAGGTGTTAACTGGTGGCATGTTCTGTGTTTTCAGAGATTCGGAGCGAAAGAGGAAAGTGAGGGAGCTCTTTGGCAGCTTGGCCACGCAGGAGGGAGAGTGGAAGGCCCTGAAGAGGAGGAAGAAGAAGTGAAATGCAGAATCCCACTCTCCATCGTATCTTTCCAGCATCCATTTTCCTGTCAAATGGACTTCATCCAGATGTGGATAGCAGCCGGTATACGGTTGAAATCTGTGGAACTATGAGACGCTTTGTGGATTTATTTTTAATCGCGAGATGGGACAAATTCAACTCTGTCACAGCACGCTTTTTATAGTGTTTGACACATAGCTGTCAGAAATGCACACCAAATATTACGATGTAGGCGCTTGATGCGAATATAAGTGACTGTTGTTTGAAGAGTCAACACAGCAGTGAAAACCACCAGAACCCATCCCTACGATGTGCTGAAATACATACAAATAAATGACCGTTTCTTCCTGTTCTGTTTTTCCCGTCTAAGTCGAAAAGGAGTTCTAAGTTAAATATGGCCGAGGGAGGATTGGTTATATTACATAAAACATGTGAATTGTTCAGTGGGCCTCTTTAGAGGGAGTGAATACAGTGTTCTAGTTTTTAGTTTGCATTTTTTTTAATGATAATTAAACCCCGGGGTTGTTGAAAAATGTCCTGGATGTGTGCGGGGAGACGTTATGAAGTCAGAAGATGAAAAAATGTTGCACGCTTTTTGGGGGGGGAATAAAATGCTCCCATCATTTCCCAGCTGTTGCTCTCACTCTCTTTCGGTTAAATGTGGCTTGGAAGAAGGTTTCCACATATTTGGGCTGTGGATCATGACTTCTTCCAGAGAACTTCAGCCCAAATTAATGCGATTCAAAATGTGCACAGCTGCTATGTTCCTCTTCAAACAAAGCCCATTAATGTAAACATACTTGATGTGCTGAGTTAAGTGGGTATTAAAGGGATTTATGTGCGTACATTATTACATTACATATCATTTAGCCCACTCTTTTATCTAAATGCTATATTAGGGTTGTTGTATTGCAGAGGAGTACATGTCTGCACAAGCAACAGCAGCGATGCGAGGACACAAACTATCAGAGCCATGAAAGAAGCAAAAAGTAGAAAACAAACTCCGAGGTAACGTCTGCATGAGCGGACACAACGGGGAGTCACCGGCAGCTGGTAGGTGTGGACCGGTGAACGCCTCTGCAGGATCCATTAATAAGAAATGGAAGTGAAGGGTAGGGAACGAAATGCTTCACAAAAGCCATGTTTACATCTGGAGGGAATGTGGCTCAACATTTCCCTTGGGAGACCAATTATACTTCTGTAACCACTGCAGTGCTCTCAAAGTAGTGAGGTTGATTAGATGTCTTGCAGTCATGGATAAATGTGCAGCGAGCAGCACGGTGCACGTGGGACATCTGCGCACAACCAAGACCAGCATGTTCTATTGCGTAATAACACACCGGCTGCAGGCAGGGTCATTACTGCCTTCAAGTGATCATTGCAAGCATTTTATAATTTAAAACAAATCTAAAACCTCAGATTGCACAATCCCTCCCAAACTGGGTTGAGCTTTCTCGTAGTTTGTCACCGCTTTAATATTTGTAGACACTTACTATTCGTCCTTTCTTTCCATAGACCATGTAGTGTGTGCCGCGAATGTGGAGATCGTATTTAGTCTGAGCCGATTGACATAAAACTGCAGTCAGAGGCGGACAGTACCGCTGCCTCCCTGAAGGGGGCGTGCGAGAGCCAACGCGTTTACGCTCGTTCTGCTGTTGCTCTTCTGGAAATGGAAGATTCTATTTATCTAGAAGGTAAAAACATCACAAAACGGAATTATGACCAAATTAACCTAAATTCAACATCTGGGGAGGTGAAATGAGCTCTTGTGTGTTTGTTGTTCTCTTTTTCCATCCGTGGTCATCATCATCATCACACAGAGGATCTCAAACTCTGGTGGAGCAACCAACCAAAAGGCAAAAGACATGAATAAAGACATGAATATCCCAGTATATGACATCATGAAGCACATTTGAATACCTTCAAACAGCGACCGGTGACTCATCCCCTGTCGCCCCCCACAATGACAAAACTAAAGAGCACACACATTCTCGTACTTATTTATTTATTTAACACTTAACTCCAACTAAATTCACTGTGCAGCAGTTAAGACGAGTAGTTATACATTCTCTTGGTTTTCTAAAAGTCCATTCAGTATGAGATGTATTTGTCACAGCAGTGATAAATTAAAAAATACAATACGAATCCACGAACAGCTCCGCACTTTGAAGTCCACCGCAAAATACAGCGACGACACACACAAGTAGAGAATATCACTACACGTCCATCTCAAACCGATCACTGTCAATTCTTCATTAATATAGAGACACTTAGGTGCTTGACGTGTTATATTTCAATGTTTGAGGATTAGCCACACAGGTGAATACAACACACACACACACACACACACACACACAGTAATTACTGACTTTCAGGACTGATGTGTAAAAGGCACGCACACACACACACAATATCTCTCTTTCTCGACAACATTTACCCACATACTGCTGTTCAGACATACGTAACAACTCAAACAGAAACACACACACACACACACACACACACACACACACACACACACACACACACACACACACACACACACACACACACACACACACACACACACACACACACACACACACACACAAATGTTGGGCACAGACTCCATAGAGGACCAAAACGAGGCACAACGGGACTTGGCAGAGCAACATGGAATGTTTGGGTTGTTGATAGTTGGTCTTCGACCGCAAGGCTATCCCTCAGTTGTCATCGGTGTCGTCCTGAGAGAGAAGAGGGACAAGAGGCGAGCGGTGAGTTCACCGTCCTCGAAGGAAGCGTCGCCGTGCAGCACCACATGAGGCGATGTAACAACACCTCATAAGATGAGTCTTATATGGCTTTGCCCTCAACAAGCTAGAAATGTTTTCAGCTTTGGAAGATAATTAAACATTTAATACATATTCAGTATCACTGCCACTAAATCCTATATAATAATAGTGCGATTCGATTTTGTACGATGCTTTTTCTTGCTGAATGCTCCAATGCTTCCCTTTTTATATTTCAGCTGATTTAGTTGAAGAGTTTTAGGCAGACGAGACAATAAAAAGCACCGAACATCCCCCCCAGATGTATTCAGATCATAGTGGCGTGAATTTAAGGCTCTACAATAAATCCACTCCTGTCCGATACTGACTGCAAAATATATATAACCACTGTGCATACGATGAAAACGTTGCTCAGAGGACAAAGAAAATTGTGAAAAGTACTATTTTGAAGCCGGGGCTCTAGATTGACAGAATGCATGATTTATGCTGCAAAGGCACCGGTAACAAGATGTGTGTTGTTTATGCGTTTCAATGGGGACATGTCAGGGTCTGAGTTATTATTTAGAGTTATTATAAGAGCTGTGGTTGAACCTCCAAAATAAAAACAACAAACATCCTTGTAAAAAATGAGTGTCACATCAACACAGATCAAATAAATGAAAACATATCGATCTTCTCTAATTCACAAACTGTTCCTTCTTTAACTTTAAAAAGCAGCTTCATACCATCACATGCGACCTCTGCTTGGGGAGTCTTACCTCGGTGGCCTCAGACAGGTCGGCATCAACCGGTGACTCTGCCATGTCCTGTGCTGCGGAGGCTTCTTCACTCTGGGAAAACAAAGGAAAACAATGACGACGATCCGATCGGCTATATCCACGACCTCATGGGAGTGACTGTATGCTTCATGGGAACACACGGTGACCGATTTGAGAAGCCTTTATAGGAACTTTTAGTGGTTACAATTGATAAATAATTAGTGAATCTGAAATGAATAGTTAGTTGGAGCCCTGACCATCAGAACAACATCTGGATGCAGTATATACCATGATGCCATATTATATGACACAGGTTTGACTTACAGAATTCCTCCCATCTGTGCTTTGTCCCTTTGTACACGAAGAGGCGCTGACAACAATCATGACGGTGGTCATTTAGATTGAGGCATGGACCGCTAATGAAGAAGGGGAGGCGAGTGTGTGTGTGTGTGTGTGTGTGTGTGTGTGTGTGTGTGTGTGTGTGTGTGTGTGTGTGACGTCTCCCCTGTCTGGCTGAAAGGATGCCTTGATTACGTCGTGCCATTGAACTGACCTTCCTTAATGGGGAGCGGTCACGGGGCGCTGACGCGCGCATGTGTGTGTGTGTGTGTGTGTGTGTGTGCGTGTGTGTGTGACACACCGGCGGCTGACATAACCTTAAAGCCCTGACTGCACCTTCTACTCCATGCTGTTGCATTTAACACCGCCCATCGAGCCTCCATCTGGTCCCCACGCAGAGCCAGAGACATGTGTGCTCATGTAAACACACACACACACACACACACACACAGACACACAGACACACACACGCACGCACACACACACACACACACACACACACACACACACACACACACACACACACACACACACACACACACACACACACACACACACACACACACACACACACACACACACACACACACACACACACACACACACACACACACACACACACACACACACACACACACACACACACACACACACACACAGACACACAGACACACACACGCACGCAAACACACAGCTGGACTGCCAAACAGACACCACATCGTCTTTTTACCGTGGGCTGATCACACTTTGGCTAAAAGTTAAAGATTTGTTGGCTTTTCATGACCTGATTATGTTGGTAAGCCGAAGCAACACCCGGCCTCCAATCGGTATTCTTTGAGTGTAGAAACTGCCTCCCGGGGACAGGAAATGTGGCAGCCTCTTTTTATTGCTTGCAGGTTGCTAAAAAGATCTGAGCAATAAGGCGTGTTGTTGTTGTTCTTGTTGTGGACCATTTTCCATTTCCTGCCATGTCTCCTCCTCAGGTCCCCACCACTCCATCTCATTTCACTTTCCCCTCTCCTCCTATACCTCTCTGGCTTTGGCTGCCTCCCCATCGAGTCACCAGCAGCTGATGAATTGGAGAAACAACTAGATGTGGAGATTAATTAGACTCAGCATCCCACCATCTTCTGCTGTGTGTGTGTGTGTGTGTGTGTGTGTGTGGGGGGGGGGCTCTTTCAACCTGGCATCAATTTTTTAATCAAATCAATATTAATGCCGTTTAATGGCTGAGCCACCTGGGAATGATGGTTAAACGAGCACAAGCTGCCGCTGTCTGCACGTCAATCTCTCGCTGGGAATACCAGGATTCGCTCTTCATCTCTAATCTTTGTGTTTATTCCTCTCAGGTTAACCAGCATATCTCCATCAGTCAGCAGCCTCCGTGTCCGTTTGTCGGAGCCAGTTGGGCGTCGCGTCCTCATAACGAGGCCGATCTCAATGCAGGGCGAGCTCTGGCAGTATCTTATCCCTCAGGGTGAATATTAGCCATCGAGCTGCCTCAACGACACAACCCCCGACCAGGATGCAAGGACTCAACGGGATGTTGGTCGAGAATACCACAAGCATCTTTTGATAATGAAATAAAATGCAGCAAAAGCCAGCAATGAAGGATGTCAGCACAAGTGGACAAATAATGAGATTGCCTCATTAAAAGAGTCGTACAGGTGTCGGTGGTTGCCTTTGGCGGGAAAATAACTTGATGACTTCTTTGCTATCGTATCTGTTTTGCATGGTACCTTTCACGGATCACAGCCAATAGAAGCAGAGCTAAAGACACGTGTGTGTATGTGTGTGTGTGTGTGTGTTTTGTTAGGTGTTGAAATTAGGCTAATTGGCTTATCATTTCCTGCAATACTCACAACGCTGTTATGAGAGAGGAGGTAATAACAGGCACATGTAGTCGTCCTCTCAGAATTACATATCACAATTCTAACAGCATATTAATCCAGGTACAAACCACAAGTTTGGTAGAATGTTCATGGAACAAAATATATTTTTTAATGTGCGCTTTTTACTTGCAATCTTCCTTTTGGTAAATTGTCACGCTTTTTTGTTGTTGCAATCAACCAATTGTTGATCGGAGTATTGTCGTGAAGTTACCGCGTCTCCTCGGGCGTGTGCATCGTTAACACAACAGGTGGAAACATTGCTCCACAAAGAACTCAAAGAATGAGAAATAATATGAGAAACACTGAAGTCATGATTTTAATTCCCCCTTCATGACCCCCACCCCACGTTATTAGCTAATTATGTGATTTTTGTTGTGCACAGATTTTTTCTTAAATGTTAAATTACATTTTCTTTGAATAAATACGTTCAGAATGCTAAAATATCAAATGCGTTATCTATTTGATTATTTATTTTTGGTGGTGGAAAATTAAGAACCCAGATGTGCCTTTATGTGAATTTATCACCTGCAAAGAAATAATGATCATAGAAAATCACACCAAAAATAAATGTTTTCACATCTTAGATTTCACTTTTGAAATATAAAAAAAGAAGTGTGAATTCATCTATATTTTTCACCGTCAAGAGTGCTCCACATTGATTTTTGATTGATTTTAATTTAGGTGCTGAAGCCCCAAATTCCCAGATAGAATTGACCCGAGACGTGACCTCAGTGTCCTAACCTATATGGTAGCTACGGCCCGACTCGATCAAAAATCTCCACAAACAGAGAGGACATCGCAAGACAGAAGAGGAGGATGGAAAACCACGTTTCATGTTTGACTTGTGTCTCTGCAGTAAATGGTTGGCTGCAGTAAACTCCCATCACCTCCTCTTCCTCCTCCTCCTCCTCTTCCTTTGGACAAACGATGGCCAGACTGACAAGACGAACAACGCTGGAAAGCTAACAACGTGTAACGGCTTTCATTTCAGAGACGAGCGACAGGCAGTAGATATGAAAAGTGATGACAAATGACTCGAGGTGCGGAGGACGGCCACTGATGCGTTATCGTATATCGGGACGTGCACGTGATCAGACTCTCACAGGTTGCACTGAATTTATTATTGTCCTTTTTGCCGGAGGAACATTTAATTATTTCCCTATTCTGCAATTGTATTTTAACATTTTTCATAAGAGAATAAAAAATAGTTGGATTAAAGTGATTATGAACTATTTTGTGCAGGACAGACACATTTTTTATATTAATCACAGATCAATAAGACTCCCAACGTGAGAATAGTACTGTAGAGGGCGCTATAATAGACAGAAAAATAGATACAACTTCATCATGTTGTTACAATCCAATAGCTTAGAAATGAATACTGATTTATCAAAAAGAAGAAAAAAAACATGACTAAATGAAAAGTGTCGTCCTTACTTTGGCCGGATCCTTCTTGACCAATCCGGTGGCAACGACGATGTTGCCTGCTCCCTCCACCGTTTTGTGGGCTACTGCGGTAACCCCGGTAACCATGGCTCCACCCACCTGTGATACTCCAGACACAGCTGGAGGGACCAAAAGAAGAAGGGCATTTGAGGAGGGGCCATCTCTCCATCAACTCAGTCTGTGAGGATTAGCGTGTAGAAAATGACACATCTCAAAATACATGAATCCTCAGGGATGGAAAGGATTTATTGATATTAGTGAAATATTATGACTGCGACCTTACTTCTATGCTTAACGTCATACTGCATTGATTTAACACCAACACATTGTTTACATTGATCTGCTTAAGGAACAACCATAAAGGCAGGGAACCTACTTTTTCTTTTTGGCACATAAATTTGCACAACCAATGCAACACAAATCCAACAATATGATTAACATGTCATATGTTTATATAATAATCCAACCAGTTGATTTATCAGTGCTTGTTTCTTTTGCCACAAAACCATATATTGAAAATGTTTTATTTCTTATTAGTCTATTTCTAGAGAAACATTGTGCACTTACATCCTTCAAAAAGTCTGATGTTATGAATAGTGGTATTGTAAATTGTAACATTATATATTCGGGTGACAGTTGTTCGAGAGCGAGGCTACACTCGGCTTTACTGTACCTGGAACGCCCTGCAACATGTTAAAGCCTTGATCGCCACCTGTTGTGTGGCTTACCTGAAAAACCTCAGGAACCGCCTGGAGGCCGTTTCCTTTCATGGCCTTCCCCGAGTTTCATCCCGCCTCTTACTGTCTGAGCCAAGCATTGTTGTGTAATGTGTCATTGTGTACACTTGATCTTGCGTGACCTTCTCATGACTTTTATAAACTTACATGAACTGTTTTGGAAAGGTGTTGTTCTGTAAATGTTCTTTTGATTAAGTGAAGCGTCATTCTTAATTTAAGGTTGAAAAGGTCATTCAGTTTAGATATTCTCTTGATATATATCCATTAAGAACAAAGCTGCAGTCGGCAGCTGCTAAATGTATTTACACCAGTGATTCCCAACCTGGGGATCGGGGCCCTAACAAGGGTTCACAAGTTAAATTTGAGGAGACACAAGATCATCAACAGTACAATTACAGAAAAGAAAAATCTGCAACCGATAACATGGGGTCACAAATAAATACAGGTAGCTTTATTTTAGGGGGCAACAAGCCAGAAAGGTTGGGACCCGAATGCTCTGCACTGTATGGTGGAATGCATTTACTCATTATATGTGGACCTTCTAAATGCAGATTATAGGATCATAGATCTGAATGTATGCTGCTTGGTACCACTGAGAGAAAAAAAATATATCTTCCTGAGTGGCTAAAACCCTCTATATAACCAGTTTAAAAAACAATCACTTTACTTGCGGCTATGTTACAACAATACAGTCATTTCCCTGGATGCCTATAACAGGAAGCCCCCCCCCACCTCTATCTGCTTGTTATGTATGAGGAATGGCAGGGCCTGGTCCTTCAGGGATTAGGCATGTTGTGTGGAGTAAGGCGTGATATATGACACCTACACAGAAACCTCTCTCTTACTGACCAGTATGGATAATCTTTCTGCTTTTACGTCAAAGATCTATCGAGTAAAACAAATAGCAGCTGAATTTACAAAATGTGTAAATGAATAAAATAGTGATTTCTTTTCAGACCGAGAAAAGAAATGGAACAGATGCACAAGAGTCTGAATTAATAAAAAAACATTACCTGTTGTGACTCCATCCTTTGTTTTGTTACCTGGAGGTAGACAGGTGAAGCTTCATTAGTAACACAAATATTGAAAACAATTCGAATAAATCAATCAAATGCACTCATTCATTCAACAGAGGTATAGTAGTAAAGAGTGTGACACATTCATAAATCAAAATGAATTCCCAGCACCCACCGACAAACTTGACCCCGTCCTTCGTCATCTCCGCCGCTCCGGTCACTCCCTGCTTGGTTTTCTCCGCCGCCAACACGACCCCGTCTCTGGCTTTGGAGAAACCCTTCTTGAACACGTCCATGGCTGCTCGATTGACTCCCAAATGTAGCGCGCGCGCACAGCTGCGGAGAATGTCAAGAACAGGCGCTAAATGAGGCGGCACACCCGGATCCACGCGTGCGACCAGACGCGCACACGGTGCCACCGCCCTACTTTTCTCCCGCGACAGGTTTGTCGAGCCGACTCGGTTACACAAGCAGCTCCGAGGCGGAGGAATATGAGCCACCTGTGGGAACTGGTTACAGCCCCACGGAGAAACCATGAATGGATGTAGCCTACTATTCATCTCAATTTAAAGAAACGGTTGTAACAATGATGTGGCTGCTATTCCCTAAATAAAGGATGTTTGAATATATTTCTATATACAGTACACATATATAGTATAATAAGAAATACACGCGGTCCACGCACCTGTTCGCTCCAACTTCCTTTACGCCGAGAATGTGTTGAGTCTTCCGGGATGACAGCGGAGCTTCCCCTGAAGAGCAGTAAAACCGGTTTAATCTCTCCAAACTACAACTAGACTCCAAAACGCGGTGCTGTGTGTGCGTGTGTGGGACTGTGTGCGTGTGTGTGTCCTCCTCACAGACAGACAGACGCTCCACAGGTTTGATAGACGCCTCCTACGCCTCGGTGATGGAGAAAGAGCGATTAGACCCCGTGATGCTGATGCGAGAGAAGAGATGCTCACGCGCGCGCGCGAAAACAAACACACACGCGGATTACGTAGCTCTTTCTGTACGTGGGTTGCCCACAGCATGTAGGTGCAGCAGGATCTTAACATCATCAGTTGGCTGAATGCATCTACTAATTAGTGACAGTGTAATTATTATGCGAGCGAACACTACACTGGGCTGACATCGCGTAAGATGTTAACTGCAGCTGTGCAGCGAGCCCACGAGGGACAGTAGCCTGAATCACAAGCTCGGGTTTGGAGTAATCAGACTGTTTAGATTTCACTCTTTGAAGTCATTGTTTTCCTATTCAGGTTTTTTTTAAATCTTGGATTTAAAGAACAATGAAACACGTTTTGATATGCCTATAGTCATTAATCTGGACTATTTATGATTAAAAGCCTTTGTTAATAACCCAGCATTATAATCCCATGACACCCATTTATATATCTTATTATCAAAAAGAAAGGATGAATACAATCGGACCCAAAGTGTTCTTATTGGCCGAGTTAAAACGCGTACACAACCAAGGAAGCAGTTATACATGTTACGTCATTAATAATGTTTTTTTAATAACCATGTTGGCAGTTTTGTACGTAATGTATTTATTCACCATGACGTTAGATAAAAATCCTCTACAACGTGGCACCATATCATACATCTCATTCTCACCCAGTCAAACGGTCCTGCATATTTGTGGTTATTTGGTTGTCACATGTGTGTTTCATACATCTAACCATTAAGGCAAACGTGTAAATTAAATCACATCAGTGGTGGAATAAGGTTTTTGTATTTTATTCATAATGTGACAACAAATAAACCAAAAACATCCACCCCTCCTTTTCAAAGTTTCTTTATGATTCATTTCTCACCGTACGGTACATCGGCTGTGGTTAAGTGAAGGCCTCTGTGGCGCCACGCAGTCACACTGAGCTGCCGGAGCGATGCGTCACTGCTTTCACATTCTGGACAGCGTCACAGGCTTTCAGTTTCATCCATACATTTTAAACAGGAATCTGCCGCATTTGTTTCCTTTTATTCAATTGTTTACATTTCTTTGAGGCTAAAATATCCCAACAGCTATTGGATGGATTCTGGTCCTGAGGAATTTGTGACTTTATTGATCCCGTTCTGATTAAGGTGGGTCACACATATTTCCCCGAGCATTTCCCTCTCCCGTTGTTTGGGCACTTTTCACCTTTCCAGGCTGTAACGACACAGCACCATTACCAGAATATTGTTTTGTATATCGTTTGCAACTTACCTCTACCTGTTTCCTCCCCTGGGTGTTTGGACAAAAGACTTCCCCGGGGGCTGAACACCCAGGTATAGTTCCGGGAGAGACCAACTAGAGGAAGTGGGTAAGGGGAAGTGAGGATGTGTGTTGCTGCTTTTAACTTAAATTTAACTGTGGAGTTATAACTTGCTTTATTAATAAGATGGATCCATGTGGGGGGGAATTGTTATAAATAGTTTTGGTTTAGTCGAATTAGGTAAATAGTTAGGATACACATTTGGTGGAACATAGACTCACCTCGGGGTGGTTGGTTTGGGTTAATTGGCAGCACATGGTGTCTATATAAGAGCTCACTTGTGTTTGTGAAGAAGGTGGAATGGGAACCAAGTGGATGACGGTTTGCCACGTGGATGGAAGAACAAAATAAAATAAAATGTCTTCCTTACGTTAACTCTGGATCGTTTCTTTAGCCTCCACGGCCGCTCAGGCGCCCTGACGCAGGCCAGGGGGTCGTGACGCTCGGCGAGAGAAAGCGTTGTGTGACCGGGGCACCGATCCCCAGCATTACGACAGCAACATATTTCACTGCCGACATTTTTCTGCATGCTACGTGGTCATCTGTCCAGGCGCTGCAATGTCGTGGCTAACACCAATTAAGTGTCGGAAAAAAAAGTGTGTCCACTCAAAGTGGTGTCGCAACACAAAGTAGGATAATAACTTTATAATAATAATAACTTTATTTGTATAGCACTTTTAAAAACAAGGTTTACAAAGTGCTCTACAGATAAACAAAGCATAAACACAACTTAAATGGCGGCAAACAAAAAAGACCATACCATAAAAGCATTGAATACAACTAAAACCAAACAAATAGCCAATTAAAATAAAAACATAAAAGGATGACATCACTTAAAAGCAGTTCTATAAAAGTGGGTTTTAAGAAGTGATTTAATAATAATAATTTCGATTTATATAGCGCTTTTCTAAGTACCCAAAGTCGCTTACAGAGTCCAGAGTCCAGTCATACACACACACAGTCATCCCGGTGGTGGTGAGCTACATCCGTAGCCACAGCTGCCCTGGGGCAAACTGACGGAAGCGAGGCAGCCAATCAGCGCCTACGGCCCCTCCGACCACCACCAACATTCATTCACATCCATACGAACCGGGTTGAAAGCTGTGTGCATGTCTTTATGATGGTGGGGGAAACCGGAGTACCCGGAGGAAACCCATGCAGGCACGGGGAGAACATGCAAACTCCACACAGAAAGGACCTGGGACGACCGGGCAGACCGGGATTTGAACCCTGGACCTTCTTGCTGTGAGGCGACAGTGCTAACCACTGAGTCACCGTGCTGCCAATTTAAAAGAAGTGGAAATAAATGATGAAATAAAGTATGAAATAAAAAAGGAACTGGTGCTAAAAACAAACACACTGCCGACTGTCCGAGAGGCTTGAAAGACGAGCTGAAGGATTATTTATTTATTTATTTAATTTATTTATGAACCTGTGGAACTAATGAAGGCTTTGCTTAATACACTTGAGAAGGTAAATATACTGAAGACAGCCTTTTCTTAATCATCCCCCTATATAGCGAATTGGTGACAGCACTAAACAAATCCATTTCTTCCTGAATGTTGTCCGTTGAACTCCGTGCTGGAGCTGCCATCTCCTTCTCGAGGAAGCAGATGGCAGCAACACTACCGGGCTGCAGCTCTGGTCGCCCATTCTCTCCAGTCGGATCCCCAGTCCCTCCACAGTCTGTCGCTATGTTTTCTGCCTGTGAATCACCATCAACTATGATTATCCACAGCAAATACCATGGAAATGTGGCGAGTAGGCCGAGCTGCGAAATTAATAAACTGACAAACAGGTATAGGCTAAACTTAGACTGAGTGACCACCACGCCTTTCATTTATTAATAATTATCCAATTGACCCGGAGACGGCTAAAGAATGACATAAAACATTATCATTGTTGTTATCTAATCATACGATGTAATGATGGTAGGCTAGTTCAGAAAACACACGCACACGCGCACAGTGCCCGATTGTGGTAAAACAACAATGCGCATGCTCAAAGCTGTTGGCAAGGAGAGATGTCACATATTTTTTGCCAGGTGTGAATGATTACTTACAACCTGTTGACAGGCTGCCACGTGATTGTCTGTTTGTCAGATTCTGTTGTCGACCTTGAGAGGAAAGCGTGACGGCTGTCACGATGCACCTCGTGGATTAGAGTCAATCTGCGTTTTCTGTATGAAAAGATTGACATTAAACTAGCCGAAAGATAATATTAGAAACCATAATAAGAAAATGATTAGATTCATGGGGAGTTTAATGTTTACTTAACTGTGAGCTTGCAAAGAAAACAATCTGTATTATCTTTCATCGGGAGGAGATGGTACCCGGTGGAGGAGTTTAGTTTAGTTTAGTTTATTAATGATCCCCATTAGTCTACACCATAGTGGAGACTATTCTTCCTGGGGTCCAGGCAAAAAAACATTACAATACAATACAAATACATAAAATGCAGTACAGCATGATCAATTTTCACAAAAACACTTAGAATTAGAAAACAACATTTACATTAAAAGTAAAAAAATATACCCAAATACCTTCAATACCTAAAATAATAACCTAATCTACTATAATTTCCTTTCTGATTATTGCTGCCTTAAATTTCCTTTTGAAATCACATTTATTTCTTGTTAGAGTCACATATGAGGGGAGTGACCTTCAGTATCTCATCGGCTTGAGAGAATCATTGTAAGCGACCCTGAAAGTAGCAGCACGGCGTGGTGAAACAAAGTGAACGTCAACACAGTGAGGAAAACACGTATGTGTGCCGTCGGATTATCGCCTGCGTTAAACTGTTAAAATATCTTCTCCGAATTGTATAATGTTCTGCTTTTGCACCTAAAAGACCACTGGAGATATCAAAGTCAGCTCATGGAATATGGAGACGGTTATGGTCTGTATGTGGGAGGCCTAGCGTGCTCACTTATTAACAACACGCTTTAGCTTTCTGCAATACCAGATGTAGAAGCTCCACAGCGTGACACAAAGGCTCCCAGAGCTCCCGGACTATTCCACGCCGAGTTCAGCTGCAACGCGGCAATCCAACGCACGATCCCGAGAAGACAGCAGGAGCTACACGCGTCTCTCTTTGTTCTTCATAACCTATCATCACAATATGATGTTGAGCACAGTGGAGTTGATGAGCTGTATTCTGTCACGTGAAGGTCAGCGCCGCGCGAGGTCGTCGATGTTCTGCACACGCTCGTCAGAAGCAGGGCTATTTAAAGCCTGCTAAGCAGTTATCGATCGTCTGTTTGTCGCTTGCCATGTTGCAGCGCTCCCGATGTTTCAGCATTCAAGAAAACACAGAAGATCGCTTACGCTTGATGAATGATACGCCTAAATAACGAAACCTGAGCATGAGTCGTTATCAGAGAGCAAAAGGGATCAGACGATCGACTATTGATTTGAAGTATTCCTCGCTGCTGTCGAACCAACGTTTTCTGATTCGCATGGAAACATAACGTCTTAGAAATACTCCCGATATAACAGGGCCGAGTCGTCACTGTGCTGTCCATCACAGTCTGCAGAGCCGGGTCGCCATGGCCCCGGGTCATTCATCACTCGCTGCGGGGCGACAAGCCGGCTCATTACTGAGTGTGCTGCTGGGCCCCGGGATCAGCCCACCGCCTCATTTACAGGACCTGATGGATTATAGTGGCAATGTAGCGCCAAGCTTTCTTCAGATTAATGCATGTAGATCTCCTGCAATCCTGAGAGTTCATATCCCACACGCAGGACATTTCACGCTGGCCTTGTCTTTGATTGTTGTTACTTGCGGTACTTTCTTTTAGATTTTCTTTGTTGATATTGATGACTTTCTGTAAGCTTGTTGACATTGGATAAACCCTGTGAGGCAGCAGGAAATTCAATCTCAAAATATGAAGTATTTCAATATTGTTTTGTTGAAATGTTTTTTCTGTTGTCTGCCGGTATTTAATTTAAGCGTACTGTACAAACAGAAGAACAGGGAGGAGACGGGAAGAGACGCACAGACAGACAAATAGCTCTGGGAAATGGCTCGAGGAAGGTCACGCGGCTCTAAAATCAGATCGAGTACTGAGGAGATTGTTGTGGAATCTATATTTAAAATGACCATAGCTCAAACATGATACACACACACACACACACACACACACACACACACACACACACACACACACACATACTCATCTGTGTACTGAAGCTGACAGATTGTTTCACATCTGAAGGGATTTCAAACCTTTTTTCTGTCAGAGCTCCAGACAACCACCTCCACCAACAACAACAAAATGTCACGTTTCAAATGTGTGTTTGAATTGATTTAAACTGGATATTATCTGGTGGAAACTGGATGTTTCAACACTCAATATTTTCTATTCATCACATTTAGCTGGGCATTTAAACCATTTATAATGTTGCTGTACTCTTAGCCAACAGTTTCAACCATTTACTTCTCAGCCAACAAATTTATCTTGGCTATCTATTTGAGTCATTTAGTCATTACTTCTATTTCCACTGTTTCCCCCATTTATATTTAGCTTAGTTGCTTTTCACACAATCTTAGTTGCATCAAGGTGTTCTAGCTGACTCTCTATGTGGCCATTTAAAACAAATAAAATGTGTATTTTTTTAATCAAATTTATAGAGCGGCTGCATCCATCTACATTTAAACTCCCTGGTAACCCAGCCATACCTTTAGATCTTAGCTTTGGGCTCACCGTATGTCCTGCCATGGACGCTGCATATTACATCTCAGATATCTTTCATAAATGGTGGTTTTCAGCAGTTGGCAGCAAGAGTTTCTTCAGCGACACCTTTTACTACTTTATATCATTGTATTTAATAAAGCACTATTTAAATATTTAATACTTCCCCTCGAACATGTTATGCAACAATAACCAGCAATTCTCACAGATACTGGTATATCTTTTTCCATGTTTAGGTGGGATAGGGCAGGGTTTCCCAATAGAAGCAACATACTCTATCTCACTGTCATCTGGACTGCAGATCGTTACTCCGGCTCATTTTCTCCAACATGCCATAACACCATAAATCATTTTGATGATGAAAAATGATTGGTCGGTGACTGTAATCGTTGAGCAGTGGTCAAAGTAGGAGCTGAAAGCCTTTCACATCCACGGCTCAGCTGGGTCGTGTAACGGCAGTTTCTTGTATCAACGCTGTCCATCAATAATCAGGAATCCATAACAACCTGATGCTCGTTAGTCACAACAAGCCCACTAGAAAAATGAATGGAACATTTTAATAATTGAAAATCCTACATCAGTTTTATTCAAAAGAAAAAAAAGCATTGTGAACAGCATGCTGTTCACAGAAAGTGACTCATTCCTTTTTTCTTTTCTTTCCCCTCTCTCATGTATTTCTCCCTGAATGACCAGTGACCCTCAATGCATCACCATTGTGACAACACACCGTGAGTCATAGAAATGGCTTCTCTTTCTGAATGTTTGGCTTTACAGAAGTTGCTCTGCCAATTCCATAACACGGTTTGCAGATGTGACAACTGTACACAGCGATCGGGGCTCTGCCTGTGCTGCTGCATAGCAACCAGGAGGCACAAGGAGGACACGCAGAAAGACACAGCAAGACCCACATATCAAATAGTCCCCAGTGGTTCACACATTTATTATGTGTTTTTTTGTATGTATGTGTGTGTGTGTGTGTGTGTGGACGATTGTGCATGCAGAACCAAACCAGAATGGTTTTGATGCAGCTAAACATTTATTATTATTTCATGTTTGGCCTCATTAAATATGAACTGACTGAGAGCTAAAGTCGCCAAATCATCGAGGCTGAAAATAATACATAAAATAAAACAAATAATACCCTTTTTAATACATTCAAATCAAACGGTTATGCTTCAGTGTCTACTTTCTGCTCAATGCCAATGATGCAACTGCAAGTGTGCGTCACCGAACATTCAAATGTATTGTATTATTATTATTGATGGTAAATGTAGGTGTTGACAAGTGTTTCATTATATGAGTTTATAACAAGTGCCGTAGTGCCACCTACTGCAGCATGCACGCTACAGCCGCCTGAACCCACTGACCCGGGGAAAACCAGAGATATTGAGAAGAATAGAATAGAACTATACTTTATTAATTTATTTGTTGACACAGTAGCACCAATCAACTAAACACGAGAATAAAATATAAATATAAGAAAGAAAGAAAGAAAGAAACTGTGACTGCGCATAAAGTATACAAAGTGAAATATAAAATACAAAATAAAATACAATAAAATATATATGTATATATATATATATATATATATATATATATATATATATATATATATATATATATATATACACAAAAAGCCATCGATCCCTCACAAACAGAGAGACTGCATTTGAATCCCTAAAGAAGTGCACGTCGTCATATTTACGATGGCCCTGGAGAGGAAGAGGAAGCCTTATTGGAGCCTTCAGACCAGAGCTCTGAAGAAGAGGTTGAGACATCCATGAATGTGATGAACATGCTTGTCATTCCTGTATCTCTGTGTGTCCTCTGGCTCAACGAGCAGCAGATGAATCAACACAAACATCTGGGTGATGACATCTCGAGGAGCCTCAGGCCGCCACGAAGAAACACAAATCAACAGCTGCTATATTTTCTTCTTCTGTGGCTTCACACATGGAGCTTTAAAGGCGTCTGAACGCACATCGCTGCGTTGTCCTCTTCCACGATGCTGAGTCGTCGGTTTAGGATAAGACATTTTTATGTTTTTTCGGCCATAAATTTGATCTCAATAACACATTTAGTTCCTTTCTTTTGTCTCCATGGTGGCCCGTTCACTCCAATAATGGCTCGCAGACTCTCGTTGCCACGGCATCTGTCTGGACCCTGTCCATATTTTGAATCATCAGACACGTTGCAGAGCGTTGAGGAGAAACGACTGTTTGTGTGTTTGTCACGCCTTAGTTACGTTGGTATATGTCATAGATCTGAACGTGGGTGCAGCAATATGTGAAAAATTAATCATCTGTACATAGTAGATATGTAAGTCTCGGTCACCTTGAGAGGGATGATTGATGATTTGTATTTGTGGCCCTCTGGTCCATTTAAGTTAACTTAACATGTTGCGAACTTGCTTATTAACACAATTCTCCAACCACTTCAGTTTTGTTTATTACTAAAAAAACCTTTAAGTACTGATGGGATGCAGCGAACACTTTATTGGTAACTGATCCATACAACATACTCGCACTGTTGTAGTTTTCCCTCATCTGAATTGATGGTCTCTGACAGACTGCCCACAGACGGTAAAGCCCACGTTGTAATTTTAAGCTGTATGTATAACATTCCCTTGATTTGATATTTTAAATGAAGTCACTGGTTTTACTAGTGAGAATCTCATGCAGTTATTATTTAATCCAGATGGTATTGCTTTACCAGCTGTATTGTTACATATCCCAGGAGAAGCCCTGGCGCTTACCACCTGGACGTTCTCTGCCTCACACATTATGTCAGCTCCAAATACTGTAGCTGTAGGATGCCTGGGTTTTTTATGGCTTTGACCCAGTTTTCCTATTGAGGTCAAATGGAAATATCTGTTTTACACAAGTCTGACATGTATTTCATGATGCATTGCTTTCCTTGTAACGTACGTAGCATTATAAACTGCCTGCCTACACAGATACATGGCCACTAGGTGGCGCCACAAGATACAAAACCAGCAGATCTGAGAAGCGTGGCGCCACATGAAGTGATCTTTGGCCCGTTTGAGATGATCGTTTGACATGCACTTGTATATGATTCAATTAAATTGACATTGTTTTACAAAGAGAATCCTAATACTGAATGAACACAGCAGAATAATGTTACATTCTTATGTTACATACGGCACAAGTCATTTATCTGTTGAGTTTAAGTTTTGAATAAAGCTGAAATTACGTATATAGACGTTATTCCTCGGCCTGAAGGCTAATTTATACAAAGTAAAAACACATTATGTGATGATATGGCTGCAGAGAAAAAGCTCCATGATGATCACTGAAACCTCCTAAATAGTTGAGAGTAAAGACGGGTCACACGTGGTGGAAATCTGCTTGGAATCCTAGCCAGGCAAACATTAGTGAGTGGCACTTATATCATGTATACAACCTTTAACTAACACACGGGTTACTCCACAAAAAATAAAAAAGATCAATCATACAGGACTTATTTTTGTCTTGATTACTAGACTTTATATTTGGGAAATTAAAATCCAGTTCAGTGACTATCTGCAATACGCTTGTTTGCCACTGAGGGCTTTACCCAAACTCTCCAAAATGATCATACGCAACACCACATTATTAAGTGAAAGCATTTCACGCCCACTGAGAGGACGGTTGGTGAGAGGTAAACATCTTGGTATCCAGGTAACTGCTGGATGGGAAGTGAGAGTACGATTGGGATCGCCGATGAAGCTCCACGTACGTAAGTGTGTCTAGTCGTCATCTGATAAGTCTGGTTGAGGCATCGGATCAGACGTGTGGCTCACATGCTGGTAGCAATTTAGTGCGTCTGTTGAAATCTAAACACACACAACCAGAAAAACCTGCAGAACCTCTGGGTGACTCATCTGACACGCACCTGTAAAAACAGCCACAGCGGAGGGTCAGATCGACGCGATGGCTTTTAATGGGATCTGATGTGTTCTGTCCCTCCTGAACATGAACTTTGTGTCACCGGTGTTGTCGGACGTCCATCACCTGGAGCCAGACAGAAATGATCTCATCAACTGTGGGATGTATCGCCATGACATTCCCAAATGCCCCATGTTGAAAGCTATCGCGCCACCATCACTATCGGATGAATTATGCTGTTGGGTACGTACTTGTACCATTGTTATAACTTATGTGAGCCTCTTTCTTCATCATGAGACACTTTGGTGAAGATAATAAAGAAATAAGGAAAGAAATACCCACAATATGTGCATACATTATTTTGTCTTTGGAGGTTATCACTATCACTTAAATGATTGTGTTTTTAAAGTTCATGATTAAATCTTTCAGCATGAGAACATTATTCTGTTCAGTTTCACATTAAGGAAAAAAAGTGACTTAAATTCAGAGGGAAATAACACAACTTTTCTCCAAATAAGCCGTTTTAAAGGAGAGTTTTAATCTGTGCTCCGGTTCAAAAGGCTTCACCACAATTCGGATGCTGTGTGATTAATAATCCATATATTCACTTTAAGAGGACGCATGGCGACCGTCAACTGTTTTGAGTCCACGATGTCGGGTTCAAAGGGAAGTCGGGGAGTTTCAAAGGGAAGTGGGACCCGCTTGATGGATGGTTGAACGTTCAGTGTTTACAACTCGGATCAAGAGGACGACCTCGAAGACCTAATTAGTTTAGGATGTCTTCCTCGAAAACATTTGCATTAAGAAGGAGAGAAGACACGGAAAAGAGAGGACGGTAGAAGAAGAGATCAAGTTCAAGTTACTGTCAGGGGATGAGCTCTCGAAAATATTTGGACATTTCTGAAATCCAAAGCATGTGGAGTTTCCATCGACTTTGGGTATATCTGAATGTGTGTGTGTGTGTGTGTGTTGGCCACCTGGAGTTTTGTTTGTCGGCCGAGTTCATCCAAAGGCTCGCTAACCAATTGTAACATCATCCGATGTTCATTATGTTGTTAGATTATTTAGATCGGTTATTATCGGGGCTCGAGGAAGGCCGACATGGTCCTCGGCCTCGGATCGCTGGTTTCCAATACTCATCTCTTGCGTCTCACTTTTGGCATGCCGCTACACGGCATCAATCACTTGTTTTCCCAACATTACCCGGCAACAGTGAGACCAGAGGCGAGACACATCGATCTCACAATCAGTGTGATGGAAAACCATTAAAGAAACAATGTTAGGAGCTATTATTTAATTTAAAACGTGATTATAAAAAGAAAAAAAAGAGTTGCCAGAAAGTCCTACAGGTTATCACAATGTGCAGAACATCTGTCTCGGCTCCAGATGTATACATTTACGTCGAAAGATGAGGTGCGACAACTGCTGACACCCAATTCATGATATCATGTAAAGTGTGTGTGGGTGTGTGTGTGTACGTGTGTATACGTGTGCACTAGTGTTGCTGTTGGAGGGAATCCAGGCATGCAGATGTCCCTGGTTTGTGTATCACTGAACAACTACAAGCCTCTCGCCTCCCTTGTGACCATGACAAACCATGTGCGCATGCAGATACACACACACACGCACACACACACGCACACACACTCTGTATCACGTCCAAAGGGTCAGCTACTTTGATGCTTCGGGTGATTCTTTTACAGATCTGCGGTATCCTCTGTGGATGTCTCTACGTGATGAGGTGCAAGTTTAAAACGACTGCTTGTGTTTTTATTCACAAACATTCACCTCGCGTGGCGTGTTGGAACATCATTTCTACCTACGATACAAACATCACACACTCTTTTGTGGATACCGGTAGTGACGCCCTTCAGGTGTGGCTTTACGGCCGTTTATATAAAGACCGTGTGCTATTTCTATCCGGAGTATTAGTGGAAGGTAACAGGGAGACGTCAGCACAATAGGTGTACCTGCCCTCACCTGTACACACTCGCTGGCTGGCGGCCACTACTATAGCAACAACAATAACAACACGTCAGGAAAGCCTTTTGGACTTCCTGGGAGATCCTCTGGTATGCCGGCTCCACTCCGGGCCAATGTTTGTCGACTGAGGAATGTTGCCTGGGCAACCGGAGGCCGCGAATAGGGAAACCCCTTTCATGCTGACGCTGTCGTTCAACCGTTGTCATGGTTCAAAGGCCTCTTGGGCACAGAAGACCCACACACACCTTAAAGGTTGGTGTATATACAGTATGTGTGTCACCATGGTGATACTGTTTGGGTGGAGCGTACGCTGCGCAGGGCATGAATGACTGCATATCTGAGAGAGAGAAAGAGAGAGAGAGAGAGAGAGAGAGAGAGAGAGAGAGAGAGAGAGAGAGAGAAATAGGGCATCCCTTGGCTTTGACTCAGAGCTGGTAGACTTACACTTTCAAGCGGGAACTCCGAAGACGTAGATTCATGAATGGGCTGAAGGCCGTCGACTTGTTTATGTCGGTGAAAGACGGGCAGGGCTGGAGTTTCACGCTAAGCACTGAGATCGCCTTTCTCCTCTGAGTTGCTGTGTTTGGTGTTTTGTTGATACAATTACAACTTCAGATCGAGCATGTTTCTTTTTTTTCCTCTTTTTAAAGATTTGTTGCACAACATGAATAAATGTTGGTGTTTAATGCTGATAAAATAATATGTGTCATAACAGGGTCATCTTGAATTACATCAAATAGTGGGGCGTCGTGTAGTTTTTGGGTGAATCATTTTGTATGATATAAGTTAATGCTCACATTGATTTGCACGTTTCTCTATTTTATTTCCCTCCCGTCTATACAAACATGTACAGCAATGTCAATATCCTATCTCTATGGACAGCATGTTTTTAGTAAAGCAATGTCAGTGCGATAAACATGGTGCAAATACACACAGGTGATTGGACACAGGTGTAAACACACACAGGAAAGATAATCAGGGACAGGAAGTGCAGGGAAACAGAGAGAGACGGGGACTTCAAAATAAAACATGACACAAGACACAAAAACTCCAAATCCTGACAAATAACACATTGGACCTGATATTTAAAGAGCTGCACGTTGCAGAAAACATAAGTGGATGAGAAAACAGAAAAGCTTAACGGCTGGTTATCAAAATATGTGAAGTGTCTTTCTTCACACATGGCGGCCGACCAAACCTGCACAGATGGTGCAGATTGTGTCACCGCTCCGGCGACACTTCAGTCAGCGCCGCTCATGAGTGCCGCTGTCCTCAGTTGGCCACGTTGGCTCGGCGGACCGCGAACTGAAAGGCTTTTCCTCGCATTCACAGCAATCCTGTTCAGCTGGAGGGAATTCTCCAACATATGTTTATTCATTTGGCTTGATCTTCCACATCTGAGACATTTTAGGATGGGAATTTCCAGACAAAGGGGCCATAGTAGCATTGTTACGCCTCAGATTAGCCACGAAAACGCATATGCATACGATTTTAATTCAACACAACAAAATCTGTCTTTCCCTCTCGGCCAAACGTCGACACGGCCGAGGAGTGAGTTGATAAACCGTAAACGGCTCCTCAGCTCGACACTTTCTCACAGAATAATAAATACTCTTTGATGCTCGTGTTTCCCTCCGTAACATCATCTTACCTCCTCCTACGTGCCAAATTGAGCATTAGACAGGAATCACACACCACTACGTGTTCATTAAAAACGCTACCCCTGCCAGGATGAATAATTTAATGCTCTGTTCTCAAATTTAATCAAATGTTGTATCAACTGGAGTCGATCGGACTCGCTGAGTGAACTTGCATCAGCCTGCAGTCTTGGAAAAGAAAGAGGGAGAAGATTTTGTCTTCATTTTTTTGGCTCCAACTCGCATATTTTTGCTATCGGAGTATCAGAAATGAATTCCTGGTCCAACAGCAAAATAGCTGGTCTCGTGATGGCCGGCACGCTACAAGGCTTCCTGGAGACCACACACAAACTATTCAGAATATCCATTCAGAATCTCACCAATAACTAAAGTAACATCTCTGTGGTTCAGGACTTGCTGCACTTCCTAAAACCCTGCAGGACACTGCACCAGCACCAACGGAGCCGTGGATTAACACAGCTGCAGGGGTGAGACGGGGTGAACTATGAGTCATCCAGCTCTGAATATAAGATGTATGTTTTTTTTGTTGATGTGATTTTCGATTTGGAAGCAGCAGTTATGATGGTTTAACTCTTTCACGATTCATTTTGTCCTTTTCGGGTTGGACACACACACACACACACACACACACACACACACACACACACACACACACACACACACACACACACACACACACACACACACACACACACACACACACTGATGTTTTCTGTATTGTCTCCCTGAAGAGATGTGTCAACATTTACTTATGAATCATTAGTGATAAGCCAAGCTAAACCATCGATCAATACTACACCGTGTCTTCCTATGGACTCCTCAGGAAGAAACTCTGTTGACAGCCAGAAACATCAAGTGACCTTTCCTTTGACAAACAACATTTAAGGATGCAGGGACTCTCAATCAATTTGGATAATGTTAATATATGCGTTGAAATATTGATTAGGGATGATCTACCTCCTATGAGGAGAAGCTCGTTAAAAAACATAATCCCCTGAGCATCCAGCCAGCAGAAAAAGATCAGACGGGGTGTTTATGCTGAAGTTGACCTGCTGAATTAAAGATCAACAAAAAAAAATCAAATATACCCTTAAATGAGCATCAATGATTTATGCCTGAATCCTAAATTCAAAAACATGTATTTTCTTAATATATTTATTTTTCAATGGAGGTGTGTATTTGACAACCGTGGCCGGAAATATTGAGCATTTTCTTCCATATTTTTCTTTTTTTAAACCCAATGACTCATATCACCCGATGTTTTAGTTATATTGCTTTTCTTCAACTGTCAAAAACTAGACTATTAAAATAATTGTCTGGTTGGGGACATGAGGGAAAATTACGGACAGAAGGGAAGAAGTAAAGGTATAAAGAGACATGTTATGCGCTGATGATGTGTGCAGAATAAAAACTCAGCAGCTCATTGATGGCAGCAGCAAACATATGCTCCCTGGATATTAATATCAGGAACATTGTTTTTAGTGTTTGTTTAGTCTGGGGAAAAGCAGCACATGATCTCTGTAAAAGATATCCCTTTAAGTTGCAATTTATTGCGAGGGAATTGTGTCCCGACCGGTCTGGCTGGTTCCTCTAAGCCCCAATGCCACAATGAAACCTGTCAATACGGGCGCAGATACTTTCTATGCCCGCGCCCACGCCCTTGTATGCACACGTTGTTTCTATAAAGGCACACACATTAAATAGCGCGCACACAATTTCACATTTGTGTGTGCGTGTGCGGGTGGTTGTTTCTTTTCCATGATGATGGTGAGGGAATCCTGTTGTGCAGCCGACAAACCTTTTTAATTTTTTTGTGAATGACGGCGCTCGCCGCACGAGAAGCTCAAGTTAACTCGCTTGTCACGTGGCGCTGGTGCTATGAAGCTGTTAGCTTAGCTTAGCAGGAAGGCTGGAAGCTAAATGCAAAGATATCCAATCCAATGGATTTGTGAATTGAACACGGCAGCGTATAGTTGTTGAATTAAATTAAAACCGAACCGGAATCCAAAAGCGAATCAGTTTACTCGGAAAATCGTGAATTCACTTAAATTCACCATCTTTTTCTGGGATTTATTTCATGATTCAATCAGTGGAGTAAAATTATCTTTTTTACCCAACTGTGGTTCTTGTGACATGTAAAATGAATGTCTGAGTCACCCAGGTGATTCCACTGGAGGGTGATTTTCTCAGGCCGAACCGATGACATCACACAGCGGCTCTCACAGGCTTCGTTGTGCTCCCCGTGACGAGGCGACGGACTTTCACATGTAGGCTGAAGGCCCGCCCCCTTTCAGAGTCTACCGAGTTGAACTCCGGCTCCACTTGACCTAACTTTGCCTCTGTACCAACCCATTCATGTTCTCCCTCTGGTTGTTCTTCTAGAGTTACAGGCCTTTACCGACACGATGCTGGATGCTCTGGCCTCAGGTCACAGATGGCTCACGATTACAACGTTCATTGTGTTTCCTACGGCTCCTGTACCGTATCTCGCCCACTGGCATTTCTATCCTTATTCCCCGACCGCCTTCTGCCCCCTTAATCAAAGCAAAGTAAGATTTAGAGAGGAGGTAAACACTCTGGTTTTATGATTGGGCCCCTTCTTACAACGTGGCCTGTGTAATTGAAAAGCCCTCTGTGACTATTTTAAGACCCTAGTGGGAACAGATTCCCATGTGTGCGTATGGCTGGGAATGGGTCTCTCTCTCTCTTTTTCTCCTGCGCTCACTGTTTTAAACAAGTGTGGTGTCTTTGGCTTGTTCTCTTCTACCGTACCATACCATATTGTACTGAATATAACAAATCTGTCACTGTCACAGGTTTTGTGAGAGGAAAATAAAAGCCGTAATGTCACAACTAGCTGTGTGTTTTTGGAGTTTTTTTTTTTTTACTCAGACCATCTGTTCTTCACACTGCTCTACAATCCCCGACCGCCAACATCCCGCAAACCAAAATTAACGTTGTTTCACTGTGAGTAAAAAGTTTAAACAAACTGAAATATCAACAGTCAGCGTCTTCTCTCTTCCCCTGAGTCGGCCATAATAGACTCTTTGTTCAGCTGAAATTATAAACTCTTATTTTGGAGGTTGTGTGCATGTGTCAACTGCTGCCTTGTGCGTCATTATGACACACGCTTTAAGTAGAACTTCTGTGAAGAGAGAAACACGTTCTCACACAAGTCACAGACTATCACGCTCAAGGACATCCTTTAGATAAAAGTCATTACCTTGCCAAATTACCTTTTCAACAAGGTGAAGTGAGTCTAACCGCATGTAGTGACAGATTTATGGTCTACGCATGTTCCCGAAACTTAAGTGCCCTGAACTCATTGCATCGGATCCTGAAGTTGGGGAACTCGTATTCTAGATGCACCGTGTGTTGGCAGAGAGTTGAGACATACATGTTTCCATGTCACTGAGAATAGAGCTGAGCTCACTGGCTTTAAACATCGTGAATAACTCAGACGGGAAGCACCTGTTGGTAAACTACAAAACGATCTCCAGATTTTTTAATAATAAACAAATCGGTCATACTGTACGGCTCTACGAGGCTGTAATTCAGCACAGCGGTGCTTCGAGCTAAATGCTAACGTCAGCGTGCTAATGTGCTTCAAATCTAGAGCGCTGATGCTTAGCAGGTGTAAATGTTCACCATTTAATTTTGTGGTTTTAGCATGGTTAAAAGCGCTGAACAAGCAAAACAAGTGCAGCTTAAGCTGATGGGAATGTTATTGGTTTTTTAGGTATTTTATTTGGTCAAGGACGATTGGACACACTTTGACCTGACGATGGAGCTCTTTGAAGAGTAAAACGTCATTATAATTCAGGCTCAGGGGAACATGACTAGTTGTTGAGACATTTGACCCCAAACCAAAACATATCAACCTCATGGTGGCGCTAGAGGAAACGTTAGGGGATCCCCAAAGTCAGTGGGATTTTTCCTCTGGACATTATGAACCTGCGTCCAAAATGTTTCAATCCATCTGGTAGAAGTTAAGATGTGTCTCCGGTCCAGTGAAACCTTTAACCTGCTAGTTACACTAAAGGAAAAGTCACAAGCCAGTAGGATTCATCCTCAGAGGACCATGAATATATGTACCCAGTTTTATTGCATTCATCTCACAGTTTGGATGATTCACTCAATCAAAGTCACTTTTTCCCACGCCATATTAGGAATATCACGTTATATATATATATATATATATATATCCCTTTTAAACGGTGGTGTAGTAAACTAGAAACTAAGAACTCTATATCTGCACGACAAAATGCACCATCCCTTTTTATATAAAGAAATATAGTCCAATAAAGTCATTTAAGTAACATGAAGGCACAGTGCCCCAACTCCAACAAATAGGCCCATTACCACATAAAAGACGTACTCTAATTCCATTTGCCATTATAACTAAACATGCCTTAAGTCCCGGCTTTACTGGGCGTATTTCTTCAAACAGAGGCTCTGTTTATCAGCGTTCCCCCATATACTGTACTGCTATTTCATAATGTCTGATTATCAGGATAAACACAATTAAGAGGAATAAACCACTGCAAACAGCAACAAAACTAAAAGTGCACAAATTAAAATGTATTCAGTGAAAAGGTCGATAAATAAATGTGCCGCAGGTTGAAGAATTGTACTATTACCAAGCGGTAATGTTGTTATCAAGTACAGACAATGCACTCCGGTAGAGGATGAAAATAGATTAGAGTAGGTAGAAAGTGAGGTTGCAATCAACCGTCGCAGATTCAATCAATACACATTACTGATGCAACAACAGTCAAATCCAACTGTAACATTAGTGGACACGAAAAGTACATGAGGTTTTCCAGGAATATGTCATCCAACAGTGCTCACACTGTGGCCCACTAATACTCTAATGGACTGCAGGGCTGCGAGTGCACAGGTTTCACCTCACCTAATCCTAACGGGTGAGTTATTATGTGATGTAGCGTCAAACTATTCCTTTAATAATCTGGTGTAGTCTGTTGTCGGCACAATGAAAGACATCTGGCTCCCTCTGCATGAGTGACAGTCAGGGCTCAGTCGGTGGTTCATAGTTGTATCTCATCAGAACTACCTAGCATAGTTCATATGAATAAAACAGCAGCCGCAATGGGCCAGTGAGAACCGTGCAAAGCAGCTCTGCAATGAGACACAGCAAGTGTGTTTCCAGATTTGAAAGTTGGCCACAATCGTGACATTTCATTCCAGAAAAAGATCAAAGTGAGCCGAAGGGAACCCGCACATTGCAGGAAAAGCTCCTCACCAGAGGTCTATAAAAATAGATGCTCTTATTTATTTTTTTTGCATTTGAACCACGTTCAAAAAAGTCAGCGCACACTTCCATCAATGGGTACTCCACAGTGCACTATATTGTATGTCATGAAGGGAATTGAGTGCTCGAGATGTTGCCACATTTATTACATGCAGTCCCTGACAAACAGAGTCTTGTTTTAACAGTGTTTGTGTAGCCTGCAGAACAATTTACGCTCAAGTAATGCTAAAAAAATAAATTGTGCTCAATAAAATCATTACTTTTACTCTTACATTTGAATACATTCATCTCGCTTCTTTTATTAATGATTTGTTTTATGCATTCCTATGACCTGTGAAGAGGTGGTCCCCTCCAGGGCTGACACTGGGCTGTGAAGGGTCTATGAGATGAGCTGGTCCCAGGTCTGCTGGCGCTCCGTCGTCCCATCGCGACCACGCCTCCATGTGACTGTTCAAAGCGGCCTGGAGCCACAGCAGGAGGTTTGTTATTCACAACATGTGAAGGACCCCTCACGGTAAAGTTATGGCTATCAAATAGCGCTAGCAGCAGCTAATATTTACAGACAAGGTAACTGCGCAGCTGGGGTTGGGAACGCTGGTCTGAAGTCAGCACCCGAGAGAACCGAGAGAACCGTGCAGACAGCCAGTGTGTCTGTGTGTTGATGCTAATAGGTTTAAATAAACACAGACACAGCATATCATGTTCCAAAACTACTACACCTGCTATCTGTCATAATATGAATACATTACAGCGGGGTGCATTTAGCTAGTCAATGAAGCCGGATGAGGAGAGAGAGGCCAACATTCTTTACTGAGGTGAATACTTTCATGTGGCAGGTCATCTAATCCACAGACGGTGGTCTTTGCATTTTACCTCTTTCTTTTTATGCTTCCCTTCTTTAGTTTACCTGAAGACCGTTTTTTTAATTTTAGATTTGGGGAGGAAATCCTGAGCTTTAAAGCTGCTGTATCACATAAAACACTTGCCGGCATCACAATGCACACACACCATGGATTTATACACTCATGCATAAACATGCTGAAATACACACGGCTAGTTATGAATAATGAAACAAGTGTCAACACTAATACTGAATAGACAATATATTAGTCCCCAATAAAGGTATATCCTATAATCCTACTTATTGCTTTTAAATTGTGTGAAGTCATTTCTTTCAGTAAATACGTTTGTTCTCAAGTAATTGTTTTATTCTACTTTGCAATATTTTTACTTGAGTACATGTGTGGCTACTCTAGCTCCATTAATCATACCGGTGCCCTTTGACTCCTCACATGATGTAAGTCCACTATATATGTGTATGTATTTTACTATCTATCATCCATCTTCATAAACCCGAAAACCAAACGGTGCCTTTAAAACAAATACTGTGAGGCAAGCGCTCCCCTTTTTCACACAGGCAATCTCCAATACGACTGTTGAAGAGTATTCCATGATCCTAAGCTCTTCTGGCTCTTTATTATAGTTAATTTAAATTAACAGTCACTTCAATAACAATAAAGCAACAGTAGGCAAACTAATGAAACACTGAGCTGTTTCCAGCGTGTGACTGTGACCCAGACTTCACTCACACCCACCAGAACACTTTCCCCTTATATCAGCAAACAAGAAAACGGCTACGCTTTTTTACTATTCATAAAACAAGATAATATAAACTGTCACTGGCTTTGCAGACAACATGGACTTTTTTTTCAACTGTGCATTACGCTCTTGTAAAATCCCCACTCTTTATTCAACACAGCATGTCTAGACTATATTTTTATTATCATTATTGCCAGTAGCTAATTAAGATTTTATTGTCCAACTCCATTGAGGTTTTGGTGGGCCTTTTGTTTTTAGAAGTTTTTGTCATTCCTTGTGTGTCTGAGGGGAATGCCAGTCCACCAGCTAGTCAGCCACCCACTCCAGTTCAGAGCTGATGGAGGAACCGCAAGGAACCGGAGACCATCTGCGTGTCCCGAGCATCACACTGAAATAGAAAAGGAGCCGTGAAAGGAAACACTGACAGGAAACTATGCAGCCAAGATGGAAACCAGCAGATACGACAGGACAGTGTTGCACTAAAGTCTGAAACCCTTAAAACATGCGGGCCTACGCTCTGTATGTTGTCCCTAGTGTGTTTCATGCACATACCTTCATTGCAGCCAGTCATTGCCAGAGAAACAGCCTGTGTGATACCATTCTACTGTTCAATGTCTTCAGCTGTGCTCGTGGCTCTGTGGATGGAAATGTCCCCGATATCCAGGCTCTCAAACTATATCAAAGTATGGGATGGATTTTACAGGAAGGCAGTGCAGAGCAGTTAAAACAGGAGTAATGCGATCTATTTTTTTAGATTTAGCGAGTACACAAGCAGCAGCATTCTGGATCAACTGGAGGGACTTAAGAGACTTATTAGAGCAGCCTGAAGGAGTTGCAGTAATCCAGTCTAGAAGTAACCAACGCGTGAACCAGTTTTTCTGCATCTTTTTGGGACAAGATGTGCCTGATGTTACGTAGATGAAAAAATTCAGTCCTTCAGATTTGCTTAACGTGGGAGTTAAAAGACAAGCCCTGATCAAAGATAACGCTGAGATTCTTCACAGTGGTGTTGGATGCCATGGCAATGCCATCTACAGAAACCACGTCACCAGATAATTGATCTCTGAGGTGCTCAGGGCCGAGTAGAATTACTTCAGTTTTGTCTGAGTTTAACATCCAGAAGTTGCAGGTCATCCATGTTTGTATGTCTTTAAGACTTGCTTGAAGTTTAGCGAGCTGGTTGAGTTCCTCTGGTTTGATCGATGGGTATAATTGAGTATCATCTGCATAACAATGAAAGTTTATGGAGTGTTTCCTGATAATATTGCCCAAAGGAAGCATTTATAAAGTAAATACAATTGGGCCAAGCACAGCACCTTTTGGAACTCTGTGACTAAGGTTGGTGGTCATTGAGGCTTCATCATTTACAAATACAAACTGAGATCGATCTGATAAATATATGATTTAAACCAACTTCGACTGATCAAGTCTTTGTAATAGGATGTCATGGTCAAAGGTGTCGAACGCAGCACTAAGATCAAACAAAAAGTGATATTGAATGCAGAAGTAATCCCTTCTTTAATTATAACTTTGATTGTGACTTGTCCTTTAACTCCCACGTGAAGCAAATCTCAAGGACTGCTTTTTTTCATTTACGTAATATAAAACAATCAGACACACCTGGTGTCAAAAAGATGCAGAAAAACTGGTTCACATGTTTGTTACTTCTGAACTAGATTACTGCAGCTCCTTATTATCAGGCTGCTCTAATAAGCCTCAGTTGATCCAGAATGCTGTGTACTCACTACAACTAAGAAAATATATCACATTACTCCTATATTAGCTGCTCTCTACTGGCTCCCCGGAAAATCAAGAATCACATTTAAAATTCTTCTCCTGACCTATAAGGCCTTAATTAGTGACGCTCCATCATATCTTAAGGAGCTTGTAGTACCACATTGCCCCACTAGAGAGCTGCGCTCACTAAATGCGGGGCGGCTACAGTCACCTCATGCATCAGGTTCCCCTGGTCCAGACCCTAGAGATGCTGCTGTAGGCTTATAGGCTGCTGGGGGATGTTTTGGGATACACTGAGCACATATCCCTCCTCTTCTTCCTCTACTTATGGATACATTTCCATCTCTCCATTGCATATTACTAACTGTGCTTCTTCCCCTGGAGTCCTTGTGCCTTCACTTCTCACAGGGTCCATTGGACCTGGCTGGGTCTGAAGCTGGTTCTGGGTCCTGACTCCTTGCCCCTGCTTCCTGCATCCAGCCTCTGGCCTGGACCTGGCCTTCTTCCCAATAACTCTGCCTCCTTTGTGCCTCCTGCCTCAAGGACCTGGCCTCTCATTGAAAAAATTAGAACAATGTCATACAGTACATTTCTCTCAGAATTCTATTGATGTAATTATCGCTCCCAATGTGCACGAAACCTTGAGATTGTTCAATTGAATGTCGGTCTGTATTTTAACACTGCTGTCAGATGGACAGATAGTACGTGTGAAAAGGCTGCAGGAGGGTGGACCTGTGTAGAAAAGAGTCTCACAGACATAAAGAGAGAGAGAGAGAAAGAGAGAGAGAGAGAGAAAGAACTGAAACTGAAAGCAGCCCACAAGCTATATATAGAGCAGATGTGGTGCCCGTGGTGCTACTTATAATAGAGGTAGTGGTTGGTGTCACATTATGCCCCCTCCAACCCCCCCCCCCCTCTATCTATCTCTCTCTCTCTCTTTTCTATTGCTCTCTCGCTCTCCGTTGCAACTTTAGTCCTGGCCTGCAGCTCGTTATTAACCCCCATAGACCTTGCAGCACAATTACCCCATGAGGACATCATCAGCTTGCTCTCCACTCCACAGCTGTTGGTGAGAAATGGACAGGGGGGGGGACTGAAGATGTTACCCACCATGTGCCTCATCGAGATTCGAGGCTTTCATCGAGGCTGTTTGTGTCCAGATGACACGGAGGTTAACAACAGGTGTTACATATGGGATGCCCGGGGTGATAATCTGAGAAGGGATTAGCTAAAATAGAATACAGTAGATTGGGTGACAAACAAACTTGAAGTATTGTTCGTGATGCCGGCGAAGCCGAGCTGGCCCCCTGACACACATGCGTGCCACTGGAGGCTGCTTGTGTGTATATTTGACATCTCTTCTCTGTTAGTATATTTGTTTCTTTCCTCTGAAGCCCCGCCTCCACCCATCTTCATGTTCCTGTCATGGATGCACAGACATCCATTACATCTTGTGTTTTTTAAGGCTGCAGTGAACTCCAAGTATCTCATCATCTATTGAGATAAATACACAGAAATATTATTATCTTTTTTCATTTCACACAGGGCTCTGTGGGTTTAACCTCTCGTCCAAGCAGATCCGTGCATTGACATTAACATAACACACGCTCAGTCAGATGACTCCTTAAGAAGGGGAGGTTACAAGAATGTACGACTACTGCCAATATAACAAATGAACACATCAGATGATATATTGAATTCAGTTTGCATTGATATTCACAGATTTCTACATAGATCAGTAGCTTTCCTAAGCTCCTGTATTGGATCTCAGGACCAGACTTGGAGAACCAGGACAACCTGTTCAGGGAGAATGGACAGTCTGAAAAGCAGCTATAGTACCTCGTCCTGTCGTACTCTATTATTCTTCCAGTCACGCGTTACCAACTCCACTAACCAGTTACCTGGTGGGAAACCTTATCGTTCTCCCACATGTACAGTATATGAGCGTACTGTTTACAACTATGTATATTTTAACAGGTGACCCACATGAAAGATAGAAAGATGCTCTAACGCTCACCAAAAAACATGTGTGTACCAACAATATAAATAAACATAAAATTCATCTACGTTATTAATGTTAGTAAATTCTCTGAATTACTGCTCTCTGTTACTATGTTGCTCCAGTACATGCTGAACTTGACATTTTGGATTATTGACTTAATATGATCTAAATCTATTTACTTGGATGAGAGGTTAAACCCATAGGGACTTGAAAGACACACACACACACACACACACACACACACACTGACTCTCACACACAGCCGTGCAGCTGCATGCCGAGCACTAATCTGACGGGCATAGCAGTGCCCAGATGGTTTGATTCATATTCCTGCTGTTAGTAGCTGATGTTAAACAGGTGCTGCCTGACCTTCATTCCTCCGCCGCTCTGCTCTCCTTCGCTCCTCCATATTTCCTCTGCGTAGAAATGACTGCATTATTTCTTTTCCCAGCCTCGCTGTTTTTACTGGCGGTGGTGTTAACAACGATGTGCTGTAATTCCTGGATGGCCAATTGTATTTTAGGGACATACTGACGCCTTTTTTATTTTGCGGTTTTTCTAATCGGAAGCCAATCACTGTTTTGTATAAACTGCGCCTGAAGCCACTGTCTCCCAGACAGCCGTTTGGTGCCTACCGTTATTATGGTCTGTTATTGAGAGCTTCTTTCAACTGAAATATAAAGCACTGTTCTGCATGTACCATTATAGCTGTTAAAGTAATCACATTGGCATTTCGAGGCGTGTGCCGTTTTCACCAAATGATCCATGCTGTGTGATGATTGTTTGGGGTTTTTCTCGAAGGGAAACCATTGATTAGGAAAATATTTTGACTGGAAACACATCTGACTAAAATTTAAAGGCCATGCATAAAAAAAAGTTAATTTCTCACAATTTCCTGACTGAATTCTGCACTTTTCTTCATGCAATACAAATCAAGACTTACAGTAACCTTATCTTATCTAATCCGATATGATTCAAAGCAGCGTGGAACAAGAAAAAGTCTCTTTTAATTACCGGGCTTGCGGTAAAGCTGATTCCCTCTATTCATTTGGCCGAACACAGTTCCGGTTGGGACAGATGAAATACAGTCCTGCCATCAGTCTTTGGTTAAATCCTCCAAGTGTTTAATTATCGCAGACATTTATGTTCCGAGAAAGTGGATCATTCAGATTCAAGTTTGTTTCCCAGGCCAGAGAAAAGAGATCCACGTACATCCTCCCCCACGCAACATGTACGTGCATGCAAACTGGTTTGGGATAGACTTAGTGTTTCCCTCGTGAGAGTACAGCAGATATTAGGAAGCAATGAACGGCTAACTAACTTTATAAAGTGTTTTTGAAATGTTTCACGTCAACAAAGGTTTTTAAAAGTCCTTCCTGTTTAATTCAGAGACGGTCCCAACGAGCCAAAAAGCCGTAAATCCCACCTCAGGGCATTAAACTGCCTTAGTTATCTTTTCCTCTGCTCAATGGAGAGATGAACAAAGAGAAGAGCGTAAGATGGTAACCCGAGCTTTCAGCCTGTGTTGCTGGATAGCGTGCTGACTGTGAGAGGCCGAGATGGCGTCCTGTGTTTCCCGTGGCTTGGAGAAAAGAACTCCTTGGGGGTGTCCGATGTCACTAGATCCACTAGTTGCTCTGGTTACCTGTGCGTAGTGGGGGAACGCTGAGTGAAAGAGGTTGTTCAATTGAAATTGGTGTAAAATAAAATCTGCATCACAATTATCCCAATGCATTGCGACCTGCAACACCGAAACCTGTTGTGAGCGATGCAATCGATTTCGAAAGGAAATAGTGACGATATTAAATGTTGTAACATGAAAAAACACATTTTAATATTGTTTTTTTATGATGAGCTGCGTGCTATTTTGGAGTGCTTGGCAATCAACCTGCCAGTCATCCTACACTTGTCTCTGGGAAGTGCCGGGATAAGGTGTCCAGAGAGGATGTTCCTGGATACAGTGACACAAAGCAACAGGTGTGGGAAGAAATGGCTCAGTCTATTCTGCATTTCCCAAGGTAACCATCAATAGCTTAGATTTCCAACCGTCTATTTGACCTGCGTGTGCATTGACATTATATGTGCGTGTGTGTGTGAGTGTGTGAGGGAGAGAGAAAGAGAGGGAGAGAGTCAGGGCAAACAAGGGGAGGTAAAGTTGGCAGAGTATGTGGTGAAGGGTTACATCTCAAACACTGAAACAAGTGGAAAAGCAAAAAGAGGCTACGCTAAGCTATGCTAACCACCTCCTGGCTGTATCAGCTGTAACACACTGAAACAAAGGCTCCTCTCTCAGAAAGAAAGTTAATTAGTGTATGAATAAAACTCGATGGAACAAAAAGAGGAACTTGTATGTTCAAGTAAACCCTGTTTTGTCTTCACTCTTCCTCAGCTAGAAGTATTCAGCGTAACGCAGATCCAACATAAACAAGTCGAAGCCTGCACACTGAAGTCAGAAGTACTCTGACTATTGTGTCTCATTATTTGGCTCACATTTCACTTGAGCTCTCTTTACAGTATATTAGCAGCTTGTGGTTTGAGGATGCACACAGCACATTCACCAGGCTTTGAAGAGCAGAGGCATTCTTTTCTCTGATGTGTGTGTGAGGCTCTTTGGTTCAGCTTGTACCCCCTCTGGCCTGTAATTACTCCAAATCTGGGAGAAGCCTCTCTCAATGCAAAACGTCGGGTCGTGCATTTGCTCTTGAAAACCCGCTCTGGTTTCTCACACTGCTAATGAAGCGTACCTTGTGTCGGGATGAGACGGAGAGGCCGAGTGGGACGAGACAAGCCCGCGACTGACAGATGACTTGTCACACACAAGTTTCAACTCAAACCTTTTCATAAGCCTCGTCTTCAGGCCCACCGCATTGCACGCCGAAGACGCTCCAGAGAGAAAAGCAAATATGCTTATTCAGTTTCACTGGATTCCCTCTGAAGTGTTTCCCGCTGTTTGCTGCCAAAAGAACAGCATGATTTTGTCATTATTTCTTATCCTTGTTTTCCCCTCCTCCCCTACTCCCCCCCCCCCCCACCCCGTTGCCGTGATATGCTGCTTTGTTTACGTGTCATCCAAATCTCGTCTGCGTCCAAGTGAACGCATCATCCCCGTGCGTTCGGTGAACCTAATGGGAACGCCGCGTAAACATCCCGGGAAGGTGCTCTGACATCGAAAGAAAGAGTGCGTACACGGTATACGGAGAAGTCGAGTGAGGCAAGAGGGAGAGTGAGAGAGTTTGGATGCAAATCGTCACAAACATCTGTTCCGCGATGACGCAACGGCATCGGTTTTGCAACTGCTGCACGGAGCGGGAGCGTCACGGCTTCACAAAAAAAATGGACCGAACCCTTCCACCTAGAGATATTGCTCCTGGAGGTCAAGTTGGAACTTGTTGTCTGCTAACCTGAAAAGGAGGTCATACCTTTTTTTTGTTTTTGTTTTAAGCGCTCGCATGAATCATCGAGGGTAAATACGCACGCTGCTTTTTTTTTTTTTTTTTACACACCCTTCCCTACGCACGTTGAGGGAAGCCATCGGTGTCAAAAGTATGTGCGCTGAAGCTCGCCGCTCTGCCTTTACATGTGTTTACAAAACAAGTGCGACACCGACGTCACGTGGCGCGATGCCCAGTCATACCAGATCCTCGCTCCTGCCCCGATGCCAAAAGAAGACTCCCCACGCCTCCATCCCGCCTGAGTCAGCAGAGCAACGACGGTGCCCTGCAGACTTAGTCCATGTTTGTGTGAGCAGGGCAGAGAAGGCATGGAAAAGGGGCTGGGGGGAGGGGGGGGGGGGTAATTTCATACACAAGAAACGCAAGAGCTGAGCTATAGCTGAGGCAACTTTAATGACATATGACCGTGTGAAAGGGAGTCAAAAGGTATTTAAAGAGGTAGTGACATCATCGTAGGAAAGCACGGGGTTCTGTTCTGTTGTACTGCAATACTAAAGAAGTGACCCGCACGGCCTGTAATTAAACAACCTGCTCTGCTTTGTAAAGCTAAACACAACTATGAATGCATCGCTCAGGTAAATTAGGTAATGTATAATAATAACCCTGGATTCATACTTTTGGCAGACGTAAGAGGTGTTTATGTGTCGTTCGATACACGTCACGCACTGAAAGAAATTAATGGCGCTGAAGTTGATTAATTACGGCTCACGCAATAGGAATGTATCCGTCGCATGACAAAATGCCTCGTCTCCGACATGAGCGCCTGAACCCCTCTTCTCTCCCATTGTGCGGTTTGGAAACATTGACATTAGCATCATTTTATTACAGTATTTATTGCGCCCTGTGAGACATGCATTAAATGTCGCCTGTGTTTTAAGAGGCTGCATTTGTTACTCTGATCCCTTTAAGCTGCTGCTCAGCTTCTCACGAGAAACACCAGGCATTTCATGGGATGTTTCAAAGCATCGGTTGGAGATATGACATTTTGTATCCGTCATATTTTGGAGTTGAGAATGGAAAATGGATCTCGGGGCCTGTTGTTGAGTTCATGGCTATTATATGGACATCTTGGGCGTTCCACCTGTTTATTGATGGGTTTCTGGAAACTTTGGAGTCGATCAGCAAAGATGGGCATTTACACAGCGAGAGTGCATTCAAATCTGAACTAATCTGGGCATACATAACTGGAAATGTACGGTTACAAGCAGCTATAGAGTCACGTTCATAACCGCTACTTCACGGTGTGGGGTTGGCCCGTGTACAAGACTGTGAGAAGTGATGACATGCAAGCCGTGTTGTAAATCAAGCGCATCTGTCTTGAAACTTTTTATGAACATGTTTAAGTAATGTAATGTATAAATATGCTTTCAATTAAAATAAATACAATGGCCCAATGTAAAATGGTCATTAAAAGAAAATGAATAGTTCAACAATTTGCGAACTCAACTCTTATTTGTTGCCACTCCAAGGAGACCCTTAGCGTAGCTTAGCTTAGCATAGAGACAGTCAGCTTGGCTTTGTCCAAAAGTTACACAATTTGCCTACCAATGCCTCTAAAGGCGCACAACATAATTATCTTGTGTATTTACAAGAACACTTTAGCTGTAGCTGAGATCAGATGCATTATCGTGTGCTATTTATTAAATGTTTCAACCCTGATTAAAATGCTAAACGTTGGCGCATAAAGACAAAAACAACAAAAACATTGAAACACCATCCGAATGGCTATAAATCACATTATTATAAAGGTGGACCTCCACTGCTCGTTGCATGAGGCTTCGGTTATCTGCTGTAACGCTATCTAAATGACATGGCAGTTGAACTCAAAACATTTCGCAGGTCATGAGCAGCACCTGATTTTATTCATAAACACCATATCAGAGAGCATCGGAGCAAAAAGGTGTTTATTCTTTCCTCCTAGATTGCAACATAATAGAATAGTTACTTTAATTATCTGCAAATGTTTGCAATGTACTGGAGTTCGGCCACATCCCGAACCTGATGTGTCACTTGGCTACGCATTTTTTGTTTTATATCATGTAACGTATCCAACTGTCTGAGGTCAGAGCGGTTTGTTAGTCCGCAGAGAAAGAGAGAGAGAGATGATTGTGAACGAGAGGAAAGAGAGAAGCAGATGCTCCCTCAGGAGGAGGGTTGAGCTGCCCACCTCCTCTCCCACCTCCTCTCCCCCCTCCTTTTTTAATTCTAACAGCATATGGACGCTAGAGAGAGACCACAGGACAGGACACAAGCTGGATAGCACAAACAGAGAGGAGGCAAAGGGGGTAGGAAACACACGGGGGGAGAGAGAGAAAGACAAGAATGTCAGCGGAGGCCAGGAGAGAGAAAGGGAGGAAGACAAAAAAAAGTGGTAGAAGCGAAGAGAAAGGTGTGAGGGGCCGAATGTTCCCATTATGTAAACATTTGTACACACACACACATTCTTCTAGTGGTTTGGTTAAGTAACATATTTTTCTTGTCAGCATGTTACTGACTGGTTTGTGTCTTCAGTCTTGACAGCAGAGAAGATTTCACTTCCAGTGGTCATGTTTGTGTCTTACTGATGGTTTCTGTTTGGCAATTTGACATTTAGATTATTGAGTTGAAATATTTGGGGGATTCTTGCCTTTTTTTCCTTGTTTCCACAGGTTTTTTTTTCAGTTTTGGGGGATTTTCTCCTGATCCGATGTGAGGTCCTTGGACAGGGATGCTGTATGTGTACAGAATGTAAACCCTCGGAGCCAAATCTGGAATTTGTGATTTTGGGCTACACAAAATAAACTGAATTTAATTAAATGATCTTACCGAATACCATTAGTAACAGTTTTTTATTTCTGTTTTTGTTGAGTGTTGCAAAAAAGAAGAAGAATGTCAGTAGAGATGAGGAGAAAGAAAGGTAGGAAGACAAAAGAAAAGAAAGTGGTGATAGCAGAGCGAAAAGGTGTGAGAAGGACCGAATGTTTTAAATAAATGTGTTTTCTTTTCTGAAATTAGAGCTGGCTTGAGACCGGATGATGGAAAACGGCGAGCGCTGTGTAGCGCGCGAGGCAGCACGCCTGCTGGGCCGGGGTGCGGTGAGGATATGCTTGACTTATAATTTTCACCGTTTTCTGGCACAAATCTAATCACTGTCAACCTGTAGGAAGTCTCTGAGGCTTATCGGTTTAATAAAACCATGTGCTCCCATTGGGTCAGCGGACATCCTCTCCACAAGGGACGGTTTCGCCTCACCGAGAGGTTTCAGAGTATACGTTTGAATTTGGGGATAAACGTTCTGGCGGCGATATCTGAAATCCATCCAGATCAAATTTTCTGTCCGATGAATTTATTTATTAATAAGACTGATGGCTTGTCACAAGGTGATGTCTTATGAATAGAATACAGTTCAGAGGAATTATGGACTTTCTAACATGTGTTTGGCTCTATACAACCAGTGCCTGTGAGAGTAACTTCCTAACTGCTTCTCGATATTTCAACTTTATCATCAACTTTCACCTTGTGTACAAAGTAGACATGCAACGGCAACACCTGCTGCAGATGGAGACCCTGTGCAGAGGTGCTGCCTGGATTCACTAACAATGATCTAATAACTTTAGAAATGCCTCTAAAGCCACATAAATAAAGACAATATAACAATATACACTACCGTTCAAAAGTTTGTAGTCACCCACCCAGACAATGTGGTGTTTTCCATGAAAACTCACACATGTATTTATCAAATGAAATGCAAAATGAATATAAAATATATTCAAGACATTGACAAGGTTAGACATAATCATTTTAATTTGAAATATTAATTTTGTTCTTCAAACTTGTGGCTCAAAGGAAGGCCAGTTTTATATCTTCTCTCACCAGCATAACTGTTTTCAGCTGCGCTAACATACACATGTTTTTCAAGGGTTTTATACCCCTCCGTTAGTCTTCTAAGGCACTGGAGATGGGCCTCTATACACCTCTGTAGAGACTTCATTAAAAAACAGATGTTTCTACCTAGAATAGTCATTTACCACATTAACTATGTATAGAGTGTATTTCTCATTAATTGAATGTTATCTTCATTAAAAAAATGCTTTTCTTTGAAAAATATGGACATTTCTAAGTGACCCCAAACTTTTGACTTTTTTTTTTAGTGTATGTATGATGGGTTTACAGTCCTTGTGTAAGGATATGCAAAGTCACCCTGAAATTGTTATTAATATTCTTTGCAGAACAAGACAAAAAACACTTTATACAACATTCCGCTTAATCCTAAATATGTCACTGCTACCCCGTAATGAAGTATCTATGGTCATAAACGCATGGCGACACAAGAGCCAATCGTTATGATACACTTGTGAGGTCATTCTCCGAGGGCCACACCGGGAATCGCTCGATAGTCAACCTCAGTTTGCGTAGCAAACTCCGCAGGACGTCTGGACTCGTAAAAAACAAATCATGGTTTATTTAATTCTATCACAATAATCAAGTCGGGTTTTATTATCTGGCAGGGGAATAAAAAGGAACATATATTTATTTTAGCACCGGGGTGTAATGAAAAGCACATTACACCTCAAAAACACATGGCGCATGTTTGTTTTCATCGCCGCTTGTAAAACAATCTTCGGCGTCCTCTTTATCTCGCCGTCCGTCTCCTTTGTCTTTCACACTAAAACGTTTGTACACGCACATTATTCTTGGGATTTGGTGAAATTGTCTTTGGGAATGGAACGATCTTACCAAATAGCGTTAGCAACAGGATTTTGCTTTGTGTTTATTTTTTGGTCCGAACTACAGATAGTGGGATTCAGCAGAATAAATGATGACATCATCAATGTTGCTGCGATTGTCTACTTTCAGTGATATGGGAATGCTGTTCTTGTCTCCACAAGACGTCCATGTCAAAAGGCCCTGAAACCCTCAGTCCTCACAATTTCATAGCAAATTAATTCAGCATAGTCATGACTATTTAATGTGTTTCTTTTTGTAAAGGTGAAAGGACTTTCTCAATCAAGAATTGCAGTTGGTGAATGCGCCCCAGATGTTGCCTCGGGATGAGCTCATAGGTTCAACGACAGATCGAGCTCCTTCCCGGTCGCAATCGTCTCAGGTCAGTGCAAGAACCACTTGTTAGATGAGACTTTTCAACCTCTGAACTTGGCACAAAATATCCCGAGAGGAGCACGCCCTCGTTTCACAAGAGGTATGTCTCTTCCTAGCGGCCTCAAGGTGACGCTTCGAGCCAAGAATGTGCTGATTTCAGATGTGGCGAACGGCGATGATGATTGTCAAATCGTTACAGCGCTGTTATTGAAACCATGTTTCGCTCAGCGGGAGAGAGTCGACCCAATTGTTTTTTTGTTTTTTTTAGAAAGTCAGTCAACCACAGCAAACGTAACAGTCTCATGTTATTCAGAAAGGTAGTATTTACACCTGAGTATTTCTTTAATCAGTTACAATATAAATGCAACGGACATAACGTCCCTCAAGGAACACTGTAGGTCACTTGATACCTCCCACCACCAGAACAAATCTTCTCAAATGTAGCTATGTTGTGTGCAATTACTGCTTGAAATGTACTACCTCATCATATCTCCTACAGGTAATACTTTCTTATTTAAAACACAATTAAAGGCGCACCTCAGGACATTCATCACTTTACATTAACTACTTGACATCTGATCTTTCTTTGAATAAATGTCTGATGCACTGCACAATATGCATTCTTCTTCTTCTTCTGTTTGTACTATTTTTAACTGTTTGTTTCACGTGATGTTTTGCATGTTTGTATGTATTACGTGTCGTTAGCTAAGGCGTCAGCTCATGGGGGTCCAGTTAATAAACTAAACTAAACAGTGAATAATTGTGTTAGATTTGAGTGGTGATTTGAATCCGTGTGATCAACATCTGGATCAGCCAGCAGTGGCATTTGATCACAAGAGGACTCCTCTTGGCTGTTGCAATTAAAGCTTTTAATCAGCTTTTGGATTAAACTACTGCATTTCATACTGTAAACAATCTTTTATTCAGTGTGGGATGTGATGTTTTCTAGAATTCCCTTGTTTTGTTTAACTGCTGGTGTTGATTTGACTCAACTCCTGAGAGGTCCAATAAAACGAAGACTCACTCAAAGCAAATACTCAACATCTTTAATTCCTTTAAAGCGCAAAGACCTCGTGTTTACATTGCTCAGTCCTTCAAATGGTTCTACTGTGAAACCCAGCTGAGACTTTATATTGGCTTAAAGTGATATTTCTGCCGTCTGAAGTTTGGTATGTAACCAGGATTAATAGCTGGAGTTTGATAAATTCCTGTGGTTAAAGCCCCCGGAGAAAATCTTTGTTTGCACATGTTAATTAATTAAGTAAAATACATTAGTGTAGTGTAACTGCTTAAAATGGAACGGATTGTTCTGAAATTATCGCAGCCTATAAGGAATTAGGAATGTACCCCTCGAAAGGCAATAAATCATTTTGACAATCTTATTGGACAGCTTATTTTATAAAAGTCAAAATGAATCTTTGTTATATCAACACTGTTGCAGGTTACAAAGGATTCTCCGGGGAACGTTCTGACTGGCCACCATCAATCTCTCTGTGTCGGGGGGGAGAAATTGGAGCAGTGGTTAGCACATTATGTCATTATAGTAATCATAACTTCACCTAGGCAGAGTGTTTGTGGGTAAACTCGGTGATCCTACAAAAGTGTTTTCAATAGCCATCCTAAACATAATGTGAGATAATGTTGCTGACTGTATTGCTCAATCTACAATGTTTTGCTATTATTAATTCATCATAATTACTGTTATTGGTCGCACTCAATCTACTGCGAACTTCTGCGTCTCAGTATTGCCCAATGGAATATGTAAATGTGTTTTACCCAAGTAAATGTAGATATAACAACGCCAACTTCCATAATATTATTCTATCTATATGACGCATAGGCTGTTGGCATATTCATGCATGTTTATGTAGGAGTGTGTGTGTGTGTGTGTGTGTGTGTGTGTAGCTGTGTGAGTTTAACCGTGGCAGACTAATAACACTCACCGAGAAGCTGCCATCAGCACCCGACGCATGTTTATGAGCTGCTTTTCCTCCCTGGCCCCAATCCATCTCATCATCTTTAACTTAATTCCACTCTGTGTTTGTGGCGCTTCATTTTCATGATAACAACTAAAGATTGTCTCTAAAGATTGTGTGTGTGTGTGTGTGTGTGTGTTTAAGTGTGTGGGTGTGGGTGTCTGCCTGTCTCTGTGTGTGTGTGTGTGTGGTTTCTGTTTAAAACACATCATAAATTACAGCAGCGGTTATTGTCAACATAACAACACTGTGTTGCAATTTTTTTTTTATACAGCAGGCAAACAAACACTTTTCTTTCAGCTTTTGAAACATACTCTTTTTCTTTTAATTAAATCGTGATTAAAACTAAATGTAATAATAGTATCCACAGTCACGCTATAGCGACTCTGCAACACTGTCATTCTAAATGGATACATGCTAACGGTAGCATGCTAACACTTAGCAATTCATCAAGTAGCTTTATCGTTGAGGCTGATTAGCTTTGAGGGATATTTGGTAATTAAATAAATTATTGGATAAATTGGACGGGCCAACGGTTATCGAGACATTTCACTCAAAAAACAGAAAGTCAGCATTAGTTTAGTAGCCATTCAATAGTTGTTGAGATATTTTGGTCTTGACCGAAGTGGGAGTCGACCATCATTGACACCAACATGCACAGAGCCGCGCTGCTACTCTGGTATGAGTTTGTGCTAAAGCTGCATAAAGATGCAAAAAAAAGATGATTCATAATCCATTTTCCTCAGATGTATTGCATAATATATGAACACAATAAAAACATTTATGTCTTTAAATATGTTTCCATCACCTAGCGTCTGTAATTGAGGACAGACATTTTTTTTTAAAGATTCACTTTCCTCAGATGTATTGCATAATATCTGAAAAAACCCGAAAACATTCATATGTTTTTAAATATGTTGTCATCACCTCATGTTTGTAATTGGGGACAGACATTTATTTTTTTAGGATTCAGTGCCTCACGATACTAATGATGTGCACATGATCCAACGAAGTTACATGAACTCTTAAATCCAGATTGTGTGTTGGAAAGATGAATTAAATAATCATATATATTTCAATGCTCAAGAAAAGGAGGATTACGGTTTGGCACGGACAAACTATTGGGTTCGGAATATGGTTGGAATGGAGAAGCTAACGTTGGGATATGGCTTTGATAACGGGTCAGGAAGAACTGTGTTTCCTAAAAAGGGGAACCTCTCCCTGTAGGAAAGTCCTCGGTATGAGCCGGGGATTAAACCCGGGTCACCAGAGTTTAAGGCCGAGCACAGCGCTCTCGCTTCCCCGCTGTCCGGATGTGGAACCCACTCGATGTTATCTTCAATTGATACTCGTGTGGTGTAAAAGTCCCCTTTCACAAACACATTTTCAATTTTTTAAGATAATTGATGGACATGAGCGGCTCATATAAAATGGACTTGCTTGAAGACATATCAAGAGTTTTATCGATGATGAAAAGATGACTTATGCTGTCCCAAACAGCGCTGACAGCTCGTATCTGGCTCTAATTAGGAGCCAGATATGAGCTGCCAAATTCTTCTCAATGCTTAACTATGTGCTGATGTCAGAGATGCAGCGGGGGTGAAAGTTGAGGCCAATGATTCAGTTTACTTACTTTTGTTTTTGACAGTCTGTTGTACTTTGTGTTGAGTTTAAAAACTTAGCATGAATTTACATACAGTAGCTGCTCCTTCATTTAGATTAATCATTTTGAATATAGATTTAATATAAATCCAATTCATCTTTAGCCTTTAATTTGGACTTTTTAACGACGTAATTTGAATACAACATTTTCGCTGTGTCCAATTTATCAGCATCTTTGCATGTGATTTGTTTATTACGATACTTCGCACCTCATAATTAAATGATTGAGCTTGAAGTTTCGATGAGCCCGGGGACATCCAGAAGGAAGAGATAGAAGGCCGACAGAGGGGGGATTTCACACAACTTCCATCGGCCTCCATGCTGACACAGGGTTGAATGAAAGCTCATCAGAGTTGTGTTAGTGTGTTTTTTTTTGGCCACACGTGGTTTAGATTTTGTAGAGGTCAGAGAGGTCAATAATAAGTATCAGCATGAACTCTCACCTCAATCATCTTTAGCCTATTGCTCTAGAAGGGATTGAATCTCATAAGTTTTTCTCATTAAATTATCTCCCATTGAAGTTTCACATTTGCGCCGTCCTCCTCCAGTCTGTTTTCTTTACTCCACTAATCCCAAACGCACCCTTTTAACCACGCCGCTCTCGCCTAGCGTGTTGTCTTCAGCAGCGCCTTCATTAAAGAGGTGTACACTGAGGGAGATAACAGAGAAACAAGACCATTTATTTACATTTATATTTTTTTGCCAGCTTTCTATGAAAATCAATAGGTCAAAAAAATAGATGCTCTTCTCAATATATAAATATATATATATATATATATATATATATATATATACACACACACATATATATATGAAATATATAGTCTCTTCTCAATATATATATATATATATATATATATATATATATAAAAATATATATATATGAAAAGATGAAGTCTCTTCTCAATATATATATATATATTGAGAAGAGACTATATATTTCATATTTTTTGCCAAAAAAGCTGGCAATAAACTGAAAATAAAATGGTCTTGTTTCTTTGTTATCTCCCTCAGTGTATTGCTTCTCTTTCTCTCTCTCTTTCTCTCTCTCTCTTTATATATATACATATATATATATATATATATATATATATATATATATATATATATGTATATTTATGTTTTGTCTTGTTTCTTTGTTATCTCCCTCAGTGTATTGCTTCTCTCTCTCTCTCTCTCTCTCTCTCTCTCTCTCTCTCTCTCTATATATATATATATATATATATATATATATATATATATATATATATATATATGTGTATATTGAGAAGAGCCTCACACACAAGTGAGACGGAGAGGACAGAGCAAACGTGACACTCTCAGGAGAGATAAGGAGGACCGACCCCCCCAGACGTCTGTATGTTCAGCAAATGTAATTAAGGGTCAATTAGGGGAGGAACATTTTGACACATGTCTTATATTTGGAGTGAGAAGAGTGAGATATCAGCAGAGGAAGGTCAAGATTGTATGTTTGATATTCAATACACTGCTGATGTTAGAGAGGCCAGATGGTACCGAGGTGCATAGTGAATCTCACCTCACATTCACTAAACTAAATAAAATGGAATCAAATTGTGTCATACTTTAAAGCTTTGCAGTCAACATTTTCCAGCATTTTCCCTCCCCCATACTGTTGGAGCAAAGTTGTCCAAGCAATTATACTTTTGAGCCATTGCAGGACCGGGGCTTTAATTCTCTTTGGGAATCGCTCCACAACGCAGCACAATCTGGTGAGAAGGTACACTTACAAGGTTGACATGACCTCACATTTCTACATGCGTACATAAAGTCAGTTATATGTCGAGCTTCCCTGCGTCACTGCAGCCCTGTGAAACCGCTACAGCCGAGCTGGAAGTCTTGTTTTGGTAAACACTTCTCTAGAAACCACCCCGATCAGAATGTGGCTCGACGGCTGCAGCCAGAATTAATATGCAGTTAATGACATGGTTTGGCAAGCTGCCCGGCGCTATTGATCCAATGTGGATTCTTCCAGTCCACTTTATTACTCTAATGTGAAACATACATCGCTCGTAATATCTGCTGTCCAGCTAAGCTGAACACTGTATGTAAGTAGTTTTTTCCCCATTTGGCAACCGCGTAGTTTTCCCGCACAAACTGCATATTTGAGATCATCAAATTTGCTTCAGATTGAAATACTTTGTTTCTCCTCTCCAGCCTTTAGTGAGTTAAAGGCCACAGCTGCAGTTGTACAGTAAGATATGCAACATCTTCACAAGTAACACAATTTTACGATTTGTGTTATCTGTAAAAAAACAAAACCTGCAGAACCATTTAAAGCAAACAGAAAAAGGCAGTTAATGTATTTCATGATGTGCCTGGCTAAAGAGTATTTTGCTTTAGCGAATGTAAACTATACGTGACAACATCTGGAGGTGATCTGCGCAGCACGATGTTTGCACTAACGCTTGACAGCCTGCAGGATGGAGAGCGAGAGTCTTTAAAAGCAGCATGGCCTGCTCCGAATTTAGTGATTAATCCAGCTGCTGACTTCATTTCCAGAGAGAGGAGAGCTGCATGGAGACTCGGCTCGTTGTCTCGGGCTCATCCCTCCGTCGCCGTCTCTCTGTCCCTGTGTGGTGCGAGCGCGGTTGTTTCCACAGTGTACACTCGTTGCACAGTGCTGCGTTTCCTCACATGAGATTCCATGAGCGGTTTGTTCGGTCGAGCCGACTTCCAGCGACGCAAAGTCAGAGTAGCAAAGTCGTAGCTCACTGTCATCGAGGCATTTCTGGGTTTAACGTGTCGGTCTCGTGACGGCTAATCAGGCTCATCAGGTTCATCCGCCGAGTCGTGGGAAATAGCCAATGAACTTGTTGATCTTCAATTCTGTTCACTGAAGGACAATTACTTTATTTGAAATAAGTATTAGCCGTGCTGCAGGTTGTACCGTTGTGCTTTGTGCTCCAGAGCTCCTCTATTATTAAAAAAAACAATACTAAAGACACACCAATAAGCCACATCGTCCTCCCATCCTCCTTCCTCACTATGTACAGGGCAAACACTCCTGTTTGAATGACTGTTCATGAACACTGCTCAGGTGTTACTTATATCTGTGACCGGTTCTTTAAGAGCCACGCTTCAGCGGGAACAAACGGGCTCTGGGCCGAGTGCAACAGACGGCACACGTTGTTGGTTGGATATGTTCTTTTTGAAGGGATTCGTTCACAATAATAAAAATATACAACATCGCTAGCCTTTTCATTTGTCATTTTATTTTTGGCAATTGAACCCGAACCCCTGCTTAGTAATTGTAATAAAGTGATTTTGTGAAAATCACCACATATCACAGAATAAATTAAATTATCCTCAAACTCTTCTCTCATTTTCTTCCTTTTAAAAGTATCTTATTTTCCTCCATCCCCCTTTAACACCTGTCAGGATATCTTTGCACCACTGTTCTCATCTCAGCATGTGACTCCTCACCTCAGCCGTTCCCTGTCCCGCCTCGTCCCATCCCGTCCCGTCCGGTGCTGGCGGGCCTCGCCTTTCCCCCCCATCCCATCCGGTCCATGCCAACTTCTTCCTTTCCTCGGACTATTTCCTCTTTCCTCCCTTGCCTCGCTGCTGCCTCACCATCCTCTCTCCTGTTCTTCTTCAATAAGGGCCGTCCCCGTAATATTTACCTCGCAATTGAAATATTGACAAGCACGATGCGTATCGGCCCAGAAAGCCCTTTTATAAACAGGACGAAGAAGCCAAAGAAAGCCAAGATGCATCTGGCCCAGATTGTTTGAATTAGAGGCCTTGCGTCTTTCAGCCTCCCCTCTGCTCTCTCTCTCCCTCCACACACACACCACACACACACACACACACACACACCACACACTCACACACACACTGACATGTGCGAAGGGCGAAGAAGGAATTATTACAATCCAGCTGCCTCCCATTCAAGGCTCATTCAACACTGCCAAGGGATGATGATGATGCTGATGATGATGAAGTTGCACTGGACAGAATGCCAGCGTTGGTCCCATGATGACGTCACAGGCTGATGTCATTAAGTCGGGTGTGGTGATTGGACAGGGAGCTGAGAGGGGTTGTGTGTGTGTGTGTGTGTGTGTGTGTGTGTGTGGCGTGCACGTGGTAGGGCAGGGTGAAAATATGCTCTGTTCTCTGGGGCTCTCTGCAGTCATTCAGAGTCTTGGACGGACACGATTGGATGAAATTAGTGACGTGGAGATGGAAGTGGAAAAAGACATTGAGGAATAGGAAATAAAAGACAGAGCTCACGGCCAAGCCAGCAGCTGTGTGAGGATGTACTGCGGACAGCGCCGCTTTGATCCACCTCGCTAACACGCTCAATGGGACCGTGATAACATGCTGGTGTTTAGCACACATACTGTTTACCATGTTCGTCATCGTAGTTTGGTGTGCTAGCGTGCTACCATGTGTTAACTAGCATTAAACACAAAGCAACACTGAGGCTTATGGGATTAGCTTTGCAGATATATGGCAATAATAATAAAAAGTGCTTGATCGAAAGTAAAGGGAGCACTAAAGTAAAATCCCATGGCGACCGGTTGTAAAGATATTTCTCAAAAAACTACAAATGTCAACCTCAAGAATGAAAAGGATTGGGTGATGAATAAAGTCATTAAGTCTCATCCTCGAGGGGCCGTGAATGTTTGCACCTGAAATCCATCCAATAGTTTCAGTTCATTTCATACAGACCAATCAACTGAGCGAGCATCATTACCTATGACGTGAGCGTGGCAAAAAAAAGAAAAGGAAAAAAAAACTCAACACTACAGAAATCCCTCTGAAACAGTTAGCAGAGTTGAGAGTAATTACACTTGAAGAAAAAAAGATCTGCCTGAGGAATGCAGGTCACTGGAAACCTTTGTCAGTGTTTATGCTCAAAGGGAATCCAGAGCGCCTCAGACCTGTGATAGCACGTTTAATCTAATCTCCTGCCGTCTCCCATCAGGGACTCCGCACCGGAGCAGTGGGTTTTCCTCATATTCTCCGACTTAGAGGTAAAACTGGTGTCATTTCTTGGACTTTGGTTGGCCTCCTTGTGGCAGTAAATTGCACCACAAACCTACCACACAGTTGACAAGCGATAAGAGCGTATCAACAGCGGTGGCTGAGAAAGAGACACACAGTTATGCTGTCCTGACTGCATGTGAAGGCAAATATATTATTTTAAGATCTGTGGAAGAAGTAACAGTAGACAACCAAGGTAGACAAACTTGTTTCCTTAAGAAAGAGGAATAGACAATGAGTCTTTATCAGTTCCAGGTCGATGATGACTCATGTGTGCGGGAAAGTAGGCCAACCTGAGAATGATAAACAGTTATTTAGGTATGGGATGTAACCACGGAGTGCTGCAAAGTCCACAACCTCATCCATGTATTTGTGTATTTATAAATGACAGGACATGAATACAAAATCAGATGTCTCTGCATAAGATTTAAGAAAATAAGTTTTGATACCAGTTGGTCCAGGAGACATTTATTTACCAATGGTCTGCTGGTACCTGATGTATAGACAACACTTTACTAGGAAGTTGCTCGGCAGGGATCACTGAGACAAATAGGTCAGGTCAACACACAAACTACATGCACACATGCGAGGGTCCAAGGACAGAGGGTGTCATATGTTGTACTGATTGTAATGTTCGCTGAGGCAAGTTTATGAGTGGTGATATTGGGCGATACTGATAAAAACAGGAGGGTAATTCTCTTGGAGTCGTCGCTATATAACGGTATCAGGATCACGTCCCCAATCGGGAACATGTTTGAAATGTACTGTATGAAGCGTGGGGTGGGAGGAGCTTATGGTAGAGAGGGGAAAGCTATAAGAGGAGAGTTCATTCTTTCAAAATCTGTTTTTTATTTAAATTACATTTCCACAAAACTGCCTCCACCAGCTTTAACGCACACAGCTGCTGAGCTGAGAGTACCACGGCTATGTGTTACATAATTTAGAGTTTGTTTTGCTGCTATGACGCAACTTCAAATACGGCCCGACAAACCCAGGAGGTTAGTTTATAGACATGTAATTTACTTTTATAAGCCCAGCTTTAGTAGTTGGGAGTCAAAGATGAAGCAAGAAAAATAACTGCCAATGTTTGCATGGTCTGCTTGTGCAACGCTGAAGAATGATTAAAGATTATGAGAAAATATGGACACAGCTCTTCAGTGTGCGTCTTTGCAGTTTAAAAATGTTCATGAATGTATTCTCTATGATATGTTCAGCAACGTGTAAATTGATACGTTACAGTTAACGTACAGATTTACGTGATTCAGTCTAAGTATTTGAAGAGTGATACGACTGTCATCGTGTTGGCTCTGCTCCAGTGTGTTGGATCTGAAATGAAACAATGAATGTGAGGCTAAAGTAAATGATTTTAACACTTTATCTGATTTGAGTTTAACCCCTTCAAATTACAGCTGAGAGTCAGAACTTTAACCTCTAACCTTGAACCAATTATTATTCCATTCGGAATCCAAACACTTGATCTAAATCAACGTAATTGAACACAGGTTTTGAACCCCCCTCTTGAACAATCATGACAAATTTTGGCCAGAAAAACAAGTACATTTTGATAAATATTGTTATTCGCTTTCTCCCAGTGAATTAGATAAGGTACCACTCATGTGTGTATGCTAAATAATACGCTTAGCTTAGCATAAATACTGGAAACAAGGGAGAACAGCGAGTCTGACTGGGTCCAAAGGCGCTTATACTGAAAGGAAACATACACACACACACACACACACACACACACACACACACACACACACACACACACTGTGTCAAAGCTGTGGCACGAGGCGCCACGTCGTCCGGTTGGTGGAGATACGCTGTGTCGTCTGGTGATGTAGTGCCTCGTCATCGCAGATGAATGAAGGAGGGAACAAGAGACGTGGAGTGGGCATGGACATCGTTTAAGGTGTGCTTGTCGGCATCAATGGGTTTACAGCGATAGAAAGATATCGAGCATGTGTGAAGGTGCTTGTGCGCACGAAATGGGCGTGTCCACATTCCCTGACTATGTTTAGGCCCTAGTGTATCCCTCCAGCTGACGGGAGCTTCCTGTTGTAGTAATTTACTTTTTATAGCCAGACTGAGGAGTCCCTTGGCCCAGGGCAGACCGACAGACAAGCACTTAAAAATCACCTGCTCGTCGGTGAAGGAGAAGCTCGCTAAAATACAGCAAAGGAAAGTGAAAGAGACGGGACGCTCGAGGATGAATTTTAGGAACGTTAAAATGTCATAAAGCGTCAACACTTTAAATGGCAGCAGGCACTCACAATGTTTTATGTACTGTATCTTTTGCTTCTTGCACTTTCTCTCTAACTACACATATCTGGAGCTCTGTATTGTTACTGCAAAGAATAGTAACAAGATTAGACCTGGCTCGGCTTTGTGTGTTTACTAACTCCACCTATATGGCATTCATAACACAGGCCTTGGTCGCTGGTAAGAGGGAGAAATGATAAAATAAAGCAACGGCAGCACTCTTATCCAACGCTCCCCTCCCTTCTCCTTTCCTTCCTGAGAAATCAGATCTCAGCCCTGGCCTGTCTCTCCCCCCGGCCCCCCCGAGAGGGAGGCTGTCTGTCCTTAGCGCTTCCTCTCCAGCCTATGCAACGCGGTTGGCGCTGGGTCTATTGCATAAGTAAACGCTGAAGGCACGACGCTATTAGGTCATCGCCCTGTGACCGACATTATGCCTCCTCACTCCTCTCCAGCCGGGCTCAAGCTCCAGCCGGTTCCTCCCATCCTGAGTGCATCCTGTGATGTAGTGAAAGTAGGTCTGAGTCTGAGGATAAGCTGTGCGCCTGTTGCAGAGGGCGCACAGGGGTGGAAATAATTACATTTAGACTGTTATTATTTCATAATCCAACACAACAAAGCAAACAGTTTAGCTACACACCTTCCTTCTTGTATTAGTTGTTTTCATCCTGTCTCTCTGAGGCTACATTTACACACAGCCGGGTATTTACAGAAACAAATATTTCTGCCCCTCCATTTTCAAAAATAACGTTGTACACACAAGGTTGTTTTCAAAATAAATTCTGTTTATATGAACTTGCATAAATACGCCGTCCGCATACGTCCGCATAGGGCGCTCACATGACGTGAAGCATCACTGTGACGTTTGACAACCTAAAACTCTGTTTGACCTCGTTCACACGCAAACACAAAAACAGAGTTTTCAGAAATCTCCACTTTGGCCGGAGCTTTTAGAAATGATTGTTTTCCGTGATAAAACCTCAGTTTTTGTGTAAATGAAAGGCAAAAACGCATGAAAATATATGCGTTTTCCCATCGTGTAAACGGGGTCTAACTATCACGTCATTCCAGATCCTGCTTCGCATCTCGTCAGTCCAGCTCCCTTCACCTGCCCCTGGTCACAACCTCGTTAGTCCCTCATTACCTTCACCTGGTCCTCATGCCCGTCTCACCTGTTGCTCATTCCCTCGTTAGTCCCTCGTTGTCCTCTGCCAGATTGTTTTGTGTTCTTCTGACCGAGCCCTCGAGCGTGTTTGATTATTCTGTCTGACGACGCTCTCAGCAAAGGATCTTTATTTGCATTATTGTCTCCTGAGTTGTGCATTTGGGTCCCCCCTAATCCCCCCGTGACAATAAAGGTGACCTCTTGACACTGCCTTTGGATGTAGCTCCGTGGGCAGAGGGGTCGTCCCGTAAACCACAAGGTACCCGGTTCAGTGTCTTGCTCAAGTGTCCTTGAGAAAGACGCTGAACCCCCTGTTGCTTCCCAGGCGCTTCACAGCAGCCCACTGCCCCTTAATAACTAAGAATGGGTCAAATGCAGAGAAGAATCTCCCCATGAGGATAAAAAAAAGTGTACTATTTTTCCTTTCTTTTGTAATGCAAATGAAAAATGATAAGCGTCACAAATGTAGCATTACATTGGGTTGCAGTAGATGACAGATAAGTATGTGTATGCTCGCTGTCATATCAATATGTTCCAGGCACACCTCCCACCACACTGTGGGGGTGCCCTCATATTCTTATATCTAATAAAACCAACAATGCCACAAGCATGCCCACTACATGCACTTTGAGGTGTGCAAAGAGAGGAATGATGGGAGCTTCTTCTCTCTCACGTTCTTATTTCCCATGTGTATCGGCCCGTCAGTCATTCTGTCCGTAACTTTGAACACAACATTTGAATTTTCCTTAAGTGCCACAAGGAATTTGACATTTTAGTTTGAGGGGAATAATCGTTGCCAGAAGTCGAATCCTAGTTTCTTTAGTTTTCCTATGGCTGCTGTGTGTTGCTTTACTCCTAATGCTGCCAGACTCTTAATCTATGCTATAATATAATCCATGTTTGTGTTATTCCCTGCCTTGAGATCACATTCAACAGACAGCAGATACAGCGTTCCTGTCTGTGAGGGCAGGCTTTTCGCCCCGCCTTCAAGCGCAGCCATTTGGAGATGGGTATAACCCCTTCAGCCTTCAGATGTGGTGGGACAACACGTCGCACCAACTAGTTAATTTCCATCACATTGAACCCAACTGTCAAATCCACAGAAAGCTCAATTATCTTGAACCATTTTAAATCGAGAACAAGTCTTGCTTCAACAGGCCCTCCACGAGCAACTATTACATTGTGACACATGCCCAAAACTCTCCCTCTATTATAAATGAATTATTTATACAGAACTCCGCTTTTGGATCGGCGCCTGACATCTCTGACGATATGTCGTTGTGCTTATCAATCAAAGCATCCAACAGGAAATGTTTTTTAAATGACCGCGCCGCCTCTGTACCGTAACGCTGCGCGAGCCAATTAGCTGCCGATAATTATATGCTCGCGTGTGTTTTAGAAATGGACCCTGGCTCTAAGTACAGTTATTCGTTTGGTTTTCGACAGAGGTGTGTGTGTGTGTGTGTGGGGGGGGGGGGCAAAGTCACAAAAGGTCTCTTTGAGAAGCTCCTCAGGTGCATTTCGTCCCTGCGCTCTGCGGCCTTATCTGATGAACTGCGAGATGAAGCCAGCACTCTGTGGTCCACTTTATTTCCTACAGCACCAACTACAACATGTTGTGCTGTCCACGGTCACGTCGTGGAGCGGAGACCAAGTGGCGCACGGTAATGGCGATAAGCATCAAATTACTCCAGTCGCCAACAAAAACTGTCTCTGTTCCTCACATTTTGTGGCTCGGGCTTCGCTCCTCAGAAAAAAAAAGGGCACCTTTTAAAATGGAGCTGAATAAGAGACATTATGGCAGCAGGGAACAGAGGAAAAGCTTTTGCAGCATTTAGGTGGCCAATCCATTTAACATCTATCTTAGTATGCAGGTTTAATGTATGAGTGGAGGGGTTTTATAACTTTCGCTTGCCCTCTTTTTTTGCCATATTTTCATACTGATGAATGAGTTTTCATCTGGATTCTCAAAATGAAAAATACAGTAATGTGTGAGCAAATCTCTAAAATCACTTCAACATCCAAGGTGAAGAGAGAAGCCCCGCAGACTCTCTTGTATGGTTGGACGATGTGGAAAAGGATGTAACCAATGTAAGTCCCTCTTTTCGCATCTTTTCCATATTCACTGAAGATGCTCCATCAGCATTTTCTCATTTCTCAGCGCCGCCGTGTTTCTGTCCCGTCACTGTTACCGAGCCAGTGTGTGTACAGTTGAAGATAAAAGGCTGCTCCTATCTGTGGGCAGAGGGTGTGTACGCCAGATCAGCACGCACACTATCCAAGTGAATATTTACTCTCTGGCCCCGTTCCCTGGCTTCTCTCTCACGATGGCGTCCGACGTGGTTTCTCTCGGTGAACGTGTCCCGACGCTTTGATCCGTCGACATTCCTGTCGAGTTTTTTAGAACATTACCAGAACTTTGGATTGTCATTTGGACAAACGGATTCGGTGACAGCATCGATACTTTGTGGAGCCAAGTGTAATAGTATTGCTGGCAGTGTCCGCTGTGACATTATACTTTTAGGTAACACCCTCATTATGGCTTAATGGGGCTGTAAGAGTGACATAATGCTTCAGAGACCCTCAGCTCGATGGAAAACCCCCTCGACAATGATCTGTCTTTGACCCACCGTTGCGTTACTACGTCCCCGACACCTGCTGCTGGCCATTCTGCTGCTTCGTTCACCCCACACTCCCATCATCCTCTTTTCCACATCCCTCTTTTCTCTTTGTGCTTTCCTGCTTCTCGATTCTTTCAATACCTGCATTTCCCCCCTTTTCTATAAGTTTATTTTTCATTTTTGTAAATGTCAGTTTCATTGTCGCAGAGAAAGAGACTCAACCGCTGAACCTTTCCAATGCCGATGCATCATCTACGTTCACATCCAAGCCAGTCCACCGCGGTGAGTTGATCTCTCGTTGTTTTTTTACACCAGGCAGAGGGAGCCAACAGTACAGCGACGGAGATGATGAGGACGACGAAGACAATACTAATGGTAAGAGTAATGGAATACTACAGGTCTGCAGCGGCTGCTTACGCACGCATCCGAATGAGTCACAGGGAGGGGAGGGTCCCCCCTCCCTCTGCAACTTTGTGGTTGAGTATTGAAATAGTGAGGAGAACCCAAAACTGGTTTGAAAGACGGTTGTACAATCTGGATTCTTTGTTATGGAACGCATGGTGGATGTGTTGATGGGGGGCATGTGTGCACATTATTTTACCGTATGAAGCACATAAAAGGGTTTTAAACTAAGTGAAAACGAAGAAAAAGGAAAAAGTTAAACCAATATAGTATTTTAAAGAGATGCAATCTTAATCTCTTCCATCCGCCATAACATGATCGCATGTGTACTTTACATTAAAGGAGGGTTTTGTACATTTTGACCGTGGTCTAACTTCGTACTCATCAAAGTAATCCCTGAGATCTGTGAATACTGTTGACATCTCCACGATTAATTCAGTTGAGGCAACAAATTGTTAGAGGATTGGGGTTATGGACGAGCCAACAGCGAAGCCAAATGATCTAAAGCACTTTATTCGGAGGTAAAACACAAACGGCTGTTGGCAGTAATCCGTTAGGGAACAAGAACGCTTGAGAGCGCTCATCGCTGACTGAGTTGCTGTGTTTTATGTATTGTAGGACAGTTGAAGCAGGAAGTTGGCCTTTAAAGCGAGTTGGATGTTTACCATGCACACTTGACTAATCCTATCCCATATCGTCTCTTCCCAACGAGTTTGGCTGACATGAAGGTTTGTTAAAAGCCATTGTTACAGTGTTGTGTGTTCCCCCCCCCCCCCCCCCCCCCTGTGTTTCCCTTCAGGTGCCAATCTGGTGAATAGCTGCCACCACCTGTGTTGCCCAATTCTTCCTGAAGGCGGGCCGCCCAATCAGCTGAGCGGGCCTCGTTTAAAAAAAAGAGGAGGCCTGGAGAGTCGGAGGACGTTTTTTTTGTGATGCCATTTTCACGCTGCCACTTTTATGTGTGAAGGCTTGTGGTAAGGAGTTGAAGACATAAGTGTGTTTGTGGTACCCTGCACATTTGTGTCTGAAAACACAAGGTTATTGGCCGGTGCTGCCTCTGTATTTGTTTTGGCAGAATACTGTTAGAGAAGCATGAGAAGCCATTTTGTTTGTTTCTTTGGGTAGTTAGCCATGCAGGCCGAGTTGTGTTATCTCCGTTTCCATTCGTTTGGCACAACCACGACTGTCCCAACCTTTCCCACTTCACGGAGAACCTTTTTGGTTTTTGTGTTGGCTACAACCACATGTGAATAAAAAATATTAGTCCTACTTTTGACTTTTTCCCCCGTAGTCTTTGGCTGCCATGTGTTCGTCTCTCCCCACTTGTCCCCTAGACTGAAAAGAGGACATAACTGCATGTGTTGTTTTAAATCTTTGAATAACCATGCATATTTGCAAAACATCTTCCTTGAGATATTCGTTTATTGATTAGTGTGTTACAAATCCTCTGGGGCATCCTGAATGCTCTGGAACCCAGATAGAGAAACAAAGATGAGCTGCTCCACAAACAGCCTAATGTCATCCCTGCGGTGGTTCCCAGGTCTGTGACACAGGAGGGAAACTAACACACTAAGCTATAATTTTCTATGGTAATAAATACACTGCGCCTCTATTCAAATGTCTTCTTCAGACATGCACATTCAGAATGTGGAAATAAGGATACTCATAGCTCCTGGGTATGTGTGAGCACAATAACACGACCATTTAGACACTTCAGTCACCGCAGGAACACACACACACACACACGCACACACATAGTGGATTGTTCTTCACTGTGGAGTCATGCACTTGTTTGCCATGTGCAGGAAGGCTCCTTCTTTATTTAACAAGAAAACACTAAAACAAGGCTCGCTGAATGAGCCCTTTATTGTGAACACGGCTGTGCTTTAAATAGCTTAATGACTTCTTCTTGCTATATGTGAATGTGGTGAAGGCTAAAGCCTCCAAGACTCACACAAAGTTGTATTTTCCCCTCAGTATTCAGAGTGGAGGTGTGTGTGCACGCATTCGCTATACATGCTGTTTGCATGCCCACATCTCACTGGCTTTTCTGTAATATTCCATAATGGGTCGACGTCTCAGCATCCCGCATCACATTTTCCTCGCTACAGACGTAGCTCACGTCTGCCACGTATGTGAGCAGGCATACATACGGTAACTTGGCATTGTGCGGCAGTGGAATAAGTCCTCGCACACTCTCACACCGTCAACACGCTGGAGAGCGTCCACCCTGGCTGTCAGGGCTGTAAACCAGCGCGGGGGCAGCGAGGTCACGCAGCGAGAGACATGACCGCCGCCGGAGCCACACGGCGCTTTAAAAAAAAAACTCTTGTGTCTTTTGAGGTACAGTTAGAAAAGTTCACAAAACGTTTATGTTGTAATGAAGTGAAAGAAAAGTTTGATACGGTTCAAGGTAATTATCAATATTATTTCAAATCTGTCAACTTATTTAAAAGAATTGCATAAGAGGCGATTCCCGCAACACAACTGGCATCTCCTCACGTTCCTATTCGGCGTGTTCGCACAGGAAAAATTGGCAACTTTGCAGCAAGTTATCTTTTAAAAGCTTGTGGCTTTGTTTTGTCAAAATATTTCTCATCCACCATCTCACCATGGACCGTCAACTGACATTTGTCAACAATGGCGTCTGATTGCTTGTCTTTCTGGACACCGGATCCTCATTTATTTCTTGGATTTACAAAAAAAAAAAAAAAAGGAGAAAAAAAATGGTCACAGTTGAATTAGTGCCTCTACATGATCTGCAACAATCACAGCTCACAATCTCCTCCAACAGCAAATACACCACTTCACGGACATACCTCGAGTCACCATGAGTGAATTGGCCGTTGCATGCAAATACAAAAGCACAAAGAGAAGGAAAATTGACGTAAGTCACAGCAAATCAATGTGTGGTTTAGTAAAAGACGTGTCCATCCCTCAAAGAGAGACCTTGGAGTTGGTTAAAGCCTATACTATCACCACACACGTACAACAGTCTTCCTGTAGCAGTATCTGAAAACAATTAGACAGCTGATGGGACCAGGATCCAGTTGCATCAGTTGCTGTGGTCTGATTAAAGCATTTTTGAATGTTTCCAATACGCGTAAGAAGAATTCAATTGTTTCTACTTCTCTTCCAGGCCATCTTTACACATTCTTTACACAACAACTGTTTCCCACCAAAGAATATAATAAATACAATGTGTGGGCATGCACACTATTCAGTGTTTAAACAGACTTACATGCATTTCCACTGGCCAAGCTTTAATGATTTCCATGCTTTTGTCATGTTTATGGGCATTTATGTGAAATGTTTTGCCAGAAGAATCTTAATTTAATTCTGGAAAAACCTCTCAGGCTTGAGGGGCAAAGAGAGAAGAGAAAAAACTACTGTTTGATTACAGTACCATTGCCTACGAGCTGCGTCATGAATGTCATTAATATGCACTATTGATCGCAGTCGGTATGAAATCAGAAAGTCTCTGATGTCTTCTCAAAAATGCCTGCAAATGAAAAGTGCTGTGCTGATGTGGAACATTTTCCCTTTCGGATATAAAGAAATCCATGTGAACCTCCTAATTTAGTTCACTTCTAGAGTTCCTTTTCAGAGTCAGTAAATCCATTTGTTTAATGAACAGTGCAGTGGCTCACGCATGTGTGTGTCATGTTAATGCACTGTACTGGAATTTCACTTCAGGCTCAAACGGATAGCTTGACATTCTTTTACTTTAGTGTGCAAATACGTTTATTTGCACACTAAATATGCAGCCGGAGTCAGCAGTCGGTTCGCTTAGCTTAGCATAAAGACTGGAAACAGCTGGCCTGGCTCTGTTTAAGGACAATAAACCTGCCATCCAGCCCCTCTAACGCTCACTAATTAGATGTTCTACTTTCTTTCCCAGCCATAAAGTAGTCCGTCACTTAGAAGGCTGTTTTCACAGTTTGGTTTTTAATTCTAACTTGTTAGTTGGTGAGCTGGAGGCGTGCTGGTAGGTGTAGGTGGATTGTGTTCCCCCGTTTGCTGTCTTCAACTGCAGTTTAGCAGCTAAGCTAAGCTAACTGGCTCCATCTTTGTATCATACAATGAGGGCGGCATCAATCTTTTCATGTCACTATTCACATGAAAGCAATACGAATATTTTCCAAAAAGCTGAACTATTGCTTTTAAGCGGAGTCATTATTATATCCCCCCCCAAAAAGATAATGCTTTTGTAAACTCACTTCTCCGCTGCAGGCTTTAAGTATATTTATGACAAATGGCATGGTATCAGATTCGTACAGTGAATATAAATCTGACCAAATAGGTCAGTTTTATGACATTTTATAGTTAAGTATTTCATTGAGCCAAAATAGCTTTAAGCGTGTGAGAGAGAGAGAGATAGAGAGAGAGAAAGAGAAAGAGAGAGAGAGGGAAAGGGTGGATGCAGGGGGGTTGTTAGTTCTTGAGCTGGTGGCCCATCTGGTTTGAGTTACTGAAACCCACCTCCTCAATTAGACTCAGCATGATGTCAATAAAACGTCAGAATGGAGAAGCTATCACTTAAATTGGACCCCTTCAAGTATTGTTCTGTCCTCAGCGTTCCAGCGGGGACGATCCGTCGAAAATGATTTGTAGTTTGATTAATGTTGCCACAATGCGCCATTTCTGATATTATATGGACACTTGTATATATATATATATATATATATATATATATATATATTATCCCCAGATATATCTACGGATATATCTATACATGTATATATATATTTTTATATATATATATATATATATATATATATATATATATATATATAAACACACACCGAAGCAAATGCACGGAGAAAGGAAAACTAATGGTATTGAGGTAGAATATGAAGTTGGTTTCAGCTTTGAACTGTTGTGACAATCATTTTCCATGTCCCTCCTCTTCGCCTCTACAACATTCAGCGTTGTGTAAACTATTCCCGAGTGTTGCCATCCAACTCCTTTTTGCCTGAATATATTTAGAGTTCATCCCAAAGTGAGGTTTGCTGAGACAGGGCTGACATTTATTGTTCCTCCTCTCTTATTGCAAAGAGGATTTAATAGGAGTTCCCTTGCTAGCGGCGGGAGTTTCCCAACCAGACCGTCTCCCTCCTAACCACAGTTTACCCTGCAGCGCCTATAGGTGATGATACCAAGAATAATAAGTGTCGTTTTAGATTTCCGAATGTTTGCATCAATGTTGGGCATTTTTCCGCGGAGTCAATCCAGGACTTGAAAAACGGCGATCCGTGGAAAAGGTCACACATTCCCAACCGCTCCCAGTGGGAAAACAGGAGAGTCCACACCTCCTCAGGAACGCAGAGGCCTACTACCCTGAGGTCTGACAACAATTACCACATGAATTTTGTCATATTTTAATGACAACCTTTTCTGCAGACCTCCACTCAACGCTGCTCAGCCAGTCTGGAGATCATGTGTAGTTAAAACTGTAAAAGCGATCCATTATTTTCTTCTTTTTAAACTATTCTGGCTTCAACTAAATCTGTTTGAGATGCTTAAAATTCCAAATGCATTGTTACGCAGCCTCGAAGCTCTGTAAATCACAAACCCTCGGCTACACGTCCATGCCACTGGACCGAGCTTCTATCAACAATACATCTCCAGTTCCAGTGCGTCTCACGAACATAAAGATTAAATCCAGTGTTGAGAAAGTGTGACAGCCAAGTTTTAACAGCGGCGCTTGGAGAGAGCAGACGACCCTCGAGCTGCTTCTGAATCCATGCCAGAGCGCTCTTGAGGGTTCAGGACTGCTGGTGATTGCAGTAATTGCTGTGCAGTAGGGGTCTGATACTCATACAGAGAAAAACGTTCATACTTACATGTTTCTATAGGAACCGCTCTAACATTGTAAAGATGTGGTCTTTGGTTACTGACAGCCAATACACTGAGCTTTTATGGTACAAGCGTGACTGAAACGGTTTGTGTTAAATTAGATTGTTCTGTAGCTCATGTTCTTCTGGAATAGACTTTATAAGCCGTAGTTTCAGGGCGCTGCAAAGTGATGGAAACATTTAAAGATCACTTTATTGCTAACATGGCTAAAGATGTAAGTGCTATTAAGTTGCTGATTAGCTAAACCGTATGGAACAATGTATAATAAAAGTCCAACATCTGTCTGTGTTTACTACATGCTATCGCTTTTTTTTTAATTGTTTCTATCACAAATTTCTTATTTTTATTTTATTTCTTTGCTCCTACACTTTTGGTTACGGATGACTTTGCCTCCTCGGAGAACAGTTAATTGTCTCCAATTGTGTCGAAAACTCGTAACAAAAAGCTCTTTTTGCCAGATCTCATTTATTGCCGACAGATGCTGCCGGCTAATATTCAACCTCGGATGACCCACTTTTAAAGCAGCATTTGTAAATGTGATCAAAGTACAGCAGGAAGTAAGTTATTTTCCATGTTTACATGATGTTGTCTAGTACCCCGTGGATAGAGGGTACACACAGTATCTCCTCCACCAAGGACACGGGCTTGTTTATACAGACTGCTCAAGTCACTTAAAAAAAAGAAAGAATAAAAACTATAAAGCACAAACGTCTGATTGAGGGGTTTAGTAATTTAATGCTCAGCTTATACATTTAAGATTACCAGGATTCCCAATCTGTTACACAACTAAAGTTGAGGTTGTCAAAATAAATGTGTTATTAATTTGACAAAAGCGTTATAATCAAGTTTGACATCGCTCAGATTCCGACATTTCCCTTGAGTATTTACCTTGATTTGCACTTCATTTCATCATCGGGCTAAAAGATCTGCAACATCCCTAAATGTGAATCCTTCGGTTTCAATCATAATTTCTCTGAACTTTTACTTTGTAAGTATCCTATAGCTGTAATGAAAACTGCAACGTGTACACAGTTATTAACAATCAGTGACCTTGAAGCTTTAATGGAACTTAAGTAAAACATTAATAGCAACGATGTCATATTGTATGTGAGTAAGAATAACAACCAATAGTTGTACGTGTATTTAATGTGTCCACCGTGGACGTGAAGCAATCTGTCAAACATTACAGTCTTTGACGTCAGGCTGGTACTGGTTTAGCTGATGGAGGATGGTGCAGATTGAGAGGTGAACCAGTCCAAGTTCCCTGTATGTCAACAAGGTGAGCTCATGGGAAGTCCCTGCTTCTCCCATGTCAGACAGACAGAGAAACACATTTTCTCCAGCTCTGGCCACTCAGTCACAGGCCTTTTTCTTTTTAGAGGCTTCTAATCCTGGCGGGTCCCTCTTCGGACGTCACAGGTCCTTCCTCCCACCCATCTGTCTGCCGATGTGCCGTACCCACACTCTCATTTCCCCCTGAGCTCACCAACACCAATCTCTGCTCTGGTCCTCTTCGCTTCTGACGTCGGAGCATCAGATTATAGCCGACGGCCTCATCTGGCCAGCTGAGGGGGATCGGCTTCGGAGAAAGGCGGTGCTCGTGGATACGTGGGCTGGTGTGTGTGTGTGTGTGTGTGTGTGTGTGTGTGTGTGTGTGAGGCAGCCAATCCAGCTCCCTCTACGCCCCTCGTCCACTCTTCCCCGCTTCCCCTGTCTCTGGGAGCTGCATCATGTGACCAGGAAGTGTGGCTCCTTTCCATTTCCCCTACTGACAGAGAGGAAATATTGTAACAGAGGGGGGCGGCGCTGGGCTCTGTTACGTCGCTGGTTATAAATAACTGGCATATTTAAGGCTGCGGAGGAATCCCAGGGCAGGCAGTGGCTGGACAGCCTGCCGCCCGGCAGGAGCTCTCTTCCTCCTCCGTCTGTTGCTCCATCTCTCTGCTTCCTCTTCTTATTCCATTCTAAGCCCTGAAACATGACCACGACCACGACCCCATACCTCAACCACATTTTCCAAGGCCTGTGGAAGCCCACCACTGGATTATACGTCGTGATGAAAGCTCAGTGTTGGTTGGTTGCATCCCGGCCTGACCACAGCTCTGTCCGGCTATAGAGGCTTGGCTGGGATCGTCCAAACAAACCCCCACGGACTCCAACCTCATCCATATGCACACCGTCACACAGCAGAACGGTCAGCATCCGAGCCCTTTAGAAAACAAATACAGAACTATTTTGTCATGAGCCACTTTGTTTTCACTGTGATGGTTTATAAACACGGCTCGGCTTGCTGGTGGATGTCTGGACCACAGTAACAGGTGTGGGGAACACGTTGGGCCTACTGCGTAAAACTCAACTCTGGGCCTGAATCCATCAGATGATTTTAGATCATGGGATTCTCAGAAGATTATTATGAATGAAATTACCAAAGGAAACACAAATCACAAATCCTAACACATAGTGGTTTGTAGAGCTGAACTTGTGACTCAATTAGTCAATAGACAGACAATTAACTATTTGGATAATCAATTCATCATTTTTTTAAATGAAAGTCAAGTATTCACTACTTCCAGTTTCTTAAATGGGACAGTTTGTTGTTTTATTGTTTGGTTTCTCAGTTTAAATTGCCTCTCTTTTTGGGAGCGACTTTGGGTCAGTGGGTAGCAGGCCCGTCTTTCAAACACGGGGTTGGCGGTTTAATCCCCACCCTAGTCAATGTCTCCTTGAGCAAGACACTTAACCCTAAATTGCTCCCTGTAGCTGTGTCTACGGTGTATGAATGTAACAGGATTGTAAGTTGCTTTGGATAAAAGTGTCAGCTAAATGTAATGGTTTGTGGCTGTTTGTCTGGCAAATCAAGCACTTTAAAGGAGCGTGTAGAGAGTGGACATTACGTGGAATGACCAGATTAATTGATAATAGTGAAGTCGTCAAACTATTTCTGAAAGGAGGAATTATGTCAAACAGAGGGACATACTGTCACAGTTCAGCCAGTAATCAGTGCATTGCTGCTGAGCTGTTCTTTGGTTCTTTAGCTTCACACTGACTGTAGGTCCGACATATATAATTGCATTACATTGTAGGGGAGATGGAGCGGAGGGGAGCGCAGCACAGAGAATCCCTAACAATTTGACTCATCTTTCAAGAATTAGGAAAAGAATGAAAGCTATTTTTTAATTACTGAACAGCATCTGGAAGAGAGCACTGGAAACCTCAATATCTGGATCCACGATCCTCTGGTTCTCATATTCACTTGGGTGCTTTCCAAGAGGGGGAATTTCACTGAGGGACTCCAGTGGAAACCATGTCAGTCACACAACAAGAGAAGGAAAAGCCAAAACACCCAAGAGCTGTGCAGTCGAGTCCCTCACAACTTTACATATCGCTATTCAAACCTGTGTGACTGGATCGTCAACGGTGTTTGATCTCTCATTTTAATATTAGCTTAACCACAGATTGTCAGCTGCACAACTACACAACACATGCACTGCCCTTTTTATTGAAACGTTATTCGTTCCGAAGGTGCTTCTTGGAGGAGGTATCGTGACATCCACATGTGTTGAGCAGAGAAACATGATCAAGACATTTGTTGAATTAATCAGAGGGAAATGTGACCTAATCAGAGGGAAATGTGACCTATGGAGTTAGAATGCAACCGTTATTCTTGTTTATACAACTGCATTACCTCAATCACTACACGTCCAATTCTTGCAGTTATGTCACCAATGGCATGGACATAATAATAACGCCAATATCTGGACTGTGTAACGCTTGAAATGATTCATTGTGGCCTTGGTATTGCAGCGTTCATAGACTCAGCACTGCTTTCAGTCAATACTATAAATGTTCTATTAACATATCCAACACAAGGGTTTGGGTTGAGTCACTAAATTACTATGACTTCATTATGTCACCTTATCTTCCTTCATTTATATTCTCTAATCCCCATCTCTCTGGACATTATTGCGACGCAAAGCAACTCAGTTGTCTAGGTCAAGCTTTTGTTTTCAGGGTCTTTTTTAAGACTATTCATCTCCCACCATGGAGAATATGGCGATAATGGCATAGCTGCCATAGTGGAAGTGGGCCTCCAAGAAAGAGACGTGTAGTTCAAACCTTGTCGGGTTAAAGCCGCACAATCGGAGGGGCCGGTTGAAGACGGCACACAGATACTGTTCGGTTAGATTGAATGTCCTCCTGTTCATATATCAAACAATTGTGAAAGAGTAGCCCAACAGGATACGCTTTCTATTTACAAAGTGCCATTGTTGTCTTTATTATGTTCTACCATTTTATGTTTGCCCACCAAAGAAACGTGCGTTCACGCAATGCAAGCTATAGTAAATGAAGACACCGACAAACACTGACGTTGATTGTCTTGTTCAAATGACGGCATGAAGGCAAGTTTGTTGACATGCCGAACAGACAAGATCCTGATGCAGCAGGATCAGTGGCAGGCGCTTTGTTTGCTCTTGCACTGAACTCTTGAGTCAATGTGTCTAATTATGTTGGAGAGAGAGGTTTGTGTTAGCTCGCTAGCCTCTGAGCAAACACCGCCTGAACCCTTTTCAAACTCAACGCTGAACAGGGAACAGCGTTCACATTTTCCCAGGTAAGGTTTGTTTTTCATTTTCTCTTCTCGTAACAGAATTTGCAGATACCGTAGTGTGTAATTAAGTCGTTCGCATAAGACTCTTTTCGCTATTGGGCGAGAGCGGCGGAGGGGGCCAATGGATATTGTTAATAAGGGCGTTAGTAAGTTTGCTCTCTATAACATTGTCAAACACCTGTGTCAAGAAACACAAGTTAAAGGTAAACACACAGCAGCCACGGTAGGGATTATTTTTGAGATTAGACCTGGATATATTCCCTATGAATCTCATTAGTCTAACATGTTTATGAAGAAAATAAAGTGTTACATTTATCTTTGATCATTTTGACTATGCTTGCTATGCATTCACAGTGTATATAGCATGTACAAAGTAGAGGCTTCTTTTGCTGCGTGCTAAATTAAGCTAACTGTAAAAGTAATACGTATTGTAATAATATAATAATATATTGAAATAATATTTAATGCTTTTCAAGTGCGTGCATGTCTTGTGTGGGGGTTGACTCCTACTGCAATCCAGTGATGTAATGTAAACACAATGCTTTGGATAATTGCCTGTAAATTGTGGTGAAATATTTCCACTCATCTATTATCACTTGCAGACGAACAAGTGGAGCAACGAGATGATCAGCAACGTTTTATTGATACTTGTTTTTTTAGTAAAACTTTAAGTTGCTAGCCAGATACTTTTCATCCAGGTGATGCCCATACCTGCGCACGAAAGATGCGCTTCTCGCCCACATTTATCAGGGATAACAGCAGCAATGATAGGTACCGTTGCTATGAATACAAACAAACCTCTCTCTCTCTCTCTCTCTCTCTCTCTCTCTCTCTCTCTCTCTCTCTCTCTCTCTCTCTCTCTCTCTCTCTCTCTCTCTCTGTGTCTCTCTCTGTGTCTCTCTCTCGCACGCGCGCACTACCTCTCTCTTTCTCTTCCTCTTTCTTTATCTCTTTCTCTTTCGCTCTCTCTCTTTCTGTCTTTCGCTCTCTCTCTCTTTCGCTCTCTCTCTTTCGCTCTCGCTCTCTTTCGCTCTCTCTCTCTCCCCCCCCCTCCTCTCCCTCTCTTTGGCTTCCCCGCCTCGCACCAGCCACCTCAACGTGCTCCCTCCCTCGCGCAAAATGTTTTCCTTAAGCTTGTTGCCGGGCAACGAAGGCGTGTCCAGCCGTTCGAGGGATTTAAGGATACCTCACTCGCGGTTTCCTCAGTTCAGGCTGCCGGTACTCGCATGGCAACACACGAGAGGGGTTCCCCCGTACGTCGCCGCTCCGTCTTTCCGAAATTAAAATTCAAACTGTCTGGCTGCTTCCTCCCCGGCGCGCCCATCGGCGGCAGCATGTACCGGGACGAAGTGTAGCGCCCGACGCGGAGCGGAAACTTTCAGCCCGGGGACGTTGAACCCAGCGCGGTAACACCCGGAGAGCAGCCGACCGGACTCCGCACACCGATTCTCATTGATGAGGTGTGGACGAACTTTCCACAACAACAGTTGTTTACCGATGCGCATCCGCCCGTGGACTATACCAGGCTGCGGCCGCCGTCTCCAGGATCATTACGCGGGGATTTACCACCTTTTCTCTTTTTTTTAAATTTCAGGCAACCTCCAAATGACGTCGAGATGGCTTTAGGTGGGACGCTTCTGCCATCCATATCCACGTTCGCCAGCGGCCCCACAGTCAAGAGCAAACCCATTGGAAATGGCAATCTAGTGAGTATAACGCATGGTCTCTTATTGCATCTTATTGCACATATTGCACATGCCAAAATAGTCATATGCGTGACAACTGATGTGTGCGTGTGTGTGTGTGTGTGTGTGTGTGTGTGTGTGTGTGTGTGGGGGGGTATGTAACCTGTGTGGCGTGTTTCGTGTCGCTCCCGTGTTATTATGGGCACAGTCGGGGCTCGACGCGGTGTGCTCCACTGGGGCGTGCACCCAGCAGCTTCTCCGGGAGAATGGAGACGGGGAAAGTGCACATGGGACACGCTTCCTCAGAAAACACACCGATGTATTGCGAATGGGTGTTTCAATAGGCTCCCCATTGATAACGATACTCCGTGTGTGTGATCCCATCCCAGAGTGGTGTCCAGTGCAATGTCTTTGCCAGTGAGAATAATCAGTATTCGAGGAAGTGCTCTGTGTCAAGGACACTTGCTGCACCAGACTGAGAGCTCTGTAGCTGAGCTGTCAAAATAGTACAGACAACTTATTCCCTCCTTGAAGCATGGACTGATATTTAACATTACATACACAAAGCAACCGATGTGAGGACGGACATTAATGCCTTTGTAACTTTCCTGTAGATATGGAAGGAGGAGATGTCCCGTCTTAAGAAATTCAGTGTGCCAACCAGAAGCTGCTGCTCTGACCCAGACCAGCCCACTGCCACAGGCACAACAAGCCCCGGCATGTCCAAGAAAGAGACAGAACCGGACCTGGACTTGGACTACGACTTCATTCTGTCTAACTCAATTCTGCAGCAGCAGCAGCAGCAGCAGCAGCAGCAGCAGCAGCAAGAAGAGGCCATGGCGGGCAGCTCTGCCCAGACCTTGCCTCCTTTCTCCTCATCTTACCCTCTCCCCTCCCCTCAGGGAACTGCCAGAGAACTCCTCTATACCATTCCAGATATCAGTGACGTCTCGCCCTCCGGAGGCTTTGTGGCAGAGCTCATGAGACCGGAGCTGGACCCGGCGTACCTCAACCCCACCAGCCTCCGCGGCAAGTTTGTGGTAAAGACGACGATGGACATGGGAGAGTACAGCCCGGGCGTGAACGTGAGCAAGATCAGCGTCAGTGACGTGTCAGACCCAACCACGTCACTTTCCTCGCCGTCTTTCGCACTCCACCGGATAAAGCAGGAGAACCAGAGCGCCTGCACCATCTCGCAGCCCATGGACCTACACCTGGCCGGGGTAAACTCCCAGGGCAGAGGAGGGCAGCAGCAGCGGCCATGCCAGTTAGAGCTACATGGCTTCTCTGGCGGAGGAAGATCTTTGACAGGCGGCAGGATATCCTCATCCTCTTCCCTCTCCCCAGACCATCCTTTGAGTCGGGAACACCCGGCTTTGGGACACCCCCACTCTCAGATCCCTCTACCTCCCCAGGGTTACCACCATGGCTCCCCACAGGGCTACAGCTCCTTCCTTGAGCCATCCTCCCTGCAGTTTCAAGGTTAGAGCACATCTTTCTTTTTTTTTTTCCCTCAGCCCTACTTTGCATAACTCCTTGTAATCCTTTGTGTCGACTGAATGCAGTAGGTTAAATGTGGAAGGAAAATAAATAGAGGAGATAACCGGAATATCAAGTCTGTAGAGTATATTTAAATGCATCTCATACAACCTTAAGGGATTTACTTATCCCCCAAAACCAGCAGCTCAAAAGGAGTGAAACATACGTTCCCTGGGCCTTGAGCAGCAAACCTTCTTTTCATCATAAAGTTATTTTAAAGCAGCCTAAAAAGATACACAAGCATGTTTAACTTACCTTATTGAACATGTGCATCCATTTGTAGTCTTTAGCTATCGCTGTGTCCCTTACTGTTAGCCTTTTACACCATAACACTATTAAGTTATTTAAAAATGTGGCTGTCTTTCAAAATAAAATAAAAATGAAAAAGGGTTTTCTGAAGACGCCTTTTGCACTTTGCAAGTTGAGAAGAAAAAAAAAAAGCGTTAAATTCGGCGACTCCTGCTGTGTGTCGACCGACATCTTTACAATATGATCTGTAATCCAAGCCGAGTCTGTGGCCTGTGACCTTTGACCTGTGACATGTGACCTGTGACCTGTGTTATGTCCGATGCATTCATACACTGGAAACTCTCGGCGCTAACATGAAGATGACCGTTGATCTCTTGACCCCACAGATCCCCTCATGATCTCGAGCGGTGACTGCTTGCTCCAGGAAGCAAAGCCTAAACGTGGCCGGCGCTCCTGGCCGAGAAAGAGGGTGGCCTCACACACCTGCGACTACGTCGGCTGTGGGAAAACGTACACAAAGAGCTCTCACCTCAAAGCGCATCACCGCACGCACACAGGTATGCCTCCGTGTTTTACACCTTCTTTACGGTGTCCTTCAGCCATTCATATATCAAGGTTAAAATCCTATAATCTGCACGTGCGTGTCTCTTTCGACAATCTCATGCAGAATCACATGTTGAGTTATTACTTCATGCTTAACGGTTTAACGCATTAGGTTTTGTACCGGTTTTCATTGTGAAGAGCTAATTGCAGATATTATCCAGAACGCGCAAGTCACAGGGAGTTATCGAGTCGTGATAGGGGTTAGATGGGTGAGGGATGGTGAAGGCGACTTGCTAGACAGGTGTGGTGACACAGGTTTTTACTGATCCCTGTTCAAATACAAACCCCAGGCAGATTAGCGCAGTGTTCATACACTGTAGCTGTAGGACAGGACGGACCTCTTTTCTCCTCAAGGTGGAGAAGGTTGGGCCAGTTTAACCCCGGGGCCGGCACTAACTGCTCCATGTGTGTATTGTTTCCATCAAAGGAGAGAAGCCGTACCACTGCGACTGGGAGGGCTGCGGTTGGAAGTTTGCACGTTCGGACGAGCTCACACGCCACTACAGGAAACACACCGGCCACCGGCCGTTCCAGTGTCAGAAGTGTGACCGGGCCTTCTCAAGGTCAGACCACCTTGCCCTCCACATGAAGAGACACTTATGAGACTTTGCGATGGACGAAGACGGCAGAAAAAAAGAGAGAAAATCGCATGTCGGCGAGAACCCTGAACAAACTCGTGACCTACACTTTTTAAAACCATAATTTGCCTTCAAGCCGTTCTCAAGCAACAAGACAAGCTGTGGTATTCACGGCAAAAAAACTAAAAACAGCGTTTCTCTCCCTCAAGAGCTTAGAATCTCCCCTCAAAGACTGATCCCGTCTTTGCACATTGAGCAGGCGACTTGAAAGGACCTCTCAGTCAGGGTTATACACTTTTATGAAAGGGACCAAACTGGAATTTGTCTTATTTAACTGACAAAACTTGGAGGACCAGGTGCCAACAGCTTTTAACTGGAAATGTTTTTTTGTGTCAGGGAAACCAGGAGCAACAGACAGACATCTCCAGAGGCCTTAGACCAGCAACATGCCGATATAGGCTCTGTTATCAACTACACACTGTTCAACATACTGTATTATTAAATACATCTATATTTATATACACATTTTACCTGCAATGTCATTCATTTCAGGTACAATGTTAATTTATACAGAACGGTGCTCCGTGACTCCTGAAGGAGGTTTTTTTTTTCATTAAAGAAAAGGTACCAAAGATTAAGGACAATATACAAAAGAGTGAAGACTATGAAAAAGTGCCATATGGTTGTTTGTGCGTTTCTCAGAAACCCCTCTTCCACAATCTGACTTAAATCAGGGGAACACTTCACTTTATAAATGGTGATGGCAATCTTTAATGCACTGCAGTCGCAAAGTGCAATAATTTATATGAGACATTCATATTTTTGTATTGAATGAGTAACTCTGAACAAATATTTTTTTGTTTATAGCCAAAATATGTAATATAATCTTGAATTTTGTACATTTGTAAATAAAAATGCTTTGTTATTGTTTTGTATTTTACACTATAATAAAATAAACTGTATTTGAAATAAGAAAAGTACAATGGCCTTTCTACTCAACCCTATCTACATCATTATGGTGTTAAAAACAAAACATCAAAGATGTACCTGCTAGTGTAATGAAGACGCACATTTAAAAGGCAGCAATAACTCACGCACAATATCAATATCCTCCCTAACAATCGCCATATCCCCGCAGGCAAACTAACACAATGTTGCCGTTAAAAACATTTTTTTATTTTTTAGAAGCACTTCATCTATTTCCTGTTTCCATGGGGTTCTCTTTCCACCTGTCAGTGGGAAGAATGGGAAGGACAACCAAGTTACTGGCTGGCATTCAAAAGGTGACACCGAATCCGACCGCCACTCCGGTGCACGGTGTGAATATAACCAATAAAGAGGCCAGTGAGATGCATTCACTCACAAAATAAGTTCTGTGACAATATTTTGTTCACTAAACAAACTGATTAACTTACACAAGGGAGCCGATAAACAGGTAATAATTGCCTATGTTTATATGTATGTTAAGAAAAAAGGGTTTTTCTTTCACTACATTATTTGCAGTAAATATTGTGATTTTGTTCCAAAACATAGAGGACATGATTGCCTTTTTATATATTATAATATTATATGGTGAATCATTTTCAAGAAATAAGATAGCACTTATAATTAATAAGTAATTAGAAATTAATCTGAACTGTAAATGCTTAATCTACAACAAATCTGTTATTTATCCATACACTATATATATATATATATATATATATATATATATATATATATATATATATATATATATATTTATATATATATATTTATATACGTACATATATATAATTTCTGAAATGTTTAAATTGCCAGGAGGATATATATATATATATATATATATTAAAAGTTCATATCATTTTACTGTACAGTATGGCAACATAGCACTCCACAAAACATGTCTTTAAATTAATAAATGGAACAAACAAGTGACACAAAGAGGTATAACTATTGCATTAGTTGACTGTGCTAATACAAACAAAAGTGTATTTGTTGCTCCGTCCTCCACAGTAAACAACATGTCTGACAGTCAAACATCTTCAAGCTGGCAAACAGAGCTCAGGGTTTCACTTTTGGAAATATGTGGTGGTCTCTGCTGCCCCCTATAGGTCAGCTCAGTTTACAGCACCCTTGTCATTCAGCTTTAATGCCTATATCGAGCATCATGGGGCCCCTTTTTAGGCTTTAAAAAAAATAATTCAATAAACAGGACTGAGATTTATCTGTAGTGTTTAATAGTGGCTTGACACTTTGTAAAGTAAATTACATGTGTGTAGTACACTATACATTTTCCTGGTCTGTTTAGTGTTTATTGCAACACATGTGAGCCTTATTTATTGCCCTATAATTTGGGGTTGTAGTGTCAGGCAACAGATTCATTTTATTGGGGCGTGAGACTGGATTTTTTCTGAAAAAAAAGGCTGACTGGCCAATAAATTAGAATCAGGATTATGTAATAACACAACTGTACACATGATTCACTACAAAGAAAAGGTATTTGTTACTCTTCAGATCTCTCAAGTCACGCTCCATGTAAACATGGTAATTAGGCAGTTGGCATTTATTTCTTAAAATGTTGTTTGTACTTACAAATGAGAAGTTATTGCAACTAAAGCCTCCCACATGTATGTAAACCACATGCATGTTCAAATGCATACAGGCATTGCAGATGAGAGATGGCAAATAGAAAAAATAACCACATACATGTTGTGCACAACTTTTAATTTTTTCAAACCTTCATTACTTGTCAACTTAAAAAATAAAACTAAACAAGAGTGCATGAATACTGTCAGATCTATACTGAACAAACCTCACTTAAAATGTGACATACAGCAAAATCATATTGATTAACTAAATGATTCAAGAAAATCAATAGCACACATGTGATACTGATAAAAAGTTATAGTACTTCAATTGTTCCTCCTTTTCGAACCGATCATAAACCGCTGATAATGATCCAGAGTTATTAAGGTAAATGTGGAAGTGGTGAATACATCTTTTGTTGTTGTTGTTGTTGTGAGCTGTAAAAGGCTTGTTGTACACACATCCAGCAATCAAAAAGTAGAGGAAGCGAAATGAAGATTCAATCATCCTCGAAGTTCTGTTGTAAAAGGAAGTTGGCGGCCAAGTTCTCGTTCTTCTCGCATGCGAAGTAGGCTTGTATAACGAGTCCCTCCGGAAACCCTAAAGCTTTTAGCTGGAATGAGAAAGAGAACAGTTGCAAATTAGTCAAACAATACTTTAATAATAACCAAGATGTATTTTCTGCTCGGCAACATCAGCTGTGTGTCACACTGCAGCGGTTCTGAACTTCAGACTGAGGAAGAGCTTGGTGACCGTGTGGCGCTCCTCCTCACCCTCTCAATGGCCTCTTTCTCCTGTGGCGTGACCTGGATGTAGCTCATGTGACTCCCGCCGGGTGAGTCACCCGCGATCCCCCCGGCTCCTCCCGCTCCACCTCCACCTCCACCTCCACCTCCACCTCCACCTGCCGGCACCACCTCTGGATTGGGTTCATTCAGCATCTGGATGAACTGCTCCTGGTGGCTGCTAATTTCCTAAAGTGGTAAATGAACATGTTGGCGTCTAGAACTGAAATGGAGTACACAACAACAAATAATTGCCATCTATACATTTCGGGGACTCGCAAGGGACAGCTCGTAAAGAGAACGGTAGAAATCCGGACTTTAAAAGGGGACATATTATGCCCATCTTTCCACAAGTTGATCTGGTTCCTTGGGGTCTTAATGTAATGTTTGTAACATATTTGGGTCAAAATACCACAAGAATCATTTCAATCAGCACCCTTTTTACCCTGTCAAAAACAACTCCCCACAGACTGACCTGTTCTGAGTGGGCGAGGTGCTCCGTGTTGCCAGGTTGGAGATGGTGAAGTATCGTACCAAAGGCTCAAAATGGTCGTATTATTTGGAGGGTAATTATCGTGTATCTGGCAACCCTGAGATCGGTTGACCAATGACTGCTCTCTATACCGCCAGAGCTCACGCAAGAAAGTGGAACATAAGAGAGATACCATTTCCAAAAAGTGTAAGGGGTGAATACTAGTTTGTGAAATCCCAGAGAAACACAAATATCGGAGGCAAAATCCCGGACGTTTTTGGAATCCCTGCCGGACGCATTTTTCGTCGCCACACCACATCCATGTTGTTTGATGACGCCTAAAAGCTTTTATAACTACGGTCTTTTGATTGTTCTGGATTTTTTTAAAGAAAAAAGGTCCTCTGAATAATTCAGTGATCGGGCCCTAATAATAGTAATAACATCTTTAGATTGTCATTATATATAATATGGTTAAAGCCATTCATGAACCAACTTCCTTTTTTTGACTCGTTTCCATGACTGTTCCATGAGTCTGTTCCATGAGTCTGTTCCATGATTCTGTTCCTTCCTCTACCTGGTTGTCACGATCCTAAAAGTATAACTTCTATAGTAGATACCTGCCATAAATATCATGATACCCAGTACCAGAATTCAATACAATATGATGTACCATAAATACGATACTGGTGTATTTATCTACAGTAGTAATAAAATAAACATCATTTTTTTAAAGCCGAAGAGGGTGTCAAAAGCTACTCCAGTTAACGCCACTCGCTGTGAGAGCGCTGCGCAGCACTCTTCGGCTCTACACTACTCACGTGCATGACCTATTCGGATTTTAAAACGACGAATTTCGCCGAAAGGTGACAAGTTTGCAGGTACGGAGATCATATATTTTTAAACACGGCGTCAGTGAACTGACACTGCGATGCTTCAACCGTGAACTCGCTCAATCGGCGCGGTGCCGAGGGGCCTCCCCACCTGCAGCAGCTCGGGGTTCTCCCGGCCGATCTCCTGCAGCAGGGCAGGAAGCAGGGCGGCGTTCTGCTGGATCAGCTGTCGCATCACGTGGAACTGAGGCTGATTTCTTAGGAAACTGAGCGGGTTGCCTGAAAGGATGAAATGACAGTCGGAATGTTACAGAACCCAAAAGACATAAAGACAGGCCGATACCAGTATCACGTGTTTGCTCATTGCTAAAAAATGCAGAATATATTTACGGGTCACTTACCTCCCCCAGCACTGGGTGAAGAGCCAGTGTTGGCGGGAAGGCTAATACCACCTATGGGTGCAGCCTGAACACTCACTGGAGTCACCAAACCCACGGGGCCCGTTGAGCTGCCCGTCTCTCTGCCTGGAAGACCCTGAAAGAAAAAATAACAAAGAACAAGAATTAATTAAAAATATATAAATATAAAAAATAAACATGGTGTATGGGTGCCACAATTTCATTTTGGGTCCCATCATGTTATGCACACATTTGAGGATTCTGATTAAAAGTGGTTATTATGGATGGACGATTTGTACAACTATGTCATGCATGTCGCTGTCTATTAACCCTCCTGTTACCTTTAGGGTCAATTTGACCCCATTCAATGTTTAATGTTGATGTTCTTTGGGGTCAATTTGACCCCAGGCTGTTTTTCACTGTGTCAACTATATAAGAAATATCAACTTTTTTATATATTTAAAGGGCTATTTAGGTAGTCAACAAACAAAAATAAAAGTACCTCACACTTAAACTAACAAATTCTAATAATTTTCTGGAGGTTTTAATTGCTGGGGTCAAATTGACCCCAAGCGTAAAATATGTTAGTAAATGTGAAGTAACAGGAGGGTTAAACTAAAACCAGCATATAAAGACATTCCAAAGGCTAAATAAATGATACATGTACAAGCTCCTGGGACCCCAAAGCACACAGAGACATGATGCATTACGTTCCAATCGAGCCATTTGCTGGGGCCAGACTGGAGGTTGCCTTACTGTGAGCAGGTACTCCACGGCTCTGTCTGGGTTGTTGAAGCTCGCTCTCAGAGCTGCGACCACCTGCTCCCTCTCGTAGCCCATGAGCATCATCTCGGTAACCATGGCGTCGTACGATGGGCCCGTCACTAAAGGAACACACGCACCAAGACGGATCAATAGTGGGACTAAAGAGCTTCATAGTCAGCCAACAGCACCGTGATGTAGGGCTGCAACCAATGAATATTTTAATAATCAATTAATCTGTTGTAATCTATTTTTTCGATACACTAAAAACTGTAAATTTTGAACCTTTTATTAAAAACAGGGTTTGTACGCTCAGTTAAAATGGTTATTTCCAGGTCATTGAAAAACATAAAATCCCAAAATGTTTGGAAAAGTAATGCAAATTAGTTATATTAATAGGTTAATTTACACTGTGTATATACTTTATGCTTTGGAGTTGTCATTGATAGTTTAAATCCTACATCTTCTCACTTTGTCATGTACACACAATTTTCACAAAATGTTTAGTCATTAAAATTTCCTGGAAATCCATCAGCATGTGCATGAACCCTGTCGAAAACAGAACTGACAACGCTTTACTTGCGTGAGTTTACTCGCCCGACTATTTGTGGTTTAATCGCGTTGGTGAGGGGGCGTGGCTTATCTCCGTTGCTTTGCTCCGCAGACTTACCTAGATTAGAAACCGCCTCATCAATCAGGTTTGTGTTTGTTGACGCCTCAGAGCTTCTGCAAGAAGAAACAGACCTTGGGTGAGGCATGATCCGCACATCACATCTCAATAGAAGACTCACTGAAAACCAGAAGGTTGGTGGAAGACCAACACATCTCCATCTTTACCCGATAGGAGTGGACGCCGGCTCGGCAGTCGAAGACGGCGTCTCCTCCGGTTTGCCGTCTGCGGAGGCTCGCTCTGATGCGCTTCCGGAGCCGGACGAGGAGGCCGGAGGGGCTGCGGGGGCTGCAGTGCTGCTAGCCGCAGCGGCAGGTGACGGCTGCGGGGTGGCCGAGGCCGTTTTAGCCTGCGCGGGAATAAATAACTTTCTTAAGAACATGTTCATTTTCCGATATCAACCGATATGAATCATGGTGTCATTAGAAATAAGCGGGTGGCGGTAAAAGGAGACGGTCACACAACCGACTCACAGTTCAGTGTTAACATTCATGAGCATGCTGTACATGTGCTGAAACACTTTCTAATTCCCAAACCTTCGTCACCATGACGACCACAAAGTTCTTCTCATTGATTTTGTATTCTTTGAGAGCCGTGTCATCGTTGAGGACTTTACCTGTGAAGAAACACACACAGATGAGTCACAGATCCACTGGCTTTACCTGGCACAAGCTCTGAAACGTGCGGGGGCGGAACAATAGACGGCATCATATTTAATCTTTGAGTAGGTCGTAGAGTGGTTAATCGACAACTTTTATCACCACATCTGGGTCTCTTTGTTGTATTGTTTTTTGAGTGTCTGAGAAGCTGTTGCAATGCTTTACAACAAAGTGCAGTGGTATCATGTAGTTGTTTGTTGGAGTCTGACAAAAATCCTAATTACTACCCAGGTTTCCCCAAGATTGATCTTTTCTTGTTTTGAAAATCAGATGACTGCAACGCTTGTGAAAACAAATGGAGGTAGGCATGTCATGAAATCCTTTCAAAACCAAGCTACATCCTTTGAAGTATAATGTGTCTTTTTGGTGTAAATGTTGTGCAAGGAGATTAAAATCATGATGCTTTAATGCATCGGCTTAAAGTGCAAAACAGATCAACCGTTAACCAGCTCTTCAGCACTACATGGCTATAGCTGTATAATATTACTCAGGGTCGAAATAATTTAGGCCTCTCGATGCAAAGTTAGGACAAATCCAAAGTGTGGACATGTTCATACCAATGCAGCAACTATAATACAAACAGATGCTTACTTGCAATTACATAAGTTCTCAAAATATGACAGAACATTGTTGAGAGCCAAGACAAAAATCGGACAACTTCTGCTATTTAAAAGGCTAAATCCTTGTAAACATTATACACAAACTAAATCTGCAGCTCACCAGCATATATCAGTTTCAGTCCATCAACTGCGAAGTTTTCCTTTCCGGTCTCCTTTTCTATCTTCTCTTTCAACACCTTCACCTGCGGAACAAAGTGACACGTGTTCTAGTATTACGCAGGTTTCAACGCCAAGAAACTAAAGCACGAGTTAGAAGATAAAGTCCAAAGTGTGCTTCATAAAAGTGGAATTTAACAGACGTGCAGCTGGTGCACTACCAGATAGAACACAACAGAACGGTGGCACAACGACGGCGTATTCCTAAATAAACATATTAATAAGACACCGACAATAGAAATACCGTTATACCGTTATAACCCCCCCCCCCCACACACACACACACACACACACACACACACTAATCTGTCCATAAATGGGCTACGGCTAAATGCTGACAATAACAACTACTTTTATTCTGACCATTAACGTCAGTAAATAAATTGCGTTAATCGGTCTTGAGCCGGCTGGCAAACACACGCCGTATTAACCGGGACAGTTGGTGCTTCTCTCCGGTATCCGTTGTGTTAACGCGGACCCATCTATCCATCGTCTCTTTTGAAACGGTCGAAAACAAAAGTGATTCCTTCCAGGATATAGCCGACTCCCACTCCACCCCCTTCACAAATGCATGCTCTCAAGTCTCACCGTCTCCTCTTCATCGATGTCGATTTTGAACGTCTGCTGTTGTAAGGTTTTCAAAGTTATCTGCATTTTGTCGACGGAGGTTGTTTAATTTGTTATATCTCCGGGGCTCGTTTAAATGTTGTAGATCCGAAGCAAGAATCTTGTCTGTTTTTGTTGGCTCATTACAAACTGTCAGCCGCCATGACTTTTCGCTTTTCTTCTTCTACGTAAGATATTTACGCTACAGCGACCCTACTGGACAGTCCTGGAACTGCAGCTACAAATCAGCAATTTTACAGGTGTGCTTTTTCCCCTTTTTAATAGTAGTTTGGTTAATAGTATTATCACCATATCTTTTAATTAATCCTTTAAATAAGTTGCTGTACCTCAGTTAAAATTGCACAATGGCCACTCTCAGAGGTTTTCACTATTATAATGATATTTTATTGGATTAGTAATAGTGATATATGAACATATAAACAACACTTAATGTTATGGTTTATCAATATTGAGCCACTTAGTGGCGTTATCGACTGTTGCATAGTTTAATATTATAGGACATAAATATATACACTCTGCAGTGTAGTATCTCCAGTGCACTTCCACTTAAAAAAAGATTAAAGAAAAATACATCCAACACTACAAAGATTACTAGCCTATAGCATAACTTTTTCCCAGAAGAGCCCCTTAAAAATAATAAGCAGCATATTATTGACAGTTATTTTGATGAAACAGTGCATGGCAAAGAGAGGGTATTATAATAACAATATTAGAAACATCCTGTAATAGAGAATAATGTAACTTCACCCTACTGAAGGACTGTAGTGTGAGAATCAGGCAGAGCAACCACTCAATCCCTTTAGCAAATGCATTGCTAAGTACCAACCTGTATTTTCTGACTGAAGAATTACATATTTTCTGTCAACTTTAAATTAACATGTAATGAAATATTTTTGGGACTTTTGATATATAGGTTTTTGATTAGTTGTTTCATTATGCTCCTCTCAGAACTGATATTAAAGGAATAAACAAGCGTGCTTCCAATACTGAACACAAGTTAGCATTTCAGGCCATTATCACAATGCCAGGTCCTTCAAGCATGGAGGAATTTCAATATCATCCATCCAGCACTCAGTATTCAGAGGCTTTATTGACTTCTGCCTCACATGCTGCCTGGCTCACAACTGACTGAGAGGACTGCTAAGTGCCAGAGATAATATGCTGGAGCTGAATGGGGTCTCTTCCTCAGGCCACTTTTCTCCTTATTCTCATATCACTCCACCTCACTTTATATCACTGCATGTGTGCAGCTGTTAATCTCTCACTCCTCTCAGCTGCCCCTCCCTGTTCTAGCTCTCTTACTCTTCGTTTATCCTGATATTCTTTTCTATCACTCCATTCGACACCCCCTCCCCTTCTCTCTTGTCATCCAGTTATTATGACCGGGGCTGTGCCCTTGTCTACCTTGGCTGAAGCGTACGCTCATCAGGCATTCCTTATGTTGCTCCACTCAGCCGCAGTAGCAGCAGCAGCATCATCATCAGCGTCCTCCTTTTCCCTCTCCCCACTGTGGCTGTGTCTCTTGCTCCTGTCTCCAGGGGTCGTCAGTCTGCCATCGGGCCCCCCTCTGAAGTAGTGAGCCATAGAGATTACACTCTAATCCCTGGTTGACTTGGAGATATTTTTAAGAGATGATGTTAGACATGTGAAAGACTAAATACTCGCCCCCTTTTAAAACAGGCGGGAGAGAAAATTCAGAGGATATGTGCGAATTGAAGACATTCAAAGACTTTACAGATAGTCTCCTCTATCCTCTAAGTGCAGGTTTTTTTAGATTCAGGAAGATGTTGAGACCAATCGGTGAAATATAAAGCAAAAGCAAAGCCTGCTGATCTCAATGAATTGTGGTATTTAGAATACAAGAGCCGCAGCATGTTGTGCGAATGCTTTCCACACACACACAGACACAAAAACACACACACATAGACACACACGCACAGCATTTGCAGGGGCTGCTTTTTTGGTCAGCAGCGTTCCTGCTGGGTGTGTAGTGGAGGAGAGAGAGACAGAAAAAGAAGGGTGGAACACAGAGTGAAGGCCACTGAGATGCCTCCTCAGCCCCAAGCTATTTCCTGTGGACGAGCTGCTGTGAGTATTACTGGTTGTTTCAAGGGCTCTGTGGACATGTTCCACAGGAAATCCCATATATGCCACTGAAAATGGGAATTATGTTGCACAAAAGCTAAGATAGAGAAACCAAGACATTGTATGTTTAACTTTGGTTTATAATGTAGTTGCTCACAGATTAAATTGCTCCTCGTCCAGAGTGTTTCCTCTGAGCATCAAGACAACACAAAGGCTCAAGTGGCGGTGGTACCCATGAGAGTTTTCCATTACTATAATAAAAATGATTGATATGAACAAAGATAGAAGTGGAAGGGCGCATCAGCAGGGCCATAACAGGAGGCCGGCTCCCTAGGCAAGAGGCATCGGATACAGCCTGGTCCAACGTCCAATGGACCCTATATGAGACGGGAAATCACAAGGACTCCAGGGAGGAAGCAGAGTTAATAATATGAAATGGAGAGATGAAAATTCATCCATAAGTAGAGAGAGAAGAGGATAGAGGTGCTCAGTGTATCCTAACACATTCCCCAGCAGCCTATCAGCCTATAGCAGCATCTCTAGGGGCTGGACCAGGTGAACCTGATTCAGCCCGAACTATAAGACTATAAAGAGGAACGTCTTAAGTCTACTCTTAGATGAGGTGACTGTCTGCCTCCCGGACTGAAGGTGGAAGCTGGTTCCATAAAAGAGGAGCTCTCGTAACCAGTAGCCCCACATTTAATTCATTTCAATTCAATTCAGTTTATTTGTATAGCCCAATTTCACAAATTACAATTTTTTCTCGGAGTACTTTACAATCTGTACACATAGACATCCCTGCCCCAAAACCTCACATCGGACCAGGAAAAACTCCCAAATAACCCTTCAGGGGGAAAAAAAGGGAAGAAACCTTCAGGAGAGCAACAGAGGAGGATCCCTCTCCAGGATGGACAGATGAATAGATGTCATGTGTACAGAAGGACAGATTTAGAGTTAAAATACATTCAAGGAATCTGACAGAGTTTATCAATAGTTCATATTAGTCATATTCCACGATGGAGAGTTTGGAGACCTCCACCATCCATCAGGAGATGGAGGCAGAGTGGGGGAGTGGGCGGAGTCCCAGCAGGGCAGCGGCACAGCTGGTGGCAGGAATTCACGACCCAGACCATCGATGATCCATCAGCAGATGGGATCTATGCCGTCTCATAGGGTCCGATGACCCCATGAGACGTGAAGTCAGAAGGACTCCGGGGAGAAAGCAGAGTTAGTCATGTGTGATGGAGAGATGCAAATTCATCCATAGGAGAAAGAAAAGAGGAGAGAGGTTCTCAGTGCATCCTAAATGTCCCCCAGCAGCTATAAGCCTATACCAGCATATCCAGGGCTGGACCAGGTGAACCTGATTCAGCCCTAACTATAAGCTCTGTCAAAGAGGAAAGTCTTAAGTCTACTCTTAAATGTGGTGACATTTAGTGAGGCAGCTCCCTAGTGGGGCAATATGGTACTACAAGCTCCTTAAGATATGATGGAGCATCACCAATCAAGACTTTGTACGTTAGGAGAATAATTTCAATATGACTTTTGATGTTACAGGGAGCCAGTGCAGAGCAATTATTAGTGTTTCTGAGTACACCAGCTGCAGTATTCTGGATCAACTGAGACTTATTAGAGCAGCCTGATAATAAGGAGTTGCAGTTATCTAGTCTAGAAGTAACAAACATGTGAACCAGTTTTTCTGCATCTTTGTGAGATAAAATGTGCCTGATATGAAAAGATGCAGTCCTTGGGATTTGCTTAACGTGGGAGTTAAAAGACAAGCCCTGATCAAAGATAACGCCGAGATTCTTTCCACTGGTGTTGGATGCCAGGGCAATGAATCTACAGACACCACGTCACCAGATAATTGATCTCTGAGGTGCTCAGGGCCGAGTAGAATAACTTCAGTTTGGTCAAGAAGTTGCAGGTCATCCATGTTTGTATGTCTTTAAGACTTGCTTGAAGTTTAGCGAGCTGGTTGGTCTCCTTTGGTTTGATGATGGATATAATTGAGTATCATCTTGTGATCAGGTATTTGGTTCTACACTAAGGTGTTTTTGATCTGCCGATGGCCTGGGATTATGATTTATTACAATTCATCCTCATGGGAACACCATACAAATGTTTTAAAGATATTTAATGTACAATCCCAAACGTGACCCTCATGGTGGCACTATGTCATGTGATCCCTGAAGTCATTAGTAGTCATCCTCTGGGCACTAACCAATATAGTTGTTCAAATATTTCCACCTGTACCGAGGTTATATAACGACCAAGTGCCCTCCTCAGAGCCCGCACGGCTGAAAATATATTTTTGTTTTGACCCGCTCATGACGAATTTCTCAAAGCATCTTTTCTTCCTCCCAGGTCTGTCAAACCTTCCCTTTTTGTTTTTCTACCTGGAAACAGATATTTGCTTTTGCTCGGTGTATGTGTAAATAGAAAGAATAAATAAAAATAGTTTCTCCCGACGAAGATCATATCCCACATAAATCTACAAATAAGAACATAGCATACAGCATCTTTGAGTAATATTTGTCTAGTGAACGGCAAGTGTATTATTGCCACCCCAAGTATTACATTAAATCTTGCTTTTTTTGTTTCTACATTTCCTCGAGTCTCCAGCAATATACTTGCAAAGTGTGTTGCCACTATTTTTCATAAGAGATATAGTGGGCTTATAGTGGACAAGCTATTTGGGGAAAGTAAAGCTTTAATCAAAAAGATAATATCTACATATTGGCATGGAAAGAGTTGCATTAGGACAGTAAAGGCAGAACATGCAATAACACCTGTAGAGAGGAGGTCCATCCAGAAGATTCCAGATGATGGGTTCATCACGGCTTTAAAAAAGATGTGCGGGGAGAGTGAAAGATAATGTGTAACGGTTCAGCTCCATAACTTCCTTTTTTGTTAGTTGTTTTCATCCGGTCTAACCTGCCTCTGATCACTCCCTCGTTAGTCCCTCATTACCTTCACCTGGTCATCACGCCCTTCTCACCTGCAGCCCATTCCCTCATTAGTCCCTCAATATTTAGCTCCCTCATTTCCACTTGTCCTGTGCCAGATTGTCTTGTGTTCTTCGTGACCAAGCTCTCTAGCGTTGTATTTAGTTTTCCTTTGTTCCAGGTTGTTTTGTTTCTGCCGGAACTCTCAGTAAAGTAAATTACTTTCCAGTCCGTCTCCCGAGTCGTGCTTTTGGGTCCACCCTAATTCCAGCCGTGACATAATGTACTTAATGTCTGTTCAAGGTGGCTCTTCCAATTCTAATATAGCCTAATGCTCGATAGTTTAAGGAATAATAATGTATCATAGCTTAATAAGGTAAAATCTGAATCTGCAATGTAACCAGTAGCAGTTCTGTCAGGTAAATGTAGTCCTTCAATGTTTTCCTAGTAGAAGTACACAGTAGACAGTTGAGTCTCATGTTTTGGAAAGAGCTTTGGGACCTTTTGTAAGTTATTATTTCAGGGAATAATGACTGTTTAATAGTATCACAATCCAAATATTTTCATATCTAAACATCGTAGTAAAAATGTATCTGAACAGGGCGCTTGGGGCGTGTTTTGAGTTGCTGTAACTGGGCGAGTGACGCCACCATGTCATGGCAGGTGTGTTCCGAGGACCCACGGAGGCTCAGTGTCAAGGGTCAAGTTTTTTGTCTGAAATAAGGTCAAGTGTTCGGCTCTGAGCAGGCACGCTTTGCAAGGTCACTTTACTCGTTTGATCCAAGTGGATGATGTTAGTTTCTTCAGAAAAAGGCATTAAAGATGAGTTTAATTCTAAAAATGTCACTTTGTCCTTGACAGCGAGGCACTTCAAGTACACTTAATTCTCAATTTGATATTCAGGAAGCTTGCTTCTGAGTGAGTTTTAACAGTTTGACATCTGCTCTGATGTTCATAATTCACTGACGTAGAGGGCAGCGGAAGTTAAATATGATATACGAGGAAGAGGTATAATGCGTTATATCAGGTCTGCGGAAAATATAGAAGTTAGTTTACAAATTAAAAGTGCAGCATGTACCCACAATGGTATGGTCATCCCATAACATCTTTGTGCTACTGTTAAACAAGATACAAGTCAAACTTCAGAGCCCTGATTTAATATTTATTATGATTCTGGACAAGGAAGAGATCAACAAAATGAACCGTTATCTGATAACTTTATTATCAAGTTAAAAAAAGACAATGAATTACAATATTTACAGAATATCCAGAGATAAATGGAATAAAATTGTAAACAATCATTCTAGGCAACATCACAACCCACCATCAGGTAATCAGGTTTATATGGGAAGAAAGGCAAAAAGGAGATTCTAGTGTCAAACTATGGAGACAACAGTCTGAAAAGAGAAATTCAACAGAACAAACTAAACATATATACAGGTATCCAGTGTGTTGTCAGCAGGGGCTTAACTTTGGGTAAACCGGGAATATCGCAGTCTAGAGACTGCACACAGTGAGGGATTCATAGTCATTTTCTATTAAAATGATCACAGAACAACAAACAATTTTGGGTTGACAGCTTCATTACCCAGACTGCCCCAGTGTAGCATCTGGTTTGCACTGGGCGTTCAAGCTGGGCAACAAGCTGCCTTAACAAAGCTTATTTCTACAACAACAGGTTTCAAACAGTTTTACTTTCAAAAAGCTACACGCTGGTCCTGGAAAACAAAAAAAAAGGGCTTTGAGATTCAGCACCAACTGTTTTTTTTGTTTTTTTCTAAAGTTATTACAAGAACTGAGGACCATCATGGAGCTGCTACATTCCCACCTCTCGGCAGGCCTATTTGGAGCAAATGAGCTGATGTCCTTACTGGCCATGGATAGGAGATACTGGAGTGTCAGATGTTGGACTGGACATGAGTCAGCGAGATCTCAGGAGGATCTATAGGTCGACTGGCCAAGCCCAGAAAAGGACCAAGCAGTTTTAGGTAAATGCCCTTAAAGGAAATCTTTTTCTCTTGTCTCTTACTTTATCATGTGTTTCCTCTTCACAATAAAAGTCCAGGCCATGAATTAATAGAGATCTGCATACTTTTCCTTCATGTGTTTAAATATTGTACAACCACACCGCTCTTCCGATCTGCTCATTCCCTTTACAGTACAGAAAAGGAGTTATTTTTCATTGTAACCAGACATTGTACAACAGCGTGATAATGTTGGATCGGGGATTAAAAAAGCCCCTAAGGGTTAGCTATCTATCGTCTTTAGAGTTATTTTTTTCTTTTTCCTGAAAAAAAAGAAGAAAAGAAAACACGTAAAGGAAAAAGGTTTAAAGGATTCTTTCTGAAACACCACGGTTCAAACACTTAACAAGTAGTTTTGTTTTCTATACACGGCTGCAAACGTGGTTGGCCTGGGTTACAAACACACATTTCCCATTTCCATCAATGGTTTAATGCTCAGGATACAAACGTAGTCTTGGTAAATATTTCGGTACCAAGAACACAATTACATTAATCGTACCCTTTAAAAAAAAAGTATATTCAGGTTATCAGCCATATTACTTCAGATTGTTTCATTTTGCTTATTGGTCTTATTGGAATTGGGCTTTTATCTGACATAATTGCTCTTTATTATCTTATAAGGCTTTAGGGTATTCAAGCAGCAACTTTCAACAAATACAATCTCTGCCTTTTGTCAGTATCAACAATAACATGACAACTTTATCTAAAAAGAAGCACACATATCCAGCCTCTGACAGTTGTGCCAATAGTTGGGGGGATTTTACACCTTTTTAAGTTCCTGTGGCTAATGAATCAATGATTTTAATGGTTTCTGTGCTGGTGACACTTGTCTTTTCAGTGCATTCCATAACTACAAAACTGGACCACAGACTGTAGAAAAGCATAACCGTGGCGTCTGTGGCATCAACCATATGTTTCTGAAGAGACGTCTTGAAGCCAAGATTTGGGTTTTATGCTTAATTTCCAGTCATTTGCAGCCTAAACATCTGAATTTGGGTGATGTGGAGGGGCCTTGGATGGAGTTGAGGTAATCACCAGGGCCAGAGGCATCTGTCAATCAAGCAGACATGGCTCCAACCCCAGTTCAACGTGGAGTTTCATTTGTCGTGCTCACACCATTGGAAAAAAACACACACTTAGCAGCATTCTCTCTCTCTCTCTCTCTATAAATAGCTTTCCCTTTCACTCCGGATAATATAGCACAACACTCAGATCACACAGTTTTCATCGGGACTTTTACTTTAGTAGAAATTAGTTCCAACAAAATCTACTCCATTCTCTCAAATGCTGTGAGTAAAACAAATGAAACTCCACCCACTTCCATTGAATCAGGAATAATCTCAAATATTATTATTTTATACCTCAAGATTGTGCCAAAAAAAGAAAAATAAGCTATTTTCTCATAATCACCACCAGGGGTTGATACGAATTAATAGAAGGTGTTGAGTCCATACATTATTGTAGAATTTTCTTTAAGAGCGATTAGGGATGATTGCCTGGTTACTTCAAAATAGCTAACTTTTTTATTTAAAAAAAAGAGCAATTAAAGCCGTTTACTGTCAATTAGAGGAACTGGATTGTTAAGGCACTTGCACACTGGCATCAACACTCAGCCGTGGTGGTCAGCCTCATCAAAACTTTGCATTTAATTGTCATTTTGGTGCACATACAGAGCGAAATAGGCACATCATTTTTTTTCCCACTGAAAAGACAAGTGTGATGTCTGTTTATTGATAACGATGACACACAATACGCCAGCGTTCTAATTAATTATGTTCCAGGCTAACTCTTGCTGTGCTCAGTTTAACGGATACCTACATCATGACACATTAAACATCTCTCTGTTGTTGTATTGATCTTTTGAGTGCACAGGTGAATCTTACAGGGGAGAGGAGATTTTAACTAGTCCCATTACTTCCATTATTCCATCACGTGAAATTAGTGGACAATGAAATGGTACAGTGAAAATGCGAAAGGGTGCCACAGGTTGAAAGCTTATACGTAGTATAATATTGAGGGACCTACAATATAGCAATTTGCTACAAAATTTGGGGGAAATTGTCAGTATTTCTACGAATAAAGAAAACAGGATTTGTGGTTTTACTAAAAAATAGTTAAGGTGCGATTCTTTCTCGAAGACTACTTCTACACACTTAACACAAGGCTAAGATGAAAATAAGTCTAAAATGTGAACAACAAACAAGAATAGGTAGCTCTACAGGGGGCCACGGTTTTAAATGCTTTCACGTCATGTTTGTTCTATTTGGGTACATTTACAGTACCCCTGTTCTGGGGGTGCGTAAAAGGTGCTTCAAATAATAAAATACTAAATTTAGTTAATCATTTTGGACATCATTCTCTATAAATAGCTTAGTTTCATCTAGGTGGGATCTTTCACTGTAGATTTGACCAGAATGTCAGCAATAAAGAGTTCTGTTCACTATTGGTTACCAATATATTAAGATCTGTCCTAGGGGACTGTCCGTTTAGAGAGCTCAGCCGTTTTATGCAGCACAATCTAATACTTAAATATGTAACACCTAAAATCTAGTAATGCGCCAACTCATAAGAAGTCACTTTTTTTCTGTTTCAATCTTTTTGTTTCCTTTTTTTTACGACTCAACTCAGTGCTGGTACTACCCATGGTCACAGTTTCTAGCACATCAACCCAACCGGTCACAAACACTTCATCCAAACTGCTGATCTCTTTTGGTGTCCAGCGGTTCTGTGCTTTCCACACACTGGCTCGGACTTCCCAGTGAGAGATTGGCGGGGTTCCCTTCCTCGATGCTGGTCACGTCCAATCCTGTGTCCATGGAGGCAGGGAAGCCAGTGGAAGAGGAAGCTGAGGCCTCTAATGCGGAGGTGGTGCTGGTATCCGTGTTGCTGTTATTAACCATCCTGAAAATGAGGGAGAGAGCATAGATAAGTGCCTTTTACAGGTGATTTTTAAATATACAGATATATACCGGTACTAATAAAACAGGACTATGGCCATGCCATATATGGCATTGATTCAACATGTTCATTGGTGGCAGCACAGGTGTGCCTCGTTATACAAAACATAAAGAAAAAAATAGGATACACTATAATTTACTCAATAATATAATATAAATAATCAAGAAGTCAGTGTAAAGTTTATACGAAACATTCTAAATGTTATTCTTTTATGTCGTTACCATTGCCTGTAGTGGTTTTTATTCACATGACAACACACGACTGAAATAACTAGAACATTTTAAAAAAATGGTTTGAATGATTGCTTTGATTAAATATTTAAAGATTGAGAACTAGTTTAAAAAAAAGTACTAACATGCCATGTCGAAGGACATGCCGCTCCCAGTCCAGGCTGTTGGTGAAGCAGCGGCCACAGAACTCACAGGGAAGACGCTTCTCTGCACTGCCGGGCGCAGAGCTGCTGCTGCTGCTGCCGGGAGATGCAAGGACCTCTGGGAAATAGAGTTCACATGATTGGTCAGGCTCAGAATAGGAGCACAAGTGTTCATTGTTGCTATATTTGAAACCAGTTGAAATATGAACTGCTATAGTTTGTTCATTATCAGGTGATCAATACTCCGTACGTATGCATCAATCTCAAAGTAATAGTTCCTCTGTAGAACAAGGATGATCAGTATATATCTATATATATCTATATATATATATTTATATCTATATATATACACTGTATATATATATTATATATATATATATATATATATATATATATATATATATATATATATATATATATATATATAGATATATATCTATAGATATCTATATATATCTATATATATATAGATATATATCTATATATATATCTATATATATATATATATATATATATATATACAGTCGGGAGAACATTTTTAAAAGCACATGTATGTCAGTGTGTTTGTTTTCTTACTTCAGGTCCATTCACTATTCACACAGATCACAATATTATGGATAATTACTGAGAAAATGACAGAAAAATTGTCTTTTCATCGTGCGCTCATATATAGTGTAATCCATGAAGGTTTTGTAAATAAATGTGGTCTGCGTTGACTCACAAGCGGTTCTATCGTAGTTCTGGTCCTGACTGGTCTTGTGAGGTCAGTTGGACCATGTTAGAGTAAAGATGCATACGAGTAGATATTACGTAACAACAAAGATCTGCATTCACCTTGTAGGCGGGGCTTCTCCTCCTCCACACCCCTGACGTCATCTTCATCTTCTTCCTCCTCCTCTTCCTCTTTGAAGTTGTCCTCTATGTCTTCATCATCCATCCCTCTCTGTTCCTCCGCGATGTTTTCCATAATCTCCATTCCTTCGTCATCGTCCTCCTCCTCCTCCTCCTCCCCAGCGAGTGTAGCGACATTTCCGTCTTCAACCATCTCCATAATGTCTCTCTCTTCTTCCTCCTCTGCGCTGCTCCCTTGTTCTTTTTTCATCTCCAGCTGGTCCAGGTTGACGCGGCCCATCAGCTCGAAGTTCCGGATAACCTGATCAGAGACAGGAGGTGTTATCAGTTGTGGTATGGTGTGCTCAACAAAAGTATTTATCTCAAAGAACTCCCTTTTTGTGGCTTTTCTTTTCTTTTATCAACAAGTGAAAGGGCGGACACAATATTTCCACAAGTCATAACACTTATGTGTGTTTAATTTTACCTTCTTTTTTTTTTACTAAAGTGAATTACAACTAAAAAGTGAATACATTAAAACTGACCTTCTCTCAGACCAGTATTTGTTTACAATGCAACAGAAGAACAAACAATTTAAGAAGATGAAATATTTTTGATGACAGAACCATCTCGTTTCATTGCTTGAAGCATCCTGTTGCAAATGATGTCACTCTCGCTGAGCAATCCCCTCCTCCCTCTGTCCCTGAGGACTGCAGCATCCTTCCCAGCAGAGGCAATGTCTGCTCCGACATGAAGAGACGCTCTGTTTCTCCGAGGAGGAGCCCTGCTCGCTTGTTGTTCCTCGACACTGCATTTCAACATTTTACAATAAAGTGTTGCCCGTAATGAGGCACATATTTACATAACCTAGATGGAAAAAAAAATATATATATATATTTCCTCGTAGCCTCCATTGCTTTCTGGACTGTTTTTGACCTTCAGCAACACATCAGCAAAACCTCCTGCACATTGTTAATCAGTTGGACTGACTGTATTTATGATGTTTTGGTCTTCATATCTTCATTACAATTTAAATATTTTTTAACGACGCTCAGAGGATCTTGACAGTGAATTATTTGGGGTTTTTTTGGGTTCTAATGCATCACATCTTTCTGAGGGGCAGTAACATTTTAGTGACTGCGACCTTGACCTACAGTACCTTACATCTTTGTAGCACCAATTTATTGTCAAAGGATGATCTTGATGAGAAAGGTTTAATAGTAATAACAATATGCAAGTCAAAATATCCTGTGTTCCTTCTCTTCACAACCCCGAGAGTAAACTAAAGTATATGTTGGGGATTTTCTCCCTCTCAAAAATGAGTATTTATTATCTGTAAACATAACATGTTAATAAGGCTATCCATTCATTATTCATTCTTATTTCAGCTAACACAAGGGCTGGACCTTATCCCAGCATGCTTTGGCTGAAATTAAGGATCTTGTCATGTAGAGAATTAAAAAACAAAAAACGTGTGCCCTTTTAGTTTAATGTACTCTAAACTTGTAAAATACCATCTGCCTTCTCACATCATCTCATAAATTATCCCCATTAAGACAAAACCGTTTCCCACCTGGATGTGGGAAGAATATTCATCGGTTAATATTCACTTTCCAGAATATTTCAAAGGTTCACACCCTTTCATATTGACTTCTGATTGACTTTACGCACCATTGTTATTGGAATCTTCTCATAACTTCTCATATAATAAAGTTTTATGATGCATCTTCAGGACATTACACCACAATCACATTAAATGAAAGCTGATTGGAATCATTAACAGTGTTTTTTCTCGCCTGAGTTCAAAGTGGTCTGATATGGATTAGTTGTGGGGGGTAGCCGACTGTATTTATAACATGTACTCAAGTTAGTGGTTCAGATGTTAAAAAATAAATGTGTGCGTCAGCTCGGTTTCTTTTGGTCATTTGATCTCTTTCAAACTGGTGAACATGCTCGACAAACAGCTTCCAGCGTTCACTGGAAGTCAAGTTTGGGTGAACCTAAAGTCCCCAAATAATCAATTTCCTCTGCTGTTGCGGCATACACACACATCTATTTATATATATATATATATATATATATATATATATATATATATATATATATATACTTTTTTCATTTTATTTATATATATATATATATATATATATATATTTATTTTTGTATTATTTAATTTATCTATATACATATATATATATATATATATATAAATATATATTTTTTTAACTGAATCTGTTTCACCTTGTGTTCAAATGACTTTAGGATATTTTATCTGGTTTCTTTTACGTCTCTTTTGGGAGTTTTAAATTGGATTTTGGCATCATATCCCAACACCATGGGAATGTGGACAGTTGATTGGCACAAGCCTCACACCCTCCCATAAAAGCCAGCAAAGGCCATATGGAATTAATTGCACAGCTTGTGTTGAGTGTCTCAGCTGTAAATATACCACGTTACAACCATTAAGCGGACTGATCATTAAAACGTGTTTTTTATGAGTAAAGCAAAAAAAAAAAAAATCTCTAAACACATTGTAGAAATCACTAACGTACGGTGTATCCATTTAAATATAACTACTTCAAGCATCATGCGTGTCATGAATCGTCGCCCGCTGACCTTGTGCTCTAGGCGTAGGTGCTCCTCGAGCTGGCTCCGCTGGCTGCTGTCGTAGTAGCAGAGCTGGCACTGGTAGGGCTTGATCTCGGCGTGCTTCTGCAGGTGCAGCTGCAGGGCCTGGTCGCTGGAGCACGTGAAGGTGCATTTGTGGCACCGGAACACGAGGCCCTGCAGGTGGCGCGACAGCTTGGAGCGACTGACCTCCAGGGGAGCCACTCGCTCCTCTGGTGGAGGAACAGGGAAAGAGCGGAGTGGATTAATGCGTTTGAGGAAGAGGAAGGGGGAGTAATGGCAGGAGAGGAGGAGGAGGAGAGCAGCAGGAGCTACCGCAGGATGGGCAGAGGAGATGAAGGGGCGCAGGAGGGATATCAAATGACACGTGGCACACGCAGAAAGGTAATCCCGGCGGTTGTCACCGTCTGGTGGTTTTGTCAGTTATAACACAAACACGGAAAGAAACCTCAGTTTCATTTCTCAAGGCGCGCTTTGAATTCGATGATCAGTCTCACATAATTTGGTAAACAAATAGCTCTCCTTACGGTTTAGAGCACTTTGTCTCCTTTGGTAGAATTCTATTCACATTTCATATAATGGAGTATAACGCAAGTATCAAGGTTTCCGCTGGTTGACTAGCAACAACGTACTCCGCTCGGCCTCTCCGTTTACTTTAAGCTCAATCTCTTCATCAAACTCTCGGCAAGAAAGCAAATAAACTAACGATTCCCCCAAATGATGGAACTGTTCCTTGACAAGTAAAGTTGACGCGTACCTCTGTGCAGCACAATGTGGTCGATCATATTGCTCTTGTGCTTGGTGTGGTAGAGGCAGAGAGGGCAGCGCAGGTCTTTAGGGATGATTTCAGGTGCATGGTTGTTGTGACCGGCCTCCACATGCATGGTGAAGGTATGCCTGAGAAGGATTCAGAGACAGGGAGAAGGATGCTTATCTATTTGGGGAACATATCCAGTGCCAGCATCTGTCTCACTGTTATTACACATTAATAAACGTAGATAGTTTATAAACCTGGCTCAAAGCCTGCAGCATATACACTCACATTAACAGCATGGAGCATGTGCATACAACATAATGGCCGTGTTCCTATTCGCTCCTTACTTGTAGCAGGTGAAGAAGGAACAGTCTTTGCACTTGAAGAGCTTCTTGCCGCCGTGCCGGTCCCTGTAGTGCCGACGCAGGCTCTGCATGTACCCAGAGCTGAACTCACAGAACTCGCAGGTGAGCGCGCTGTCCGGACGACTCTCGCCCAGCATCGAGCCGGAGGACATGTGACTGCGGGCCGCCAGCTGGTAATGACTAAGCTGCTGACGAACATCAGCCGGCTCCAGGTACGAGGGGTCTTAGAGAGGGGCAGAGCAAAGAGAGAAACTCGTTAGGATCAGCTTTTAAAAGACAACGCATTGCTATAGGTGTAACTGGTGTTTGCACACAAAAGAAAAAACAAGAGTCTTCTTGGGGCTCCCTCCCAGGTTTCAGATGTTGATAAATTGTTAGCAGTTGCACCAAAGAGACACATGGTTTCATTTAAATGACTGTTTGAGGCCCGCTAAAGTAAAACTTCCAAATATTTCACCAACAAAACAAAGATTAAAGAAAAGTCCTTGTTAGTTAATGCAGATTCATGTCGCTGACCTTTCGACCTTTGTAACTTTTCATCTTTTGGACCCAAACCACAGATTGAGAAGCACTGGACTAAATTAACTTTAATTACCTAAATGTACATAAAGGAGAAGAAACAGCTGCACTTCCACCAGCTTACAACGATAACATTTAAAAAATCAGCATTATCAATCTAATGTCA
>CM070090.1:12690667-12905667 GCA_036178185.1 Liparis tanakae | reverse complement strand
GGAACTTTTTTCCTTCCATAATTAACAAGCTTTGTGCATATTAATGAGCACAAATAACAGTATTTCATCCACACACTACAGTCATATAGACTAAACACCTTCTGTGATTTACGCCTTTACAATATATGACTGGACTTAGGCTGCGCTGGCTACTGTGTGGGGGCTTTATGGCATATTTCTTCCCGTAGCTGTTGAATATATTTGCTCAACAAACTGATGTAAGCAGCGTCCTGATTTTAACAGAAGTTCCTGATTTAACTATTTCTGGTAAGAATATGTTTTGAATAAAATAGGTCCTGAATATTGGACACATTCTTATCCAAATCCGTCAAATAACGCAGCTTGGTCAGTACTTATAATAATAATTTATTTATTTTTATTTTACTATTTTAAACTACGACGCTCCTCGTACCGCTCTAACATTAGCTTTGGATTTGTCGGGAACGGCCTGTCAATATACGCAATATATTACATGCAATTTCAAAATAAAAGTACTTCTTCACAGGAAGTGAACAAAACCACTTAGTTAGGTTTAAGAAGATAACACAGAAAGTTCTGTGTTTGTTTGACTCCCCGGGCCTGTGTGGATGATCCCACATCGTGTACTACTACGCCAGAGGCTCTGAGCATGTCATAAAGGAGAAGCAGGTGTTTTTACAATGGCGTTTTTCGCCAGCCTGATGTGTCGCATTCACGCGCTAAAGGATGCCTCCGTGCGCCGTGTCCGACGCAGAGGAGCGCTGACCAAGCTGTTTGATACACGGGGAGTGAGAACAGGTTGGAATGTGGATGTATAAATCCATCGTATCTCAAGCTTGTTGGACTGAAACCATGGACACAAATGAGAAGAAAAAAAAGAAGAAAAACAATTGCTCAACATCCCCAAACTCGACTTTTCAAATGTAATTGCAACTCAAAATTGGTTTGTGCCATTAATCCACAGCAGTTGTTAGGGCAACTCTTTTTTCTTTCCTCGTTCTCAATCAGACCGTTGAGAGCACTCTAAAGTCTTTTGATGATTGGCCTTTCTAGTTGGCCACTTTTAAGATAGTTTCTTTTGCTCATGTATTGATTTCCTAAGTGGAGCATTTTTTTATTTTTATACATTTGCTTGAATGTCCATGACGTCTGGTTCCCTCAAGAAAAACAAAAAAAACAATCACGGGCAAAGAACCGCATCCAACGGAGGACACCTGTAGGCATTTAGCTCATGCTGAGGGCTTCATCTCCACATACCCAAATAAACAATATTAACAATACATTCATCGAGGCTATTTGTGCTAAAATCCAAATGTGATTCTTTTGTATTTGCTTAATTAGGTGTATCTAATCTGTGAATGGTGACGTTGCTCCCCCAGTTACTGCATCGGTTACACTGTGCAGGATGCGCTAAATCATGCACAGCCTCTTTATGTGGAAGATGATGAACAGGAGGCTGCTATTCTGGCCTGGGAATACCTTGTTAGTCATGGATACAGCTGTAAGATGGGATTTGATGTGTGTGTGTGTGTGTGTGTGTGTGTGTGTGTGTTTTACCTGTGTGTGCCTTCTGCAGGTGGCTCTTCAAGCGACTCACGTAGGCAGATTTAAAGGGGCAGAGTTTGCACTTGAAGGGCTTGTGGTGCCCGTGGTGAGACTGCACATGTCTGTCCAGACTGCCGATCGGATGAAATATACAACGGAAAAAAGGAACAGAGGGGAGGATATGAGATAAGAGGATAAAAGCCCAAAAATTGATGGAACGAGGACAAAAGTATAGCAGATCAGGAGAAAGTGACAAGAATAGTGTTCAGGAAAGAAATAGAGCTCTACTCAACAGCATCCACTTTGATGATTTCAACTGCAGGGTTTGTTTTTTCTTCAGCAGCATCTAAAGTGCTCAATTCTGTTTAACTCACAAACAACAGCCGCACATTTCCAATGACTACAGAACAAGGAGCCGTGGGGGGGGGGTGGACTCATCTTCCCACAATTCCTTGGTGGGAGTGAACGTGTGAGTGCCTGTGGGAACGGTGGCTGTGTTTTTAATGCCAGCCTCCTAGGTGGCATGGGAATTGGGCTTCTTTCTGGGTCAGGGCACATACAGTACAGAGGGATTACACCTGGGAGCTCAGAGGAGATGAGGACTCGCTCTTCCCCTCTCGCTCTGTCTCTGTGATGGATAAAACAAATCACACAACCAGGATGTCTGTCTCGCTGTAATGTTTGTCTTAGTCTCCTAGGAGGCAGGACATCTGAGGAAAGATTGAAGGATTCAAAGGATTGTGAAGGGTAAACTGAATAAGGTGTAAAATAGTGCTCTGTACGAAGCAAGTTTAACATGCTGTTGATTTGCAGAACAGCTGGATCACAACTGGTAAAGTCCAGAAGGCAGGTAGCTTAAAATAAACTGCCACCGGGGCGACACATTGAACCCTATTGATGCAGGTTTATATATTCTGTAATGACCTAACAATATAGTTGTTTGTGGCGGAGTCATTCGCCATTCCTGCAGTGGATTTAAATTAACTTTATATGCGTGACGGATTCACAGGAAATGATGCATTCATGTAATCTAGTGACACTATTTGCTGTCTCATCTCCCATAGCCATATCACGCCTGTCCTAAATTACTGTAATCCAAGATGGCTTTGGTTTAATTCTTCTCTGCATTTCATTCAGTACAATGTGCATCAGTAAGTACTACGCAGCTGTATGGTTTATTTTTTCAGGCAGTCACACTGAGCTGCAGACTGCGGATGATTCTTTCCACCGTGACCACCAGCAGCCCTCGTCCAATGACACGTCGCCTTTTAATACGTCAGCGTTCTAATTTGCTTAATGCTTAAACTCCAAAACCGCAGTGAAGCATGCGTTGAGTAAACCTTTTTTGTTTCTCAAAAAGTAGTCCCCGTACTAAAGTGACCAAGAACTTCTTATTCCCAGGTCAACCAGGACTAATATCTGAAGGATTACAATTTGAACTAAGTTTACTGAGAAGTACGAATGAAAAGAACTGGACAGTCAGAATAGCTCAAAGGTCAACGGTGGATACAACGGTTTAACAAGTTAACACAAATGACATACTTATAAATATGTGTCAAGTTGACTCGGGAGACTCTACTGTGGAAACAGTGAAGCTCCTCCGACGCGGCTCCTCTTACTTACTTATGTCTGAAGGGTGAGACGAACTGGCAGTACTGGCAGCTGTATTTGTCTTCGCGGCTGAACAGCGCCATGGCCGAGTGGCTCCTCTCATGGGACCGCAGTCCCTGCATGGACATGAAGACTCTGTCGCACTGGACACACGGGTGGCCCCCTGCAGCCAATCGCTGCTTCAGCTCGCCCTCGGACACCGTGGCCCTCGCTGCAGCCACCAGGGCCGCCGCCTTTCCTGCAACGGCTTTACTTTCTGGTTCTCGTGTCACGGCGGCTACAGCCACACCGGCCGACGCCGTGGAAGCCAAGGGTGGACCCATCAGTGGACCCATCAGTGGAGACATCAGTGGACCCATCAGTGGAGACATCAGTGGACCCATCAGTGGACCCATCACTGCAGCCGTGGGTCTCTCGAGGACGTGGGATTCAGCTGCTTCCTCCGCCTCAAGGACGCCATTAGTCAGGGTCTCTGAAGGCAGGGTCAGGGGGACTTCGCTGACTTCCTGCTGCAAAACAAATAGGAGAAGTCTCAGATGTTCAGTAACCTCTCTGGGCCCGTCGGTTTTGTTTGTCGCAGTCTTTTTGTCATGCGGCTGCACAATACTGCAATATAAGGAGAAAGACGTTTGGATAGTCCAATGTTGATACTCAATCAGCTACCAGATGACACAACATCGCTGTTCAATGAAGTATCACTTAGGGGCTGGCAGCTCTAACTGTTTTTCCTAAATCAGGCAAATCATGTAAACAGCACATACGCAACAGTTAAGCATCTGCTCCTGTGGTTCTTCTCTGTGCTGTATCAGCGCAATCCTTGTCAGTTAGTTACAGCTCTCCTACTCCCCCTCTGCATTGTCATTTGGATTAATTTGTGCTGAAGATCAACATGTTGGTACATCAGTGATCTGAAAGCCTTTCTATGTCACTCATGTTCCTGAAACAGCCAAACACCTGTCCAGAATACGGTACGCTGCAGTGTGAGCTTGTTAATGGAAGTGTTTCTGGTCCAAGAACGAATGACATGACTGTCTGGTCTAGTAAAGGCAAGCCTTAACAGAAACCTTAGGCCAACTCCAACCCCGACCTGACACTCCGTAGTCTGCCGCTATTTACTGACACACCACTTCCTTAATATTGAGTTGATTGCATCATCTAAATGGAATGTGAGTGTGAAGATTTGAGTCTGACCCTTCAAATCGGTACAGGAGCTTTATTACACATCCTTTCTGACTCTTCCAGGGTTTTTCCTGCATAGAGAAAATTTCAGGGGAGCGCCTGAGCCTTTTTACCGAGCGCCTATGACAAATCACGAACGCCTAAGGCAAAAAAAGTCTGTGCTGAAAAATCTAAAAAAATACATGCAATTGAATAATTTTTGACAAAGTAAATCACAATATGTATCTAGCCCTATGATTAATTTGTTAAAGTATTTATTTATTTATTATTCAGCTGTGTGTACTCAGGGAGGGTAAAACGGTTATTTCCCAGCACACATTCATAACGATTCATCATCAGTGGTTGCTGTTGATGCTAAAATCAACCTGAGAAGAAATGAGGTGATGAAAAAACGAGTCAAACAACAAAACAGATAAAGACCTCAAACAGAAAACGTGGCGCATTCGCAGATCAACCAACAACAACAACACGAAGCAACCGCTAAACAAAACGCCTTATCTGTTCCTTCTTCTCTTATCTGCTGGCTGGTTTCTGTAGTCATCACAAGGAGACAGAAAATCACCGCAGCTTTTTTATTGCCCGGAGGAAGCTTGTTCTTTCAGTGGAAGAGCCTGACCCTGCACTTCACGCAGTCATAAATAAGATGTGGCATCCACAGACCTAACCTTGCCATCCAGTCTGCTCTGGTTGCACAGTCAGCCTGTTTGTGTTCTTCTTCATCCAACTCTGTCAGAAGCTACAGTGGAAACTCTATTCATGCTACCACCAAAAGCAACGTTCTGTTTTACCGTCTGCAATACGTGAAGCATACAATTAATTCCATCTGCTAGAGATGTTGTCGGCCATGAATGCTAGCAGTTAGCCTGTGTTAACTGTATTCATGCTAGCAGTTAGCACATGTTAACTGCATTCATGCTAGCAGTTAGCCCGTGTTAACTGTAGTCATGCTAGCAGTTAGCCCGTGACCCTGCCATGTGCCATTAGCTTCGCAGGCTAACATATACTGAATATGCCTAAAAGTCAACATGGCACATTTTTTTGTCGACCTCAGTCACCAAAGTGCAGTTGCCTACATCTTAAATACATCAAAGCCAGACCCGACTGACAGAAGAACCAGGTCTTCGTTTGGAAGAGGCGGTGGGTCTTTGGGTCGACTCCCTTCACATGCAGCCTCGGTGGATCACTGATGTATGGCTGATCAGCGGCAGCCCGTCACAGCATGTCACTCCGTCTCTACGAGTCTCGTAGCGGAGCAAATAAAAAGTCACCTGGGAGCGTGGACTGGCACTATAAGACGTTGCGTAAAGCTGCCAGACAGCAAGTTGAACTACTTCTTACATTCAGCAGTATTGTGGCCACGGACCCCCGATGGCAGTGGCGGAGGCGCAAATCAACATATTAAAAGTCATTGTAGCGGCACAATTTTTTTCAAGCTGTTATTTTAAGGTGGAAAAGTTACATAGTGGGGCTTTAATAAAAATATGTGTATCATAGACATGTGTGCAGTTGATACGAAAATATTTTTGAGTTAGTGTAACAAATCCCCAGACACAATAACAGGATACAAGAAATCTAAAAATAGACAGAACTCTATTTACCTTGACATGTCCCTCTTTGACCTCTCCGTACTGGACGTGCTTTCTAAGGTGGTTGCAGATGGCACGGAGGGTGGGGTGCATCTCTATGCAGAAGTTACACCTGAAGCCTACAGGAGCATTATTTACAGGGGTTTCCTGTAAAATAGACAAAACAAACATTAGACATATTTGTTTCATGTTTTTCGATAAGAATTTATATTTTAAATATTATTTAACCCTTTAAGAAGAATAATTGTGTGTACTCTGAACTCACTGATGTACTTAGTTCAGAAGGTACAGCTATTCGTGAGCTTTACTCTTTCTCCATGAAGTTAGAGACACTTTTCCTAAATAAACATTACATTGTATTTTTAATGATCTTATCATAAAACTAACAAATCACAAACTATGATCACATATTTTCTTCTTTAGTTCCGTTATAATATGACTATTTTGTGGACAAGAACAATCATTTTGGGCTTATCACGTCATTTTAAGATAAATTAACAATACTCTCACTATGAGACTATGAGAGCCTCTCACAATCAGGACTTAAGGAACTGCTGTGGTATGATAGATAAGTATCTTACAGCATCAGGAGATGTATTGTATGGGGTCAAATCTTCACCGTAAAATTGAAATGAAATAATGCCCATTTCATTCTTTCATATTCTTTCAAAACTTGTATCTCCGCTCACCTTCTCAGGTTTGCTCTCGGGAACTTCTGCGGCTTTCTGTTTGCTCAGCAGCTGCCTCCTCCTCTCCTGCCTCATGGCCCTCTTCTGAAACTCCTCGTTGTGGTTCAACAGATGCTTCGCAAGAATTGGGAGCGCCAGGAACTTCAGCTCACAGTGTGTACACTTGTACAACTCCTCGTCCTCCTCCTCGGGTACGGGCGACACCACGAAGTCTCTCTTCAAGTCACTGCTGTGGTGATCGTTGTAGTGCATAGAGAGCAGAAGTCCGGTGCTGAAGGACATCTGGAAGCATTTTAGACACTTGAATGGCAGCCATTCAACCTCACTATCCTGCTCGGGTTTAAGCTGAACCTTTAACATGTCCTTGTTGTCCTCGGTCATTGCACTGACATCCATTTTCTCAGGTTCTTTGGCATAGATAACGGTAAAATAGCGACCAAGCTTGCTAGCATGCTGCTTCTTGGGGAAGACACCTGGGTGGCGTTTGATGTAGTGCGAGACGATGCTCTTCCTGCTGAAGGCCTGGAAGGCGCATAGAGAACACTTTCGTCTCTCCACCGCCAAACGCAAGTCTTCGCTCATTTCCGAATTGTCCCCTTCCGGTGGCGGGGTTGCTATCGCTTCGATCGGCTTTTCGCTCATCATCTTGGAAGCAGCCAGACAATGGGTGTAATAGGCATCAATATCGTGCCGCTTCTGATAGTGGGCGGCCAGACCTTTGCGTATAGGGTTTGTGTATGGACACAGAGCACATTTGAATACATTGTTTTTACCCTCTGGCTGAGCACGGACGTTGTTGTGCTTGATACGGTAGTGACGAGCGATGCCTTTCCTGGTGGAGCAGAAGTATTTGCAGAGCTGACACTTGAATATAGCATGTTTCTCAGTCTTATTGATGGGTAACTGGGAGAGGGCAAGGTTCAATTCACTGACCTCCTGGACTTTTGACAAGCTTGATATATTACCAGCGCTGCACTCAGCGACTGGTTCTCCTTCTTTACCGGGAGAAAAATACGTCAGAGAGGGAGTGAACATTTCAGAGGCCGACTGATTGTGATACTTCTCATAATGGATTTTGAGTTTCTCCAGTGTCCCATGCGTGTAGGGGCAGATTTTGCATCTGTATGCGCCGTAGCCTTGCCTTTGAGTTTTGCACTTGTCATCTCCTTCATTTACGTCAGCGAGTTGCTCAATGTCATCAGCAAAGTCTTCTGCAGTGACTTTCACTAATGGGTGTCTCTTCTGATAGTGAGTTAGGACACCGTGGATTCGGGAGTTCACATACGGACAGTGACGACATTTATAAACAGAACTGGGGTTGATGTCTGCCTCCTGTGCAAAGTCTGCAGCTTTGACTTTCATACCTGGGTGCTTTTTTCCGTAGTGAGTGAGGAGGCCATGGAGACTGTTGTACTCTGACAGACATACAGTGCACTGGTAAGTATTGTTTGAGATGGAAAGACGTGGGTGGGGAGGATGGGGGTTGCTTTCTTGTGGCGTACTGACCATAACCTGTGCTCCATCATCTTCAACAGGGTGGCAATTAAAAGACATAAGGTCTATGTCAACCTGCTGGTGTATATCTTCAGCTGAGCCATTTCCTTTGATAATATCCAAAAGCACCGATTCATCCTCTTTAATGGCCCACGGGTGCACTACCTGATAGTGACTAGTGATGTCCCATATTGTACAGGCCTCAAATGCACAGTCTTTGCATTTGTAATGTTTAGTTTCCAGATTGCCCCCTTGTTGAGTGGTCTCCGGTCCAGCCCATAGCTTGCTGGCCATGTATGTGTAATCAACATTGTGCTCAGGATGGCGTCTTTGGTAATGGAGCAGCAGGCCTTGGGGTTCAGCGTGGGAGTAAATGCACCACTCACAGTGGTAGCCAGCCTCCAGAATGCCATCTTGGTAGGCCCAGTGTAAAATGGTCATAGCTGTGGCTTTCACAGTAGGGTGCTCTTTCTTCAGATGTTTCTTCAGGGCATATATGTAGGGGGATGTGTATGTACAGTGTATACACTTCAGGGAGCGCAGGGTTGTAGTGTTTTCAGGGTCTGGAGGAGTTGGGATCAAGGCAGACGAGACACTGCCGGACTGAACCATCTGTGCACGGACGCGCTGACTCCGGACAACTGCAGTGTGACGACGTACGAGGTCAGCGTTGGACTTGGTTTCCCGATGCTTCTTCTGGTAGTGAATGAGCACACCTTTTACAGTGCGATTGCCGTAATCACAGTGCTGGCAGAAGAAGAGCTCATCCTCTCCTTTCTCACCACTTCCAGGTTTAGGACTCGTGTTGTTAGATCCATCATGACCGTTATTCTGAAACTGCTTCAAAAAGTGTTTGGGAGCCGCGATTTGCAATTCATCCATTAACTTCATCAAACCGGCAGTGGGAGTGCCGTGTTTGATATATTTAGCTGTCACTTTGACTTCTGGGTGTCTCTTTTGATAATGGACCAACACACCAACAACAGATCTGTTGCTGTAGACACAATGTTTACAGTAGTACATTTCTTCATCTGATCCGAACAGTGCTGCGCTTGGTGGTTTTTGAGGGGAAGCCATGTTGAGATTATATGAAGAGTTTGCAACAGGCTGCGATTGATCCACCGAGATGACCTTCATGGTTTTCTGTATACGGAAATAAGACGCCTTTTGCTCTGGATGTTTCTTCTGATAGTGCACCAACACAGAGTGCATGTTGGGACTCGAAAAAGTACACACATCACAATCATACACAACAACATTGCCACCCATAGGTTCTTTGAGAGGGTCTTCCTCAGCACTAGCTTCAGGGCTCTTGGAGACTGCTTTCGAAACGGGGCTGGAGGACCTCGGGGTCGACGTGGGTGAGTTCAAATTCTTGGGGCCAGAGTTTAATATTTCCCTCAGGGTTTGCGATTCCCCCGGTTTGTGGGGCTGCTCCACGATATAGCTGGAGAAGATCATTGCGTTGTTGATTTTCACTGTTGGGTGCATTCTTTGGTAATGGGGCATGAGGCTCCTGACATTGGGGCTTGTGTATGAACAAAAGCGACACATGTATACCAAATTCGGTTGGTTGAAGTTGAGCACATTGCTTGCTTCGGGGTGGTGATCCATATAGTGTTGATGCAAATCATTGTAATTTGAGTATTCGATGTAACACTCCAAGCAGCGGAAAACAGCACTCTGGTCCTCGGAATCCAGGATGTACTTAAAGCTGAACTTGATGTAAGGGTGCATCCTCTGGTAATGGGTGCTGACGCTACGAGCTGATTTGTTGTGGTAATCACAGTGTTTGCAGTAGAAACGTGTCGTTCCTTGATCCTCTGAATCTTCAGCGTTCTCTTGGATAGCACCGTCAATGGGGTCAGCAGAGATGTTCTCACTATCATCTGAGAAAGTCAGGGATATAGGAATGTTTCGAGGTTTTGACTTAGGGTTGCTTTTTCTTTTCCCTATTCGGCCTCCTTCGTGAGAGATCATTGAATCTCTTGCATGAAGCAGTTGAGTGTTATAAGTGAAGACAGGGTTTTTGTTGTCATGGTTTTGACCCTCTTCATCACCAATGCTGTGATTTTCTCTCCCATCTACATCCTCCATGTCATCTAGGTTTATAATCATGTCCTGTTGGCTTTGGCTTATCTTACTTTGAAGGTTACTGGCAATTTCATCAATTCTAGTTCTCTTCTTAACCGAGGACAAATCTAAAGGCAAGTCATTGATGGACTTCCTGGCTCTTTTCCCTGTTACTAAGGACTTTTTGGTGGCATGTCCTAAAATCGAGGTCTGGGTTTTTTGTAGGAAGATTGGAGAAGCCTCCGGTTCAGACTCCGGCTGGTCAGTCAGCTGGCTTTCAAAGACAGTGGGATCTAGGTCATCACAGTAGGAATGCTTATGCTGCTGGTGAACCCTCAGCCCCTTCAGAGTGGTGGTAGAGAAGCTGCAGAGTGTGCAGCGATGAGGGTTCTGCTGGTCGTTCGGTGTGCTGGTTATCTTTTTTCCATTGACTTTGGAGTTGACATTCCCACCATTAACTGGCTCTACAGCATTGTCATTGTGAGGATTTGGACTGTCACTTGTTAGGTCCATGGTGTCTAAATCTGAGGATATGTGGCTCTGTTTGTGCGTGCCTAGTTTTAGAGGGCTGGTGCAAATAAATGGGCATTCATCACATTTATACACTGTAGTTTTACCAGAAAGGTGAATGTTCTCAATGTGCCGGGAGATGCTTCGCCTGTGCATGGTGAGAAAGGAGCAGAAAGGGCACTGAAAACGATTCATGTACTTTCTAAATGGTATTCCTTTCGTCTCCAGTAACTTATTATCCTCATCAGTTAAAAGCTGCTTTGCATCTGCTGACAGGGTGCCAGTATAGCTGGGATCATCTATATCGCCCAACTCCTCTTCATCATCGTTCTCTAAGCTGCTCTTAGAATCTTCTTCATTGAGTAAGTTGGCATCCGTCTCTACGACGCTCTTGGAGACGTGAGATAAAGCAAACCTCTTGGACAAAATGGAGGAACCTGTGCTGTTGGGTGTTACTGCGTACTGAAAGGATGACATATCTGGGACTGACCTCTCCGACATGTTTTCTAACGTTTTTCCTTCCGGCATTTCCTTTTCTTGAATGTCCGTGAAACCCATCTTTGATCTATTTTGGCTTCGGGAAGCCGAGGGAGAATCTGGTTTGGGTGAGCTTGCACTTGCCTCTCCTTCCAAGTCCTGGATGCAGGAAACTATCTTGACCGTGTCGCTGTGTTCCTTCACCACATGATTAGTCCAGCTGTCCTTCTGGTCAGTCTGATAGTCACACCATTCACAGGCAAACGTTCCCTTCATGAGTCCACTGGCTGAGTCTGATTCCTCTCCGGTCTCATTGTATTCTGAAGGATTTCCAGCGCTCTCTGCGGTAACTTTACTGTGATACATTAGTTGGTGTTTCAATATTCTTGCTTTGCGTGGAGACTTGTATGTGCAATACTGACAGGAATACACTTTTGAATTGTCATTGTGCATAATAACGTTGTAGCTGGGCTGCTCGGCGCTCTGCGAGGAGATACTCGCGTCAGAATCTTCCTCTACAGCATCATGCACTTTTTTGGTGTGGTTCCTTAAGAATGACTTTGATCTGAAGTAACGGACACAGAACCTGCACTGGTAAAACGGCAGGTGGGTTTCAGCTGTCTGCTTTTGTGGTGTTGGGTCGGCATTGTCAGTAGTATTGGGGCCTAAAAAAGAAAGAGAAAGTGTGTGAGATGTCTGATGGAAAGTCACATTTTTATTAATATACCACAGTTGTTTCAGTCAGTAAAACCAGAGTCAACTCATTAATTTGATGTCCCTCAATAAAAAGTATAATCATCCTACTATTAAGAGTTATATGAAACAAATAGAAATAATCCTCCACAAATTAAACTCTAACATCCGATTTGAATTGGTGGACATACTCATTCCAGCTTTAGGATTTGAATAATCCCGGTCATCCTTGTCGTCATATTGCTCCGCGTCCTCCTCCTCCTCCTCCTCCTCCTCCTCCTCCTCCTCCTCCTCCTCCTCCTCCTCCTCCTCCTCATCCTCCTCGTCTTTCAGAGAGTCAGACTCATCCGCATCTGCAGGCTGCAGGAAAACCGTGTGCACGTCCTGAATGTGGTTCTTCAAGTCATCATATGACTCGGCACGGAAGTCACAGCTGTCACACTGCAATACCTCCATCACGGAAAAAAGGGAGCTCTCCCTGGAAAATCAGGGAAACCTGCAAAGAAAAAGAAAGAAAAACTCATGAGGACATGCAGGATGTTCCAATGAGTACACAGCAGAATGCATGTATAATTAAGTGGGTGGGATTGAAAATAAAAGTAATTTATAACAGTTGAGTTAAAATATTAACAGGAGCCATTTACAGTGCACATTAAGGGGTATTTACTTTGGCATTAAGACTCATATTTACTGAGCTATTACACAGGAGGAACAATATTATTCCGCAATGCTTCAATATTCAGTGTAGCAAACATGTGTTTCCATAGAAATGAGCTTGGTAACCTAAAATGATTAAAAGGATATAAGATGCACGTTTTCCACATAACAGGTAAGACAATGACAAGCAAAACATAAAAAAGCTTTCAAATAATCGCGACAATGTGTTAAAAATATAGCCGTCAAAAGAGTCTGGTGTGCAAGATTTAAAGAAGCTCTTTAAATTGTATTTCTAAGAATTTGTGACAATGAAGCACGTTGTTCGAAGATGTTGCACTGGTGGGACACATGTCTGTAAATTCAATGTAACAAATTGCGCATTTATTTATTTTTGATTGCATGAATTCTGAATAATATGCGATATTAGATGATAAAAGCTGAAATAAAAAGACAAATAAAAAAGATGAATCCATTATGATCCTTCAAGTCTGCATGACATATGTCACTGAAACACATTACTGTAAAAAGTTACTTTCTCCAAAATGTAATGAATATAATTTTTTCCAAAAACAGCAAAACATTCTGTTATGAAGACCAAACAACAAAATTAAATTATTTTCGGTTTCCCAAACAAATGAAGCTGTCCACCAACGCCATTAGAAAGCCTCACAAAACATGACAAAGAGGAGAAATCAGCAGATGCTTATGTTACTCAGAATACTAAGGAGGTCCCATGTTTGAGCATAGCATCATTCTAAGAACAATGGAGGGACTGAGGAGGGATTATGGGCTGATTTGTCCCATTTTTATTACCTTGGGATAAGCAACAGCTGGAGAGCAGCTCCACAGCTCAGTATTTAGAGCAGACTATTCCACCAGATTGTATCAACTGCTCTGAAATAAGATTGACTGAATCAACGGAGAGATGAAGGCGTTACGTCTTTGGGCTTCTCTGCAGTTTGGACTTTGACAGAAAAATGGAAATTGGTGATGTGGCCATCATTCCACAGCTGTTTCAATTGTCATGTTGTTACACCAACAATACTGTATAATATCATACATAGCATGTGTAGCTCACACTAGTTCTGATATAGGTACAGTAGTTAAAGAGTAAACTCTCAAATCTAATCAATATGATTGTTTTTACTATTTTACAAATTTTCTGCGAACACATGTTTGCCATCACAATAAGTTTATACAGTTCCATGGTACAAATTTTAGAGGGGAAACCAATCTATATATTGTATTGGAGATAAAAGTTTCTCAAACACAAGTTAAAGGTAGATCTAAGTTCTTCAATGAACACTATGGACACCTTCATATGATGGCAGGTGTTTTCTTTATTTTGTCCAACCCTAAACCAGCTCGAGAAAAAAAAAGAAACTTGAAATACAAGACCAAAACAACAATGAGGTGAACATATGGAAAGCTTTGTGCAAACACAAATGTAAACACACTCATTCACATTGTGTACACTGTACTTTAATTTGTTTTGTAACGGTTAAAAAACGACCAGCAGCATACAACGATTTTTTATGTCTTCTTCTTTTGTGCCAAACTCCTTTGTGTACTGACAAATTAATAAACCGATTGGTTTTGAAGACATTATTTGCCTATGTGTTGCCTTTAGCCAGACACTATAGAGGCTGGAGAGCATCCCATGTTGGTCCAGAGTCCTGAAAACAAATTTTCTTCAAAGCTGAGAGCCATTCCTTTGTCTGCATTTTTTTTATAACACATTAATTTGTGTATTCTATTGGACAAAGACAAACATATTTGCATGTATCCAAAGAGGATTAATGGTTCCCAGTACCAGCATGACCCTTTGTGGATCCATTGTTCTTAATGAAACACGTCTAGATCACACCACGCCATGATTTATGTCTATAATCCAACTAAATCCATGTCAACAGGAGCATCAGTTCTCCTTAATATTCTTGCTGAAAGGCTAGAAGATGATCCATCAATTGTTGATACGATTATAATCAACACAATTATATAACACAATCATAATCAACATGTTCTGCTTTAAATAAGTTACATTCATAGAACAGCAGCTTTATCAAGAGGCTTAAATACAGCACTGCTATGTGTTTTATGTGCATAAAGTTTTATAGAGAACAAGTTTATTTTATTTAGCCTAATGTTGCATTTAAAGATGTAGTAAAATGCAGGTTAATTGCATGTAATTACCTTCGCTTTCGAGAATGCGGAAGGTTATGTTTTGATCGCTGTGTATTTATTTATTTATTTATTTGTATGCGTGTTATTCACATAACTCAAAAAGTATTAAACCGAATCACATTCAATTTGGTTGGATGATTGGTTATTATCCGGGGACCATTTGAGTAGATTTTAGGATTAATTGGGTCAAAGGTCAAGGTCGAGGTCATGAAAAGGTACCAACAAAGTGGCTGCGGAGAAGGTATGTGTTCTACCGAGTGCCCGTTATAGTTATTAAATGTTATTATACGATCTCAAATGAAATAAGCAGGTCAATAAAGATTACACATAATTAAAAGGCTACAATCTAAGAGGAAATGTGGTACACCATAAAGGCCATTTTTCTTTCTTTGGCCATAAAGATTTTCCAGTTTCTCTGCAAAATATAAATATTTTTATTTTTTAGAGTTAATATGACAGATTTGCCTTTCCGACTTTAACGAGGAGCTGAGCTGAATTTACCCATACAGTCTTTCTCCAGGTTTTGGGGAGAGCACGAGTGCAGGTGATGCAGGTGCCATGTCACAAGAAAGAGGAATGCGTTGAATAAATAAAAAGTGACGTCTCTGGTTCTGCTGCATCGATTTTGATCTGAATTTGTAGACTGTCTACCTGACAATGTTATAGAGTGCCAAGCTAAATCAGTGCACTCCTCCTTTAATGTCTCCAGTTCTGGCACACAGCAGGCGGAGCGGAGACATTTAAATAGGTGTCCTTGCAGGGTGTCTTGTAGCGCAGTATTTGAACTGGCACAGGTTTGTTACTAAAGTGTACCATGTCAACTTAAGAAAATAAAACTGATGTAATTGTCATCGAATTCAAAAGTTAAAGAACATTTGTTGACATGTCATATCAGCATCAATCTCATCCCAACGTGTCACAAACTGGTGCTCGGATAGACCCCTTGGGTCGGTAGCCCACCGCGCCAACCTACGATGCTTTCCTATGGTCGCATCAAAGTGTTTTTGACTTTATATTGTTGATGTTTGTGCCGTTACTTATCACAAGCATAACTTAAATAACTCAACAACGCTTTGGGACACAAACACAGGTCTCCTGGTTGAAAGTCCTATGTGTGTTGGACCCACCCTACGCCCCCCTTTAAGCCATGAGTTTAGTGAACTAGAAAACATGTTAAAGTTCCAGGTTTATTTATTTCCATTAGAAAGACCAATGGAACAACGTTGTGTTGTGTAGCCAAACCAGGTTTGATTTGGAGATATAGTGAAGTCAGAAATAAATTCCGTCTACTGATCTGGATACGGCCAATGTCAAGTGAGATCCAGCCAGAGACAGTTGTGAAACCCGCCCCGCTTCCCACTCCCAACCGGCCAGCCAGTGGCGAGCTCCTTGTGAGCCGGCCGAGCTGCCAGTATGTCCCTGAGCAACCAGGGGATCCATTGTTGTTAAGGGTCAGGTTACAGCCTCACCACGGGGCCCCACCCTGCTCTCTTGGCAGTTCACTGCTGTTTTGAACAAAGTTGCCTCCTAATGCCAGGTTCCTTGACATGGATATCAAGAGAATCCTTTGGTAGAAAAGGGGTGAGGAATGCCCGGGGAGGAAGAAGAAGAAGAAGAAAAAAAAAACTCCAACACAACCACCATCTGCCTCCAGAGTTGGCTGTGTCTTTCCAGCCAGTCGGTCCCAGCGCCACACCAAGTTAATGGGTGAGATTGTGTAACTGCTTTCATCTAGTCTGCCGGGGCTCTAAGAGGCAGCAACTGAGCTGCTCAGATCCTCCTCTGAGCCCAGCTTCAAGGGCAGCCATTTTAGGAGCTGGCTATGTGCGCTTAGGTGTTCAGCCAGCGCACAACATGGACCCACAGATCTGATCCTCTTCCTCAAAGGCAGTGGCCGCCTGACACTGGAGAACTGCTGACAGAAATCTATCTGCCAGATGTACAGTCCTGTGCCCGCACGGCTCAGCAGAAAACATCTCACACTCAGGCTAACTTTGCCCGGTCCTTTAATTTCTCAGGGACATTATCTCTCACTAGGTCAGCGCGAGAGGCGTAGAGAGAAACGTCTATGTTCCACAAGGGTGTCTAAAAATGTGAGGTATGTCTGGACTTCTTTATCTCAGAGCTCTGAAACCCTGGGGACAAGGGGGCAGAGGGAGAGAGAGATAGATGAGCAGAAGGAGAGAGCAGAAGAAGAGAGCAGGCCTGGAGGGGGAAGGGTGGAAGGAGAGGACGGGGAGGCAGCGAGAGAGCATGACGGAGCCACCTGGAATACCTTTGGTGGAAAGCAACTGAGGACAAAGCCTGGGCTCCCCAGATTCCAAAGTCTACTGACATTTGTTAATCACCAACCGGTCTCTCTGCCTCGGCGAGCTCTGCCAGCAGTCACACCCTCTACTCAAACGGGCTGACAGCAGCTGCTCCGTCTGAAAGAGGGCCTTTGAATGCGCCAGCATTAAGCTGATTAGGACTACAGAGGTTTTGTCCTTAGCTGTTGGTTAGCGCTAACATCTCATGTCGCCGGGGAGAGAAAATATTAGCATCCCGGCTCCAGATAATTCACCTGGCAACTAAGATGGGATGTGCGCCTTGTCAACGCGCACACTCTCAATAATTAATAACCCATTGATTGAAAACGACAGGATGAATTTTTAAAAGGGACAATACAGTGGCAATAACAGCAGGTAGCCAGAGCCATGGCGATTGATTTTTTTTGCTAAGAGGAGAGGACAGCATCAGAGAAAAATCTATAATCGTTTTTGTTTTATGTGAGCGTATAATCCTTCAAATTCTGATCTCTTCAGCCCACAGTCGTCTCCACGTTTATTCAGAGGAAGATCTCATCATGTCGTTGAACAGAAGACGTTACGTCGCCACAGATAATTTGGCCTACTGAACAAATGGGAGTTGGGGAGCCGGAGATCAAGATGGCTACTCCCATCCTCTGATGTCATCTAGGAGAACACAACACGCCGGATCTGAGCACATCCTCAACAGTTGCTGATACACATATTAGAAACTACGTAATAATATTCAATACACCACAAACGAGGGCCTCAAACAAAATGATCAAATAGTTGATAGTTGAGAGCAGCTCTCGAACATGAGTTTTAACAAAAGTAGCGTGTTGTTGTATTTCATTGGCATTCGCACAGGTGTTCCCTCTGTCCACCAGGTCCATATCAACAAATGTGAATCCATATGACACAAAATCAACGTGAATACATCTTACAAGCATCACAAATAAACATGTTGTAAAGCAGCAAATATATGGTCAAACCAAACACATGATCTTTCAAACTCCAGGCAAACCTCCATCCAAATATTAAGCTCACATGATAATCTCATTGATATGAAGCAGAAATGAAGATCACGATTATTTGATTTATAATTAGCTTCAAAAATCACGGCAGGCAAAATAAAAGCCTTCAAAATCATGTTTTTGTTCTCGATAGCAATAACTAAATTAACTAAATTAACTAACTTAAGTTAATTGGTTAATCTTGTGATGCATTATCAATTCGCTGGCACCAAATGCTGCTATTTCTATAAAAAACATGCCGTATTGGGGCACTGGAAAATTAACTGACCTCTTGATCACGGGGGTCAAGTGGCCAGAACTTCGTGGGCCGAAGAGAATCCAAATCTAGGTCGCATAAATAACATCGCACTACCATTTCCTCAGAGTGACAACCGGACCATTACGGCCTGATGCTTGATATATAAGTGACCGTCACTCATGGTGTTCTCAATAAAGATTAATTCAAATGCTGAACTGGTGTTTATACATTGACATGGCCCGCCATTTCTTTCATCACACTGATGGTCTGTTGGCTCTTTAACTCTCAGTGCTCTCAAACATTCAACATGACTTCTAGCCAGTATAATAATCTTACCTTCCGGCATTAATTAATATATGATGGGATGATGGGGACGCTTGCGGCTGACACTAGCAGACCTCCGGTTTCGCCTTTGATGGCTTGACCTGAATGAATTGTGTGTATAAAAACATGTGGTTTTGTCTTCGGGCCTGACATCATAACATTCTGAGGCAAAGCAGATTTGAAAAGCAGCCATGCAGATTGTTGTTATCACTTATGAAGGAGTTGCCAATTTAGATTAGAAAGATCTGAGTAGGAATTAGATGTATCCTTCCTTTCAACATTTTCACCCCCAGAAATGTTGTGTTTTATGGCAGTTTATGGCAATTTTACATTAGAATGATGGCGCAGGTGGACTTCTACATGTTGCAGTCAGTGTTTGTGTGTGTGTGTGTGTGTGTGTGTGTGTGTGTGTGTGTGTGTGTGTGTGGCATTACGCTAAGACTCTAGACACTGTTTCTACATTGTTGTCACAATGCAGTCAATAAATACATCATTCTTGTATTTTTGCCTTTTAGTATTTTGTCTTCTTCAGTTCCACAGATATTGGGATGTATCCTAGATAATTGTCTTGTAATGTGTAAAATATCACTGTATAATTGCTGTATCCTGATACCAATGTTATCGTGGGAAACATTGTTGTAAATAAACAAACACTTCACTTGGTGTGAGTTACATTTGTTCACATTAATTCAGTTTTTTTGCAGCTCTTTGCTGTGATTATTTTATTTTATCATGAATTAATTGCGGCAGCCAGAGACTTGACGAACACCCTCCCCGTGGCGTCCACACTGAATCTGTGTGAATAAGTAATATTCAGACTTTAGAACAATCTGATCGATGGCAAAATCAGAGCTTTTCTCCTTTCTCACTATTCCCACAGTAATAATGTGCATCTGTCATGTGAGCTCATTGTTTCACTGTAAAGTATTTCCTCTCATGAAAAATGACAACTTCTGACAAAATAGTGCAATAAATTATTTAATTCAATAGAAATAGAGAATATGACAGTGAGCATTTATATCTGATCTGTTGATGATTTTGTAATTAAATATACTATCAATTCCACACATTTGAGAGGGTGTGACAGTAACCTAAATGATTTTATCTGAATATGAAATTAGCTTCCGATGAATTTTCTGTCCATCAGCTATGTTTACATGTTTTTTTAATGACGTTTTGATGTCCGGATGCATTGACATTAAATACTACTACTAAAAGCCCTCTTGCTGTTTCAACAATACCAGTCTTCCTCCCAGTGTGACAGCCTTTCAGGAGCCTTTTATCTGAAGGCTCAATTCATCGTTCTGAAATCCGACATCCGCTGATGCAAGTATGGGTAAGTAAGTCAAGAAGCAGCAAGACATATTTTTTGGGGCAGCAAACCTTTAATCTTTCCATTTACCAGATTACAACTTTGAAACCAGAAGAAGTGAGTTAAGGCTTTGGTTTTCAAAATCAAACTTTTTTTGAGTGACGATTAGAGCCCTCTGTTTAGTTGCCGACCCCAGTGGTCTGTTTGTGAAGCAAAACATGCAACTTGAAGACATTCACACCTTTGGATTTAGAAAATCGAGTTGGACATTTCCCCCTATTTTATGACATTTTACAGACCAACAAATAAACAATTAATTGACATAATAATTGACAGATTCATCAATAGCAAAGATATTATTTCTATACCAGACTACTGATTTGCATGTGCTCTGACTGAAAACACGAGGTACTCCAAAGTAGTTTCTTTCATGTGAAGAACTTAAATTACGACAGAATATGTTTGCCTTTCTAGAGCTACTTCAATGCAATTCTCCTCACAACGTTTCTAGTTTGTAAAGACACCGAAATTATGCAAGCTGCATAATCTTTTATATCCGCTGAATCTGTTCGAAGAGGACAGTATATCGGTGTGACATGGTTTTAACTGTATTAACTCCTAAAAACAGATTGAAAACAAGCTAAAAAAGATGGAACGCCAAAACAGTTCGGCATCCGCCGCCATCCCGGCTGCAAGGAGCGACGAATACCGCCACAGAGACGCTGAGGTCCGGGCCGACTGAGTCACTCCTTCCACGTCTGTAAGAACTGTGAACACGACATTGCTATTTGCGCTGCAGCAAACTCATTTCAACGCAGTCACTTCTTTTAACCTGCAACGGCTGCCCGTTGAATTCTATTACAGCTGGGTGCGTCTTTCTTTTTAAGGAAATGTTATTTAAATTAAATTCAAAGCGTTAAATGGCGCACCGCATGGTGTTAAGTTCTTCCCATCTTTGCTTGCAACTACTGAGACAATTACGGTATTGGTTTGGGATTTAAAATGTAGAAAAAGAGTTCCTTGCATAATTGCGCAGAACCCAGGGTGGGGTGTTTTAATGTATTTTTTTTCAATCCCATTGATCCAAAACCCAAAGATAAACCTTTTATCATTACACATGACAAAGAAAAGTAGCCAATCCGTATATTTGAGAAGCTAAAACACACCCTAACTGAACATTTGGGTATTTTCTAAATAGAATAATAATGAAATAAAATGAAATTGTAAATGTTATGAACACATGTATGATCCTAACATGAAGCCATATGTACGTACTTTCTCTTCCCCAAGCATGCACAGCGTTCTTAAGGGAAAGCAAAGTTCACCAACACCATCACCAACTGAAATAAGGTTTTCCTGCATCAACTTCTCTGTTTCTTTTACAGCTTTTCCTCACCTGAAGGTCTCAAAACACACATTGAATTCATCACAGATCATGTATACCCCCCAAGAATGTCTTAATACCCGTTTAAGAAGTTCATTTTGTTGGTGTCCTCAAATGCCCGCCCACACACCAGCGCCTGGTTCGGGGTGATTCTCTGGCCTGCATGCCGCTCACACTCTTGTTGGCTCACATTGGACGTTTATCTTTCGGCACTGTGGCAGATAACAACACTGGTTGAAAAGAGGAAAGCTGGTCCGACCTGAACGACCTTCATATTCCAATACTGTGCTGGTGCCTAATCCCTACGCAGAAGAATTACATATTGACAGATTCACCAACAACACTGCACAGAGCTCCATTATGGTTTCAGTAAGCACAAAAAGTGGAGACATTGTAGATAGGCGCTGTGCTTTTGCTTTTTAACAAAAAAATGTGTATACATTTTCATGAAAAGCTGATCAATTAAACTGATTCTCACACTTTTTTACTACTCCATTCAGAAGTGTTCCTGCTACGAGAAGACGCCAACGTTTACAGTCAACTGAGTCTTTATGGTAAAAGGGTAGATCGGACAATGAATAGTGGGGGGGGGGGGGGTTAAGAGGTAAAGAGAAAAATAGGGAAGAACATGTCAATAAGGCTGCAACCAACCGTTTTATTATGAGTCGATTATTTATTTATTTATTATTTCTCAAAAATGGAAAGAATCTTATATTTGAGAAGCTCAAACTGGCAAATGTTTGGCATTTTTAGCCATCGCTGTAGTCCAGACTGCAATATATAATATTCACCCTGCTGTGACGCTCATATTTAACTCACATGCTGTCCATTTCTTCTGATCCTCCTTGAGATGGGTCTACTCCTTCATCAGAGTCCAGCTGTTTAAATAAACTGTATAAAACTATAAATATATATATATATATATATATATATATATATATATATATATATATATCCTCCTGAGAACCACCGTCAAATAGTGTTTTCCAACTTCTTATTTTTGTTTGATTTTCTACCTATTTAGAGTTAAATAAACATCTTACACTTTAAACATTTCGAAAATTATTTTGATTTTCAATTTTACAGCATGTCAACTGTAGTGGATTTCAGGACCATTTTCGTGTAAAAAGACAACAAGATATAGAAGATAAAGTAACACATTTTGCTCTAGAGTGATATTAAACTAATAATACATTCAACTTAACTGTTAAACTAAATCATTCATCATATGGATGGTTTTGCTTGTGGGTTGAAGGATGGTAGAACTTTTTTAAACTAAACATTTTATTTCCAGAACTAACTTAAAACAGATATATTTATTTTAATTTTGATTACCTAAACTAATCTTTTATTCATCATTCATTTAGTTTTCTTAATTTATTATTTTGCATGTTTTATTTTTAGCTTTGATATTCCTGGACATGTAGATGAACATAATGCATTTGGTACACCTCCTATACGATGTTGAGTCATTAAATACATCAATATTGTCCCGGTGTCCACTATAATAGACATTCATAAAAGGACTATTAATTTAATAAACAAATAACTGAATTGTGTTTAAAACTATATATATCATTCCTGACATGTTAATGAACAAGAAAAAGACAATAATCAAGCAATATTTGACTTAACCTTTGACTTTCCCAAAACATGTGCTGGCTGATCTTGTGTCAAAGGTTTCAGGAAGTTGTCATCATCCCACCCCTACACATGTGGTATCACTGGAAAGCCCAGGATGTCCTCTTGAGAGTACAAGAAGACTTGATAGGAGAGATCAAATGAGTCAAAGAAGAGATGCAAAACCAAAATGTTGACTACAGAGGACATAAAATAAATGAATGGGCTGGGTCTCATATTTATATATATATATATATATATATATATATATATATATATATATATATATATATATATATATATATATAAATGTATATAGCTAGACAGTGACCTCACTCCTCTCCTGGTCAGAGCTGAGAGTCTCCTTAAATGATGTGATCACATTCTGCTGCTTATTTGAGAAAGTCTGAATACACAGAGATGAGACATCGATCCAACCTGGCGGATCAATGGACCAGGTCTTTCCAGAGGAGACGTGAGCAATCAATAATGTTCGGTATAAACATGTTGTCATAACATTCATCAGACATCTGCTGAATTGGAATGATAGGGAGGGGAATGGCATCCAATACAATAGAGAATACGCACAATGGAGCTGGAACAGTAATGCCATCACGCATGTTAAAAGTTAGCGTCTTTTGTTTATTTCAAGCTCAAACTACAGAACTCAAAATCAATCTTGGGTTAATTCCTCTTCTGATAAAAAGTTTCAGTTTTATTTTGTATTCTCTGTGGTGAATAAAAATGGCCGATTGAGCTACAACATTATGCTGAATGACCAGCTATGCAGTAAATCCATATCATGCTAACAATAAATCAGAAATCACTGACAGTCGCCCCAAATCATCAACATTGTCATAAATGATGTTCAGCCACCTGATGAGAAACATTGGTGTTAATCTGACAACAACTCGGTTTCATGAATATGTTTGCATCAATAAAACTAAGTCAGCTATTAACCGGCTAACACTGCCTTTACCAGAAACCTGCGTCTGCTTCATCTTATATCATCTGAATAATTGATGTGGAGCAAAAAACTCTTCATTAAAGATCTTATGAATTGAAAGGTGAATTCATAAGAAGTAAAACGCACCCTTGATTAATCAGATCGACACATTCAAGGTTTTTGCCACTTCGGCGTTATTTGGTCTAATATGACCCGTAGCTTATTGGGGCTAATGTTAGTTTTTGTTTTGAAACTTTAGATAGATATTGCTCGGTAACTCATTTAATTGAGTCTTTACTTGTGTGACAATGAAACTACAATTCAGCCGTAACCCTCATCCTGGAAATGCTGTGTGTTGCCGCTGTTTAGCAACAGATTGCTTCCATTGGAGAAAAAGGTCTTTCCAGGGTTTAGGATGGCCCCGTTTCAGTGAAGTGGTTTCACTTTTGGAAACAGGAAGTGGTCCCATTTAGAGCCGAATAGAAGATCTAGTGAGATACGCTCTAGGGCGGGGCTACTTTGTGACTGAACGTTATCACAGAGTTGTCCAGTCTGGGTGTTGTCTGTATTAAAACGTTAACCCTTTCACTGTTTTCAGTTCATGACAGTTATTTATAACATTTTGTAGGCCCTAAATATCCCACCACCATGCGTTGGTCAGCATTGTCTGACCTGTAGTCGATGTGCAATTGCTCAATATTAATGAATTAAGATCAGAACATTCTAGTTTGATTTTGACAGATTATAAGTAAATGTTTTCGTTGCGGGAACGATTGTTGCTTTTGGTGAGAAGCAGTCCGACTAATCAGCTCAGTGGATAGACTTATTTTTAGCTTGCTGTTGGCCTCTTGGTAGTTTTTCCTTCAGCGCTTCCTCTTTATGTGACCAACCATATCATAGCAAGAGGACATGATCTATATTAGGTCCTAATGGGGCCACCACATCTTCAAGTTATTCTACACAATGTTACCGTACAAAAATCAAAGGGACTTAGATCAGATTTTATATCTGAATCTTTCTGCAGTAGCTTTTCTGCTCATTGCAGTCCACGCTTGTCTCCGTACACTTTGACATTCACACAAGATAGTTAATGAATGATCTCATAATAATCCCTTCAATTTAGCAAAAGTAGCTCACTTCTTGATTTTCATGAAGTCTTTCTTTATGCCAACCCTGCATTTACAAGGTATCTGTGTATGCACGGAGAGTCTAGAAAGAGTAGCCTTTTGGGTTGAACTGGTAATAAAAGAAAATTTCAGATTTTTTGGTGAACGTTCAGGAAACCAGCTCAGTAATCCCAGATTGTCTCGGAGGGCTGGTAAATACAGATGCAAAGCCTTCCACATGCTGCACACCAGCGAGCTTCGTTGGTCTGTCTGCAGCCTGACCTTCACTGGTGTCACATCCGGTGGAGTTATATAAAAAAAACTCTCACCACTGCAGGCCCAGGCAACCCTTAAAGAGTCTGTGTAAACGAAAAGACTATGTAGGCTCCCCACCATCCCATCAAGTTGACTCAGTGCAGGTCTAATGGATCAAAATGAAGGGGAAGCAGAAAGGTTTTTTTTTTTTAAAGGATTCAAGGATCATCTCTGGTCATAATGCTACACAGGGTTGCAGAAGGGAATTCAGGTGCCGTCCATTTGCTACACAAGACCAACAAAACAAAAACCGATGTGTATTCCTGCGATGCATTTTTTTTTTAACCAGGTGGAATGTAAACAGCTAACAGCAACAACGAGAGTCAAGAGTCAAGATGTAAGAGTCAAGTGATCCAAGATGCCACGATGGAGATACAACTCTGTAAACATTTTGGAACAACCATCACCAATCTCCCGCTGCTGTGTTAGGCGGGAGTCATATTTCATCCATTGTATTTTCTTGCAACTGGACATTAGCCAGGATGTCGTCCAGGAAGTGACATTTGGGTGTTTGATCCGGCTGTCTGAAGGTCTGCTGCACTTTACCCCGTTCCTACACTTCCTTCTCCAATGTTGATGAGTGTATCTCTGTCTTGTGCCAAATGTGCTGCCATAATAAAGACTAAATGACAACACATTCAAAGACAAATTTAGCAAAGTTCTGATTCAACATCAAAGTCAATGCGTTGCATCATACAAGCATGTACCACATCAGTAAGAAAAGGACAAGCCGAGAAGAAGGTTGAAGGATTTTGATCTTGGGACTTCAAAGTACTCTGCTGACTGAGGCCTTCAAGCAAGACCTCACATCAAAAAGAAGAGACAGAAAGTAGAGAGAAATGCCATTACTATCGCTCCAAGTTGCAATAGCATGCTAATCCCAGGGAGAGATGATATTTTTCTATTTTATGTCTGTGTCGTCCATACTGCAAGGTCAGACGGTGCGTATGTCCGTCTGTCTCTCTGACAGATGGTTACCTGACATCACTCGCCCAGTCAGGCGGCCTTTAATACTTAATATGGCTGCACTCATTTTCCTATTTAAAGTATGTATCTGCAAAATAAGACATTTAATTTTCTCAATCACAACATAGTTCACAAAAAAGATGCCCCCCCCCCCCCCAAAAAGAAAAAAAAAAAACTGAAAGGAGCTGGCCATCTTGGAGCGAGTAACCTTGCTCCAAGGGTAGCCTTTGTGTTGAGCAAAGGGCTGAGCCTGTTCCATCTGAAAAGGGGACAGCTGCAACACAGAGCACTCAGTAGGAGCATTTGCCCTTTTTTCGCAGAGAAGATAATGACCAAGCAGATTAAGAGGAGAGGAGCATTAATGGCTATTTTCCGTGTACCTACTGTCTTCAGGTTGTCATGTTGAACATTTGCCGTTAAAGGAAAATTAACAGGACTACATTGAAAATGTACCCGCTTTACAGTCTTTTACATCTTCTGCCTTTACCTTTAATCATAAACCTTCAGATATTTATGTGACCTTCAAGCCTGAAATATTTCACAGAGAAACAGAAACCGAGGGCTGGTAAATCCCTCAGCTAAAGCCTGCTGGGTGTCAAGGTTAGATAATGAATACCCTCACGTAGTCACTCTCTTCATTCCTGTTATTTACCAAAAATTATTCTTTTCATCGATTCTTATTTTTCTTTTCTCACCACTGCATGTCTGTTCAATGCCAAAAAAAAATGAAGGGAAAAAAATGCAGTTAATAGCAGAAGTCAGAAGCAACGAAAATCAAGTAGTTGAGTGGGCATAATAGGTGGGAGCCAGCAGACATGCACGGTTCGAGTTATCTGGAGGCTCAACCTTCTTTTAGTACAGTCACCTCACTTGGCTTGCTATGTGCCTCTCTCTCTCTCTCTCTCTCTCTCTCTCTCTGTCTCTCTTTCTCTCACTCTCTCTCTCTCTCGGGGATGACAGAATTATCTTCTGCATCAGAGCTGAAGCTGGGCCAAGGCTCCACACAGAGGACTCCATTTCACGAAGCCGGCCCCACTGTGGCCAAGGAGACACTGCCACTCACGCTGGAGTATCAGTGGCTCGGACGTCCACCATTTTGTGCTCCTCAAGGTCTTTGACTTGACTGTCCTGCTCAGCTGAGCGGAGGCCGCAGCCTCTGCTATCTCGTTACGCAGATGGAAGTGTTTAACTTCAATAGCACGGACCTGGGCGAGCGGTTTCCCCTGCTGTCTGTTCCTCAGCAGAAGCAGAAGCAGAAGTGAGATGTGTGGTTGTTGTTTTTGTGCAAAAGATGGCCACCTAGAGAGAGGCTCAGCTGTTCTCCGCGAGCCGAAGACAACGTCCTCAAGAGAGCTGAGAGTCGTGCTTCTAAACACCGAGCGTGCAAACATACCTGTCATACAAAGATGTCAGGAGATACGTGGAAGCTTCTGTAGATTGTGGATGATATCAAACCTAGGTGACCCAACATGTTCTCCAGTAAACGTGTTTTAATGCTTCTACGAGAGAGGGAAAAATATGTTTTTTTTTCTAGATGGAAAAGCATTAAAGATTAAAAAAACAAAAAAACGTGGGGTAACCCTCAGCAACATGATTAAATATTCCATCCAAAAATGATTAAGTGCACAATTTAATTAATAGCCGTAGGCGTGATTATTTTTACAATTTTATATTGGGAGGAATAGGTAGATGTATTCGTTTTTCTCAAGAGGTTTCTTCCCTTAAGCTTGAAGAGACAAATTTGCGGAGAACGAATTTCATCAAGTACTGTACACAAAGTAGGCTACAGCGGGGGGAAAACTAATTTATCTACTGCTCCACACACAATACATGAACCAGGAATGTTCTCAGTCAGACATATGAGGCTGAAAACGTGCTTCATTCAATATCCACAAACTGAAAAGCACAAATTCATGGGCTAAATAAACAACCGGAGAGGTGAAGGATGTCCAAGGACCGATCTCAGAGAGAAACCAGGAAGTGTTTTTCCACAAAGACAATCGCGCCAGGAAGCCTTACATTCCACACAGCCTCGTAGTCCATCTCTCCTCGGAAACCACTTCCTGACGTAAATCAATCTGCTGCTCTCTCAAAGAAGTACATATCATCTCAGAGAAGATGTATGGATATCTGGGGAAACAGCTCTCAACCCAAACTCCAGTCCAGTGAAATTGTGATATTTGTATTATGTGCCGATGCCTTCCGTCTCACTGCGAGGAAGACCATCTTCCAGTGGATGATCTTGCTTCATCTCAAAGTCTACAACTTGCTGTAATCTACCAATACGCCCTCAGAACCCGTTTACACGACGGGAAAACGCATATAATTTCATGGGTTTTGGCCTTTCATTTACACAAAAACTGAGGTTTTATCACGGAAAACGATCATTTCTAAAAACTCCGGCCAAGGTGGAGATTTCGGAAAACTCAGTTTTTGTGTTTGCGTGTGAACTAGGTCAAACAGAGTTTTAAAAACGTCACAGTATGCGACTAAACATGCTTTACGTCATGTGAGCGTCCTATGCGGCCGTATGCGGACGGTGTATTTATGCGCGTTCATATAAACAGAAACTTTTTTGAAAACGGAGGGGCAGAAATATTTGTTTCTGAAAATACTCGGCTATCTGTAAATGTGGCCTCAGTGTCATATCCCACCAATTCACCAGAAGAAGAAGAAAAAGATGACATGAAAAGGCCGTTCAATGCACTGATGGGTTTCTTGTTAAGTGGTGCTCAGTGGACATCTGCCAGAATACACTGCAGTGCTGACTTCCGTATATGCCTGACATGGCAGTTACTACAGTTACAGGCAGTGGGTGAGGTTACAAGCTAGTCAAGATGGAGTACTTCAGAGTGACCAAAAGAGGACACAGGAAACCATTTGAAATGAAGCAGAAAAGTCCAATTTAGTCTGGCTTGCTTGCCGGACCATTGGAGGAAAGCATTTTTTTAGCAGACAACTTTTTAAAGCGACTGATAAGTTTATCTAAGAAGGCGGGAGGTGAGGTTCCTCTCCAGCTTCACCCAACTGACCTCTTGATGCAGCTCAACAAGTAAGAGAGGGGAAAGATGAGAGACCCATCAATATTAACTTACCACCGAGACCTCCTTTCCAAGCTCTTAAATATTTAATCGTCCTTGGACAGCTCTGTTGCTTCCGAGGCCCAGCCAGTGTGGATCCCTTCTACAAGACCACTCCTGTTCCTGCTCAATGAAGGCCTTGTCCAGTGGCACCACACTGCCCAAGGAACGGGCGTCTCCAAAGAATTCAGGATTTTTTTCCACCACAGTCCGATCGAGGCTGACAGCGTTGGTTCGCTCTGTCTTTTAATAGAAGAGCATAAATCCTGAATTTAGGCTGGAAACCCGAGTGCGCCGCGCCGACGGCTTAATTCACGTCACCGGACATCACCGTGGCTACTTTATACCTGAAGTCTTCATGTTCTATTAAACTAGCCCCCTGCATGAGGCATAACGCTGTGAGCTCTGCTGAGCTGCAAGCATTTATTTCCAGGAGGGGAAAGGTGACGCTGAACTGTTGATGTTCTGATGGAAAGCAGAGAGGAGGAACCAGTTCTGCAGCAGTGTAACGTGGCAACTGACAACAGCAACTGGAATGACACCACCAGCAAGCCACATCCTTGTTCCCATTAAACACCGACATCATGTAGCGTTTGGGTTTTTCAAATAGGCCTATACCTAGTTACACAGCGTTAAATTATTCAGAGCATCCTGGTGTTGTTGTTTTTTTTTTTTTTTTACTGGAACAATGTTGAGCGTTCACATCGGAGGAACATCTCTAAATCACGAAGGAAATGTGCTTGTGGAGTGTAGTAGATCAGTAAAATGCAGGCAGAAAGTAGTGAGGCTGTGGCTGTACTGTAATGACAGTAGTGTGTTGGATGTGGGGCCCTGTTTGTTTCAGCACACTTACAAGTGTAGCAGAAGGGCCCGGCTGCATCTCATGAGCCATGCATCATGTCAAGAAAGCACTCACTGGAGCATTTCAATTTGCTTTTGTGTGTCTCCCTGGCCTTCTTCACTGCCCCAGGTAGGGAAGAATGGAGGAGTGCATCACCCAATGTGAGTGAGTGAGTGAGGAAGGCAGAGGGAGGGGTATGTGCGTGTGTGTGTGTGTGTGTGTACAACAGAAACAGAAAGAGTATCAGAGTGAGTGATGAGCTTCACAACCACTTCCTTCCAGCGCTCGAACCATCACAGAAGTCTCTCTTGTTTAATCTTCTGTCCTCTCTGTCGAGCTTTTTAATACCTTACAGAAATCCAGTCATGTAAAAGAAAATCTAAAAGTATCTCCAGCTCAGTCCTGCCTTGTCACCTTGAAGATGAACTGCAGTAAGAATGTCACTGAAATATGTTGCGTGGAATAGAAATGAAACGTTGCTTTGATTTGCCTTTGAAGTACTCCAGATACAAAACAGATATTAAATCCAATTTGGACAATGACACGACCATTGAAGCAACAAAGGTCAACATTAAAAGGAATAACAGTATTTTATATAATGTTGCAAGAGACTACGTTATCAATTTAACAATCAAATGCTCTGTAAATATATTGTAAATAGAGTGTATATAAAGATGATAGAAAAAACGATGTATTTTCCCTAAATTTCGAGACATCAACCAGTATTTCTACTCTGGAAAACTAATCCCTATGTTGGCTGTATGCCAGTTAGCTTAAACAGATCAAACACTACCTTGTTTAAATATTATACATATCATGTTAATAGAATATTGACTGCAATTATTGAGATATTAAATACCAATTTATTAAGGCTGCAGCTTCTGATTATTTTCTTGGATGTCCACATCCCAAGGTCACATTTTCAAATGTCTTATTTCGACTAATATCCAAGAATATTAATTTACTAACATCATACACGACAGAGAAAATCAATGGTTCACAACCATATCAGTTTACAATAATGTCAAATACAGAGAAGCTGCAAATATGTAATTGATTAATGAACTAATATTATGTCTGTACACTTTAAACACAGCTATAGGACAAGATCTAGTCACCTTATGGCCCTGTGCTTTTTAGAGGTTTTAATACTTTATCGCTGTTTATTACCATACAAATGTGTAATTAATCTAATTACAACACAGTAATTACCACACAGAGAACCTGGGGGCCTCTGATAGTCTGGGGCCCCTGAGTAGTCCCCTACTATGCCCTGTTAGTAATCCAGTCGTGGCTTACTATACAACACCACACAATACAACGAGACATGCCTTCTCTGCTCCAGCCAAATCAAACAGCCCTGCATGACCCACGTGACCTTAGCGGCTGAGGTGAACCGAAAACCTCGGCACGCAGATTAGCTCACAGTGAAGCAGCAACCGGCAACACGCTTTACAATTGAGAACGAGTCAAGAATGTGTTGAAGGCTTGTGAAAGTTACTATGGGAACTCTAAATGCACCGAGACGGTGGAGCGGGTCAGTCTCCCGGAGACAATCGGTGTGTGACGACACATCGACCATCGCATCCGGAGCTAAACGGGCTCATTTACAGAACATGCACCGTCCACTAGACTGTATCCATTGCAGCCGCCTGTGTGACAAAAGTGTCGACCGCAGCAGATCCTGCTCGCCCGTCCTCTATCAGCTCCTCCTTGAGAACCTGTTTGCCCTGCCACGCCAGGGAGAAGGAGCATCGCCACCATTTTGATTGCTCTTCTCAGCCCCAGCATTGTCGCAGCACACTGTGTCAAGCTCACAGTCTCCTTGTCAGCAAGATTTCACACAGTGGCCAGGGGAACTGCAGAGCACACACACACACACACACACACACACACACACACACACACACACACACACACACACACACACACACACACACACAGACACAGACACAGGACATCTTGCATAGACACCACCTTCACTCTCCTGACAGGCTGGTCAACAGACACCTTTAGGACATAATGTGTGATAAGTCACCTCTGGCTGTAGAGGGTGTGTTACATCAGAGAGGCATGTTCCTGAAACACATGTCAACATGTATGTGTCCGAAAATGAATGTCAAACTATCTGGATGTACTTGAAACAAGCGAGCAAAGAGGTAAACGCTCGCAGTAAGCAGCAGATTCCTCGAGCTCCTGTGTTAATAATTAGTCTACAAATCATGAGTAAGACTATAAACACTTTACTTGTGAAGATACCAGCAGCTGAACTCTAATATCCCTCAAAAGTCGTTCAAAACAAAAAAGGAAGGAGAGTCTTCTTGAGAACTTCCTTTAAGAAACTATCTGCAGATAGTACTTCCCTCTCGCACAAACACAGAAAATAGAGAGAGGGAGAGAGAGAGAGAGTCGAGACTACTTTGTTGAACATTAACTACCTGCATGGCCCAAACACAGCATTATTCAGCATTTAAATTCCCATCTCATCCATGCGTCTCTCAGCCTTCACAACCGCACACATGTAATCCAAAAGTGCCATCTGCTAATCTTACAACAGCCACAAACACACACACACACACACACACACACACACACACACACACACACAAACACAAACACACAAACATAAACATATACAGTTGACGTTGTGTTAAATCATGTATAAAATAAAATCAGCCCGTTCATAAAGATATAACCTTGAGAGCCCCACTAAAAGATCTCACCTCACTTGTCAGAGTTCTTCTGCTTTCTGTAGACTCAACTTCCACGCAGAACAAGAAGAACAAGAACAAGAAGAACAAGAAGGAGAAGGAGGAGGAGGAGGAGGAGAAGAGGCAGTGGCCATGTCATTAATGAACACAACCTTTGTTCTGGCGTGAGGGATCCTGCCTGTCTGACTCCAGGGCTCTCCTAGGAGACTCATCTCCTTTCCTCCATTTTATGGTGAAGCCCTACTCGCATGACATACCTGACTTGAGACCAGTGACAGCAAATAGACATCCAACCAGTGCAGGGGACAAGCGGGCAACCCAGTGGAGCAATGGGAGCAACAACCAAACACCAGAATCAAAACACATAAAGCCACCATTGCACCACCATCAAGCTCCAACCCTGTGGAGAACCGACTCCACCAGATAAGGTTCAATTGAGAAGAGCAGAGGAGGAGAAAGGGGGTTGACATATAGCTTCCTCACACTGGACATGGCTTTCCATAGTATGTGTGTGTGTGTGCGTGTGGTTTGTGTGTGTGTGTGTGTGTGTGTGAGACTGGACCGGCGGCTATGCCGGCTCCTCTGTGTCGCTAATGGAGGCTGCTTGTGGGAGAGGAGAGCAACCCCGTGCAATGGCTTCTCCGTGAAGCTAACGCGCAACCGCACGCACGGCCGGAGAGGGCACGCGCCGCCGGGGCCAATAATTCCCCTGACCAGACATGTCAGCGTAACAAAAACACTCCGCTCGGAAACACGCAGGCGACCCCTCTCCTTACGCCGCCGCCGCCGCGTCCATTTCCTTGTGTCACTTTGACAACAAACCGAACGGCGACATGGCGAGGACACTAACCGGGACGCGAGAAGACCCACTTGACTTTGGCTACATGGCTGCCAGCCGGAGCGTCCACCCGACTACAAATCTCGAGCACGGGCTTCCTCACACAAGTCGGCTTGGACCAGGACTAAACAGGAGAAGAAAATGTGGTGGAAGTGGTGGTGGTGGCGAAGAAAGGAGGAGGGGGAGAGATCAGCTCTTTCCAGGTCATTCACGAGGCGCTCTCCAAATTATATCCCATGATCTACCAAACCGACGTTCTCGCAGACCCTTGGACAAAAAAAAGCCCTACAGCCGAAATCTTTGGCGAAACTGGAAATATAGTGCAAGAGAGGGGAGAAGAAGAAGAAAACTCACTGGTACAATCTTCTCCTCAAGCGATCCTCCCAAAAGTTGTCCTCGTATTTCATGCGTGCGCCCGGTCGGTCTAATGGATGATCGCCATCTTTCCTGCTTCTCCTTTGCTGCAGCTGCAGATGACCTGAGATCCGTCTGTCTCTGAATAATGAGCAACCACACAGACAAGGAAGACAATCTGCAAAGCGGGCTACACAAAGAAGTTTGGGAGACTAGCAAGCACCAGAGGGTGCACAAGAGTTTACGATGAGACGAGGGAGCATCAGCAGGATGGACAACGTCGATGTCTGAGAAGCTCATCCTTCTTCTAGACTGAAGTCAGATCGCCTGCAAAGCCTCATCAGCGGCTCAGACCACCAGCAGATACACGCGGGGCTCTGGACATTTTTATATAGGCTTTCCATACTGTGTCTGCCACGTCATGAGGTTATCTGCAGTTCACTTTGGTGGTGATGATGCTGCTTCACACTGGGAACAGACAGCAATGATGAATATAGAGAGAGATGGAGATAGATATGTTTGATAAGACTGTTGATACAAGTTTTTTTTTAATTTGTATTTAATAATTCATGAAACTACATTCGCAATAAAATGAATTTCATCAAACTACATTCGTAATTAAATACATATTATCAAACTACATTCATAATAAAATAAATACATATATTTATATATATATATATGTATTTATATAAATATATAGATATAAAAAACAATTCCATTCAACACATCCTCCGTCCAGTTAGAATCGTAACACCCAAAAAAAGGTTAATCATATTTATTCAAATTAAATATATATATATATATATATATATATATATATATATATATATATATATATATATATATATATTTTTTTTTTTTTTTTTTTTTTTTTAATTTGTCTTAATTTTATTATCTTTCCCTAATTGAGAACACAATACAAATGTGCCTATGTGTGTGTAGTAATTACATTGTTACAGCAAAGTAGACGTGATGCTGCTGCAGGCGGCTGCTCTGTCCACCAGCTGCTAACAAAGAGGGAGCCCAAGACAAAAGGTGCAGGGTCCTGCTCAGATGTATGTCAGTGGTAGGATGGGTGGGAGGTGGGTGTGGGGGGGGCGGGGGGGGTTGAGGGGGGGGGCTGAGCGGCCGGAAGGGGCACACACGGGAGGCTGCATGGCCACTGAGGAGAAGAGTCTACCCTGCATGATAGAGCGGCTGTGATGTCGTCTGAGAATCTCAATGATGGCTTTGGTTGAAAAGAATGCAGCATGTGTTATAGTTCTGCTTATTGCCATAAATGTAGCAGCTGATTGTATTTTGATACAATGTCAGGTTTCTTGTCACATCACTGCACTGCACAGCATTTTGGATACAAATACAGTTTTATCGGTTTAGAGTTCTTTTGTGCCGATCGCTTTATCTTCATGCATTTACAATTATAGTAATACTCACTATTTGAATGCATAACATGGTTTGTAAAGCTCACCTTTATAACATACCTTATTTAATCTAATTCTTGCAGCTGGATGCATCATTTTAAGTTCATAATAAAGCATTTATTTCATTGAAAGTTACATTGGGTCGATGATGTATTTGTTTTTCTTGCAGAATTATGGGAAAAGATAATACAACACATATGAATACACAACATTATATTGATCCAAATGCCAGTATGTTTATTTATTGATACCTGTCCGTAATAATTACTTTGATGTGTTTGGTGTATGTGAAACGCGTTGTGTGTTTCTTTTATTTTTTGCAGACAGTAGATGGCAATAACAACATCTGCTCCTCGGGACAGTTTTCTTTCTCTCACTCAAACGACAAGGAAACTAGTTTGAATCCCAGAAAGTAAAATATTCTTATTTATTCACACAACAATCTTGCCAGTGACACCTGAAAAACCTCAGTTACAAATCTTGTGAGCGTGCTCACTAGTGATCGTATACACTGATTTACAGGCAGAAACACAGAGACGAATTAAGTGTGTGTAAGATACAGACGTAGTTAATCAGGTTTGACAAGTGTTGGTGCGGCCTATTGCGAGATTTGGTTATGAATTATGGATCGTGGAATACATTTTTGGGAGAATTGAATAGAAGCTTCAGATAGGAAACAACATTCAGACAGTGTTCGTTTCACAGCCTCCGATCCGTGTCACCAGTGCTAATGCAAGGGCAATGCTGTCAATGAACAATGTGATATAAACAGTGTTTACAATATGTGACACCTTGGGATCTAAGAATATACATTATGAAATGTGCTGTTAAGCATAAGGTGCCAGATGGAAACAGGACTGAGCCCTTTATTTTTTATAGTACCATAGTGCCAGTTCTGCTGTTGCAGTGACGTACGTGGCTCCATGCATTTCCAAAACTTGGTGGCAAATGATCACTTGGCCCCAAAATGACTTCCTCCTCCTTCAGGCTAGCCTCTCATGTCATTTTCTTTATTCTGGCTCTTTATATATTTTTTACTAAAATGCACAAAAAACACCTGTAACATTTATGCCGGTTACATTTGTTGATGTCTCAATAGATGTTTCGAAGGAATCTCCTAAGGAACGACATATGAAATATACACACCCATGCTGACACACACACACACACACACACACATACACTGTGTTGACGGTGGGTCCCGTTGGGTGCCAGGTAGCAGCCGGGATTTATCATGTTGCTTTGACATATGGTTGCTGCGGCAAATCTGATTAATATGGGATGGCGAGGAGTCCAGCGTACAGCAGAGGACAGACTGCACCGGGACATCCCCACTGGTCCGGCCACCCCCGCACACCGGGCCAGGCCTCCAACCAGCATGGCTAAAAACAGACCAGTCGTCAGGGATTCAGATGGTAGGGCGGGAGGAATGGGGGGTGGAGGGGGTGCGCTGTACAGATTTAGAAGGTGGCCAATTACTTTTTTGGTTGCATTAATTATTTATCTAGATTCTCTTCACTCGTGAGGTGAGTTGGATCTTTTCTTAGAGCGCAAACTCCCCCGGAACTCCAATGCACCTTCTTTAAACGGCTGGAATCGAGACCCCAAAAGCTGGTTTCTAATTTATTTATTTTTTGGTTACCAATATTTTACTGTGGTTTGACACCAGATGTTCACAGATGTTACAGTATCAAGAACAATGATGGGAAAGTGTAATTTATTGAGTTGTACCCTGTATGGATGGGTCAGCAGACATTAGGAGAGGTCCACCATGTGCCAGAGGAGATGATATGATTGTGGGAGTTTTCATGGAAGTCTATTTTCAGCTATTTCTATTTATTTAAACCTTTATTTACTATAAGTCTGATTGTGCTGCATGTCATCTGTTGTTATGTTATCTCTTTGATTTTTATCCCTCGTGAAACACAGACAAGTCTATATATTCTGAACACATATAAATGAATTGTGTATGCCCGTTTAATTCTATTGTTGTTTATTTATTATCAGGTATGACCGACTGCAGCATGGAGCGATTCTTTCAGTAGTCAGACCGATTTTGATGTGACTTCTTGATTTAAATGTTTGTTTTTTTACAGAGATAATGATGAAAGAAATGGAAATACATATGATTGTTTCTGTCATAAATATCTACAATCTCATCCAGAATTTAAATTTTCTCCCAAAAATTACACCGCAGCTATGAGGGATTACTTGAATTACATAACACAAGTATAACAATGTAAATAAAAATGGAAATGAAATCCGCTTCAGGCCACTCAGACAGAGAAGTTACATCAACCAAATTGTCAAGGCGTGTGCCTAAATGGAGAAATGTCCATGAATTATTAATGCTTCAATTACTATTTCATTTAGATAAGCCCTTTAACTCGTCAGAAATGCTTCATAAATGTCTTCGTGCCTCGGCTCGCTCGGACGCCTGTGCTGTAACACACGCTTGCATCTGGCCTATTGCATGTGAAAGTGGTCTGTTAGCATGTTCTCCATGTACTGTATATGGCTTTCTTTTGTGTGTTCAACTGTTAGTTCACAGATGCAAAACTTGTTTGACTTTGATGCTTTAAGTCGCCCAAATGTTCGTCGGCCTGTGTGTTTGTTTACGTTTACCCGGAAGGTGAGTGTTTCCCTACCGTCTCCTCGTTGCATGCTGACTCCCTCTGAATGGGAATATGCAGTTATGGAGGATAAAAAAGTGAGAATCTCTAAAATCTCGACAAAACGTAACGGCAGGACTATATGTATGGAAAGTGTCGAGGGAGATGCCTCTCTTCAATCAATTTAGGTGGCTCTGAGCTTCGGGTGGATTTTTTGCATCTCGTGTAGCTTGAAGTCAAATCAAAAGAGAGCAGCCAGTACGAGCATTACGGTGCACTTACAGTACATATCAAAATAACACGATGCACAATATGTGTACCTGCCATGTAATCTGATGGCAATGTCCCGCAATCTACACTTTAAAGGCTTTTTTGAATGAGTGCACTTTATGCATTTTGTGGAACACAACACCGTATGATGGCAGACAAAACCAGGCACTAAGAGGGAGCATTTCATTTTTACTTTCAAGATTTTAAAACGCTGCCATTTCACTTAAAATATGAACACTCAACATTTTCCCAATCATCCTATTTATCGAGCATCTTTAGTTATCACGGGAAAATGTCTGTATATTGTTTTATCAGAAGACAACTATAACCTTTTATGTCATTACAATTCTTTTCACTGACCTTCAGCTAAAAAACATTGACAAATATGCATTTTCACTTACTTCAATCAGCATCTAACAAATGCAGAGCCATTTGTTGACATAAAACATCAAGGTAGGGAAAAGTATTTTCAGCATTTAAATCTCGGCTCTAGCTTATGGGGAAAGTGGTCGTCCCCACTCTCCCCATAGTTGCATGTCGAAGTGTCCTTGAGCGAGACACTGAACCCCCAGTTGCTCCCACTGCTCCTTAATAACTAAGAATGGGTTAAATGCAGAGAAGAAATTTCCCCACGGGGGAAAGTGTAAATGTCTTTCTTTCTTTCTATATGCAGTGGGTAAGAGACTCCCTGATGCTTCAGAAATTGTCCAATCATGACAGAAACATGCACTCTATTTTTATCGTGTGTTCACATTTTATATATTGTGTGTTTCATGATGTATCTTATTTACTATAAATATCTATATTATGTATCTATATCAATTAAGACATCCTATCCCCTTTTTAAATTCAGTGAATGTATTTTCCTTTATTGTTAGGGACTAGATTTATTGTATGAAAGGCGCTGTACATATACAGTTTGTTTATTAATATTATGTTTACTAATAAACAACTCAGCTTTCGGCTGCTGTTCCGTGATTTGCATATGCAGTCCACAACTCATTGAGCCATCCTCTTCTAATGTAGTGATGGTGTCAGCGGGTGCGTCACCTCTCCAAAGGGGCTGAAGCATCGTTCTGCCACTCCTGCTTATGTCTCGTCTCCCTCGTGGCGACTGGCTGTGACTGCTTTCTGAGGCTGATGGTACTGATGCTGTGTCGGACTGATCTGTACACTTGTGGTGTTTGCAGACAAGTGGTACGTCTGGATGCTTTTTGTTTTTGAATAGAATCTCAAAATCTAAAATGAAGTATAAAAAAAAGACAGTTATTCTAGATAATGGTATGATGTGATGTCTCAGCACTGGCTCTGATTTTATTCGTCAAATTACTTCACGGAATATTTGCGACTGATAGACTACAGCCATGCTAGCAGCCCTGTGAGGCCAGACTAAATAAAAGCAAAATGCTAACACTAATATTAAGTATAATGTTTATCATATTCATAAAAGTAGTGTACAAACATTTTCTAATTAGCATGAAATATAAATTACATTCCACAAATGTCAACCTCAAGGTGACTTCAAGATACATCATCTGGAATTGTTTACAAAAAATAGTGTGCTATTACAGCTTTTAGATGTTAAGATATTTCATGAGATGAGTGTAGTTTTGACCTGTGGGCGCTGCTAGATGAAAAGAGGATCAGCAAACTCATTCGGATTCATAACAGACATTCATGGTTCCCAGAGGATGAACATGTTGTGGCGTTGAGGCTCGTTGACATATTTCAATCTGGACCAAAATTGTGGACCGACAGATCAAAGAATTGACCGACATCGACAGCATAGTTAACATTCTAAGTATTTACTCGTCTTTTGTTTATGATTTAATCTATATTGAGATTTCTCTAGTTGAAAATATATGTGCAACATGTAAAGACTCTGCTCCGTGCAGATTTCTTTCATAGTAAAGTGCTTTTTCATAGGTTTTAGCACAATGGAAATTCCATTCCATTTCCATTCCAACATGTGTGTTTCTGTGTGTAAGCTGGCGGATAATTTCCCATCGTGGGGGAAATTATTGCTTTCAAGTGCTCATTCTTTGACCTCAGTGAAGTGATTGCCTCTGATAATGCCATTAACCACTGCACTGCAATTCTCTGGGGAGCACTCAAGAGACAGAGAAGAGAAAATACTTTTATTTCTGATATTGGGTGTGGATGTTTCAAACACCGGATTTATCAAAGGGCAAAAGTTGACCTCATTTTATTTGCTTCAAATTTCCTGAATTGTACATCGATCACTCCTCAGCTGCTACGCCTTTAATTTGTATGCCAGCGGCTGAGCTAGAGGAAGATGGTCAAATGAATGTATTCAATTAAAATTCGGCGAGGTCCAGTTAGAGATAATGTCCTCATGCAAAGGTCTGCAACATCACAATAATGTCAAATTGCCGCTATATGATGTTGTGCCATATGTTTTGAAGCAGCCAACAGTTGTATTAACGGCTGTATGTCGTAAACAACTGTCAAATTAAACAAAGAGAAAAGTAATAACATATAGACACTATTTATTATTACAGATTTCCAATTGAGAATTATAAATATGACATACTCTAAAAATATATACATTATCTTCTCTTATTTACAACAAATAAAGGCCGAGATTAAAAAAGAAAGTTTTTGAAAAATGTGACTCTTAGAATAAAGTACCTTTATTTTGAAAAAAAAACAAAGTTATATCTACTTTGTAAATACATTTCTTTCTCACAAATACGTATCAGCTTATTTTCTCATTGCACAGATCCCGTCTTCCTCCGTTGCTCTGCTTCCAGCCTGCAGCGCTGCTCCCAGTACAGCTTGATTTAGGAGAGCTTTTATCAGATGTCACCTCTATGTCTCTATGTAAGGACAGAGGTCCGAGGTCTTACTTTGCAGATTAAAGTACATGGGGACGTTATCGTTGATGGTCATAGGTTTCAACCAATCAGATCTTTCGTTTGACTGGGCATATTCATTATATCTCTCACTCATTACCTCAGACGTTCCCTATCATTCGCCACTTTCAAAGCAGCACTTAAAACCCATTTATTTAAATCTGCATTTAGCTTGTGATACTAGTTTTTTGTATTTGTTTCTCACAATTGTCCTTTTTTTTTGCTCTTCTATTGTTTTGTCTTTAAAGTGCCTTGAGTGCCTTTTAAAGGCACTATACAAATGCACTTGGTTTTCCAGAAACAGCAACAGTGTGTGTTTTTTTTGGTGCATGATTCTTTGATTTCTTGAGCAGTTAATTCTGCAACAAAAAAAAGAAAGAAAAGGAATGTAGCTCCTGCCCCACACAACTCAGTTATTCGCGTCGTTCTGTGACAAACTAAATATGTTCAGTGACCTCTCAGTGACGTCACGGAGCACCGAACCAGAGGTTATAAATAGAAGTGACCTCCACTAGTCCGGTGGGATCGGGTTTAGTGACCTGTTGAAGCAGCGGCCCTTTTGTATGGGGTCAGATCAGTCTCAATAATTACAAATGCACACAGAGAGACTCACAAATGCAAAAACACAGAGATTCACAAATGCCCACAGAACAATTTGTAAATTCACAAATATATTAAATTTACAAATGCGCGCAGAAAGATTCACAAATACATTCCAATGCACATGTAAATAAATTACGATTTATATAAATGTAAAAGTAAAATCACAAATATATGTATGCATTTCTATGTGCATTTGTCTATTTGTTTGTGGATTTATATGTATTTATTTATGTGTGGATTGCAATGCATTTGTTTGTGGATCGCTACACAGATTGTTGAGACTCCCTTGCCTTGGCTCAATACGTAAGTGTGTTTTTTATAAACATAGACCTATCTGTAGCCAATCAGATGTCGCCCTCATTTTCAACCAATCACATAAGCGTCATTCGCTTCATTCCCGCCTTAGAGAGGAGGGGCTTATATCCGTGGCTTGACTGCTGCCTCTCAGCCGCAGTCACCGTGAAAGTCACCGAGCTGTGTGAGCCTCCGGGTGAGGTAATGAACCCAGACATGAGGGCGTTAGATGTTCCAACGTTTGTCGGATGTCCTCAACAAGTATACAGCAGAACTAGTGGTTAGTTATTCCACGGTGGCTTGAGTCAAGCCATGGAGATAAGCCCCGCCCCTGGAAGGAAGGAATGATGCGAATGACGCTCATGTGATTTTGTGAGTTTGTTCATTAAGTGCAAAGAACCTGATTTAAATATGAAAATTTTAGTGAAGACGCATGTATTTGGGAAAAAGTGCGTACACAGATGTTTTGTAAACAATAAGAAAATCTATACATTCTTGGGTAAAGCCAGGGCTCTCAAGTTCTGAAGACAGGCAAGCGTGAGACGTATCCATCATACTTTAAAACTAACTAGAGATTTTTATTGAACATGCGATCCATGAATATGTTCTCCTCCTCAGATCTCAATACTTGATTTTTGGTCCAGGGTCCAGAGACAACGGCGTCTGGGACCGGACATGTTTAGCCATGCTAGCATCTAGGGATGAGGTTCATAATTAAGCTGAGATTTCCCTCCGGATCAAATTAAGCTTTGGTGATACCTATGATCAAGCGCCAGCATCAGGTCACTGATGTTCCCATCAGCCGCAGCAACACTTTGTATTTAGTGCTAATTAGGCAATGCAAACATGCAAAATATGATAAATAGTATACCTGCTTTGCATCAACATGCTAGCATTGTCATGGTGAGCCTGCTGGCCTAAAGCTCACAGTACAGCCCTGCAGATAGCCTCTTGGTTTTGTTAAATTAGGTTTTACATCGAGCACTTTAAGCGGCTTCTCGTGAATAAAAGGTTTTGTGTTAAGCTTCTGTTTTTGAATTTGCGTTTCATAGTTTCTATTGAACTCTCCCTCCATCCTTTTATCCACGTTTCTGTCTGCAGACGGTGTCCAAGGTGCCCATTCGTTATCCCCGTCCATGTAACGATAAATCTGCTCTGCCACAGGAACTGAAAAGTCCCCAGGTGAGATCTGTGCAAGGAGGCCCACCTATCAGGGAACGGCTACGCATACAGTGGACAGTGGCATCTCTAGGATTAAAAACTTGCTGCATCCACTGTTCCCCTGGCTCTTTGACAGATGGATAAAGCCTTGGACTTCACCTTATTGAAAGAAGCAGAGAGCGCCTGGGGAGCCATGAAATCCATAGACCCTTCTTTAAATGGGTTTGTAAGAGGCTTCCGCCTAGCAAACCACGCCTGAAAGAGCCCATTAAATAAAGCCCAGCTCCTCAGCAAGGAGCTGGACTAGATTCATCAGAGAGGAGAAGGCAAAGATAATGATAGCTCACGGCCAGATGTGAGCCGTTGGCTCCACTTGCACGTCTGGTGGGACCGTGTCAATAACGGCAACAACAGCAGACAAACAAAGAGTCTTTTCTCCCCTTCTTCGGCCATCTCTCTTAGAGGTGTGTGTCTTTCAAATCCAACAACATGTGGACAGACACGTGAACACCTGATCCAGGGTAATGTTTGGTAAAGAAAGTGTGAGGTTATTCTCCCCCAGGGTGGACTATTTTCTTACTCACGTGGGCTCACAATCTTTTAAAAAACAACTTATTTCATCAGACATCTTTGTGCTGCATGTAAGTGCTTGCAAAGCACCACCCACAACAAATGCTCTGTCAATTGTATGTTTCTAGCTTTTGAATAGAAATCATGTCGAGGACACTAGCCCACCTTCTTTCTCCCTTTGTTGTTATGCGAGACCTTCACAGCGAGAGAAGGTGGAATGCAGCTCGGGTAGATTTGAATATCAATGTGGTCAGATAGGACGGGGAGATGCTGTAAGGAGGCATGAAGGCTGAGGAGGGCCTCTGGCAGGACAGTGGGTGAGATGGAGAGAGAGGGAGAGATTTGTCATTTGCTCTCTGTTCCACCTGCTCCCCTGTCATGCATCCTGCCGGGGGGGAAATACACCCTGATGTCTGAGGGAGACCGAGAGAGAAGGATGAGCGAGGTGGCGGGGTGGATGAAAGCAAATAGAGGAGGGGAAGAGGTGGACAGGATGGAGAAGGAGACAAAGGAAGGTGACATGGAAAATGAGACGCAGTTATTTGGAAAAAAAGGGAGGAAAATCTATGCTTAGTATTGCGTACATTTGAGCGGCCACGTCCTGAAACGCAGGAGTTAACTACACAGGCTGGCAGGTATGCAAATCGGAGGATGTACCAGTGCGCCTCCAGATTACTTGTCCTGCATTTGTTATTCATATATTTGCAAGGTGACTCACTTCAGACAAAGCAGGTGATCAAGAGCTCTTTCCCTTTCCCCTCTCGCTTTGCTCCTTCTCTTTGCCTCCACAGAGGAGAGCAGGCAAGGCACGATGGATCCACAGCCTCAGCAGAAGTCATAAGCCTTGCAAATGCCGCAGCCCCACAAATGCATGCCCACAGATTTGATATGTATTCCGTCAGCAAACCCCATTTAATCCATTTTGCTGTCAGCCCCCCTTTCACAGCATCTCGACTAACACGGGGAGAGTTTAGAGTGCAGGAGACAGACAAAACAAGACGCCACCACGCATAGCTAACAATCACACCTGAACCACTGGGAAACATTTTGGGAATTTACATCTTTTCACTTTTGCTTCTCCTCAAATCTCTCCCTTTCGCTTTTTACAGTAGCAGGATTCTTGTCTATAAAGGGCAGACTTTCTCTAAAGCATCTCCACATCTCCACTGACTATAAATGTTGATTGACATGTTTTTGGCAACTAGAGCCCAGGTTGCTAATGGATGTACTTGACTTACTTGACTGGTTCCCGCCGCACACTTGAGGAACATCAAGGGAAGTAGAGCTCAGCCGCTCTGCATCCACATGTTTAATTAACTATATGAACATTAGATATGACATGTTTATTTGTCGTACTTTCTAGTTTGAGGGTTCTTGCGCTGTATCTGTTTCTAGATCGGAGTTTTCTTCGACATTATCCCGACATCGAGATATGGTATCCATCCTCAATGGGTCTACTCGGGTCCTTCCACTCTTCCAGGTGCTGTCTCAGCCTCCGTTGCTACTTCACCTTCTCGTATTCCTTCTTCACGATGCTGCTGCCACGACATGTGTTTCCAACAAACCTTTGAACTCTTTGTCCTGAGCAAAGAGCTCGCTCGCATGTGAAAACTCCATAATCTCTCCTTTGCTGAAAGTTTACTGTCATTATTTCTTATTTTCCATCGTTTTTGTTTAATTGTCAGCATTTTATCTCTTTTATGGTTCATTATTGAGGTCATACTAAAGGCAGATGTATATAATTGATAATGATGTACAGACTATACTGCCTGGTTTAGACAGAGGGGTCAACTGTGTCTGGTATAATGAGAGATACCTGAGGAATAAAAATCAATTGTGAAGCCTCCAGATGTTTTTTTAATCCACAGTATCCTCCTCCTTTAAAATGTAATGCTCAGGTCATTTAAAGTGACTCGCAGCAGTACATTTACTTGAGAACTCTTGTACTTTTTTACGCCTCGGGTTGAAAGAGGTCCAACTTTGTCTTTCTGGCATGAGTGATATTTAGGAGTAGATTATGCCTTCCATTACTTGTATTATCTCGAATGCTGGAACAATAGATGTAGTATGCTCCTATACGTAATATCTCAAATGCAGTTGCTAAACATTCCAGGATGTTTTAATGCATTTTGCAGCATGCAATCCACCATGCTTGGTTTTTATAAACAGGTCTTTGGTTAGATGCCTAAAAAAGTGTCCGTGGTAGACGATATAAAACCTCATAAAGCCGAGTTTGCTAACAATGTTCATTTGTGGAGATTATTTAGTTGAACGTAATGCATAAGTGTTATGAATTAGTCTCACAAAGTCTCATTTAGCCATTTGTTAGCAACCTCTGTTGGAAAAGAGGCTGCGCCCTGGTAACCAAACACAAACAAGCAGAATATGGAGTCACAACCGGCCGGTCTGATGTGTGTATGCTGTAGCAGACCGGTGATGTATTTATGAAGGTGAACCCGTGCACGGCCGCGCGTAGCGGCTCTGCACTCTAGCGCAGACCTCTGTTCATGTCATGAGTCGTTAGGCAGTAAAGGTAACATCCACCAGGCGCTTCCCAACCCCCAATAAGTGGCTGCGTTGCCTCAACCCGACTTCCTGTCAAGACAGACGTTTATTTTGGAAAGACACCATGCACGTAAGGAGTGTAAATTGACACGCCGTCCCCTGACGCGTGCTGGAGGGATACGTAGAGCGTCACAGTTGGAGGCTTAGTGCCTCTGACCAAGCTGCGTAGTTGGACGTGTTGGTGTGAGGATGTGTTGGACCTACAGACGGCACAAATATTCAGTGCTCAAATACCAAAAGCAAAGGTCAGACATGGAGTCAGTTGCCAATATTTGATGGGGGATGTGAAAAAGGCATGTGTGGCCATCTCTCGAGAACAAGTAGAGCCAAAGCAGACATAGTGTATATCTCCAGGTATGCGGTGGATTGATGTATTCAGCATATTGATCAGGATGACATATTTACTATTCCTACCAGGCTCTCAATAGCCTCCGAGGGCTTTGTCTTGGTGAGATCTGAGATGAGATATTCCCCTCAGTTCTTTTTCACTCGATCCTCGTGAGCTCTCATTAAACACGAGGGAAAGTACAGCGTAAATAACATTGCACATTACCTTGATAAAATCCAGAATTCATGACATTATTTCCTTCCTATTTGAACTGGTACAGTCTGCACAGGCAGGATATCTCTGATGCACCCACAGAGCTACAAGGTGGCACACTCGCTCCAAGGTCACCCTTCATCTCTCCACCAAGGCTTTCATGCAATCACGTAAAATAAATGAAAAGGATGCCGCATCCTGAGGGGGAACCACAACAAACAAACGGTGGTTTTCTGACATCCCATGAAGGGGATTTTGAAAAGCATCAACTGGGTTGCATAAATCAGAATATTTTTTTTAAATTAAACTTTTGTTATATCTTATTTTTATTTCTACTTTTGCCAAGTCGTGTTTTGAAACATCAGTGTCTGATCGAGCCTCAATATCTGTGATTTTTCCCTTTAGTTCAAACCTCAGGAATCAAATCCAAGACTCCAGGCGACAGAGTGACCCACATGTCTTTGGTATCAGTGACACATATTTCTTTGACTTTGTTATTTCACTTCACTCAGCTCTGGATAAGGCTTTTTTTTCTTCCTGATCTTAAGTGTCTCTGATTTTGCGATATGTTTTAACATCAAATGCATATGTGTGTGAAATCATAAAAAGCAGAAGCATTTATTCATCTTATGACTGTAGCAGTAAGGATTTCTCGTGGTAAATAGATCATGTTTTGGCAAACTTCCACGATAACTAAAGAAGAGGAAACATGGATCCATATAATGTGTACACATTGCCATGTAAAACAATAAAATAGTGTTAATAAAGGCATCCAGCATGTGTGACACGTTTTCTTCTCTTTTAAAAACTAACAGCCCGAATGAATATTTAAAGAAAGCAATTTGCTTTCAATTACTTTAGAATTTGAAAGATGATTATTAAAAAGCTCCCCACATGAATGAGGACACTTTGTCATGTTTTTTTTTCCTCGGTTCCACGAACCCAGTTCCATTACGGTCACACTTGGCGATGAAAAGATCCGCACGAGGCAGGTATGAAATATTAAAGCCGGAGCGTAACTCCAGGAGGCACAGAAGAAGTTGTCGGCATTTAATTTCACTTCTTTGTTGAGATTTCTTCCTGAGACGGTTGGCGGCGTCAGCACATTCTCGCCACTGGCACGAAATTCATGGGACAAGTGTCCATGTCAGCACTTTTTTTCCCCTCAGCTGGCGCACAAAAGGACATCACACTTGTCATAGAGCAAGCCGGAATTATTCGGACGGATAAAATGACGTGTCTGTGAGCGGGATGGCGTCGGCTCAACAATATGATAACTTGTATTGGGTGCAGATCAATGTGTATGTGTGTGTGTGTGTGTGAGAGAGAAGTCGGTGGTGTGTTTTATTAGTGTGCAGGAATGCATGTGTTTTATCTTTTTTTTTGTGTGAACAAGTTCCTAGTGTTTTCTGTTGATTGAGACTTAATCCGTCTGCCCCTCTTACAGAGTTCTGGGATGAACCTTTGGGCCGTTCAGTGTTTCTATGTTTGTCTCACATTATATAAAAGATCTCTCGGCTGCGGGTCTTCTCAAAGCAACAGGTTCTGACACCTCCCCACACTGTGTGTTGCAATATAAATCACAATACGGGGAATAGGGAGCAGAAAAATACATTGTCCGGACCAATGTATCGACCAGTATTAGCATGTTTATATACTTATATACTTTATATACTGGGTGTACATGTCGATCGATTAGTACAATAACTAGACATTGCAAAGCAAAAATGGCAAACTGGGTTTGTGGTCGTTTAGAAACAGTGTCGCCATTAAATACTTTCATACTTTCAACTGTAAAATGTTCATCTCAATATATTGGTCGCAGTGAAACAAGTCAAAGAAAGTCACGCTAATAGGGAAATCATAAACAACAGCTAACAGAGCCGGCCTCTCTGCTGGAATTTAGTCGGTATTAGGTCAACTTTAACATCCCGTTTTTCAGCAAATTACCACCATCAACAAACCACTCCTGGATGACAATTATAGCGAAACATTTTCAGCTGTACTAAGTACACAAATGAAGAAAAACTGACCTTTTATTTGAGTTTGACCTTCACATGGGGTGATAACACCCCTCGTGCACATAAGACACGCGGCCGTTGACACAGGGGCTGTGAGGTGAGGTGAGTCGGGTTCAGCATTAGTCGCTGCTAGGTGTGGATTAAGGTTTCTGCTCATTAGACAAAGGTAGCAGAGCTATAATCCACACCCTCCCTTTACAGCACACACACACACACACACACACACACACACACACACACACACACACACACACACACACACACACACACACACATAACGCCCATTTACAGAACACACACAGAAAGAAACACCCATTTAATTGAATAAGAAGAAGTTTACGTTCATTAAAGTTGCATGACCAAATGGCAGGAGCTTCTCAGCCTTTCATGTTTTACACATAGTGCTGCATGGTGATGACCACGGTTCAAAAGTTTAGGGTCCTTATTTTTCAAAGAAAAGCATGTTTTTTTTAATGAAGATAACATTAAATTATTAAGAAATGCACTCTATACATTTATAAGGTGGTAAATGACTATTCTAAGTTGAAACATCAGTTTGAATCAAATTAAATATCTACAAGGTTGTAGAGAGGTCCATCTCCAGTGTTCTAACGGCACATTGTGTTATCGCCTTAGACTAACTGAGGGGTAGAATTTTAGATTATTTTTCATTATGTTAGCACAGCTGAAAACAGTTATGCTGGTCAGAGAAGCTTTTCAATTGGCCTTCCTTTTAAGCTTGAAGTCTGAAGAACACAATTCATATTTAAAATAAAAATCATTAGTTCTAACCTTTTCAATGTATTTACTATATTTTCTATTCATTTTGCGATTCATTGGATAAATAAAAGCGAGTTTTCATGGAAAACACGAAATTGTCTCGTTGGGTGACCCCAAACTGTTGAACGGTAGTGTATATATATATAAATTGAGATTTCATCTGAGAAAACTGTGGCTATAATCTCAATCTGGATTATGGCTGCGCTCTTCTCCAGTGGCTTCTGCATCAGTGACAAGGAGCTGAAGCAAGAGTCTGCAAAAGTTTAATCCTACCCAGTTCTATCAAAATCCTCACAGGGCATCATTTTTAAGTTATTGATCTGGCGACCGGCCACACTGAAAGTCACAGCAGAAATGGAGGTCATTTTCTTGGTATACCTGAATGGATCACGGTTGCACATATTGTGGTGTTGCAAAAGAATACTATAGTTAGAAGGTGCGCGGTGTAATGAGGCATACATGTGGCAACTAATACTTTATCTTTTTAAAGCCTCACATTTCCAGGATAGAGCTAGAAAGGTAATAGAGGGCACATCTCTGAGTGGCCTCCCAACAAAGAAGAGTTGAATCTCGCTCATGTGTCCCTCCGGGCTTCCATACAGTCAAGATGGCAACACACACGTGGATTCATTCAGCTCCTGCTGTTCTTAAGTGTTTAGTGACTATATGAATACTTTAGATAATATAATGTTGGTATGGAATTAATTTGCAGACTCTCTGGTTCAAAATGAGACCAAACTTTTCTGTGGATGTCCGTTTTACAGCCGCTACAAAGTAACTCTGTCATCGTTGCAGACAGGAAGTTACAACACATTAACGTAGTGCCATCGACGTGGTTGCATGGGCGTAGATTTAAGAGTAAGAGTACAAGTACACAGCACAGTATCGGACACGATGCCCAACGATGGTGTCCGTATCGATGCATTCCTATTGAACTTTTATAAATGAGCACAAAAAAACAGAAAATGTTATTTGTTTTGTTGATATTAAAGCAAATATATAAATAAATACGATATGATTAATTAAAAAAAACACTCAGGCTGAATATACTCTCCAGCCTTTAGAACAATTAATTGAATGAGAAAAACAAACAGGAATCAGTTGCCAAGTAATGATTCCTCCTCGTATAAAAAAATGAGTTGTGTGTGAACACTGTGTGAGAACGGGTTTAATGTGAGTACAGATATTCTTAGAAGGGAACACGGGGCATTGCCTCAGTCCACAGTGGGTTTCCACTTCCTTCAAACTGGTATGGAGATAAAGTGTGATTATATGTGTTGCAATGCTGCTACAATATTGATTTTGAGGCCTTGTGAGGAGATTGGCTTTTTTTGGAGGGGGGTTCTCAGTAATTATCTGTATTAAACAATGTGTGCAGTCAAACTTTAAGGTACTTTAAATGCTCCATATAATACATCTTGAAGAGTAATGATGATGATAATTTGAAGCAAACTGTAATTAGCTTTTTGGTTTTGCATGAAGAGAGATTTGGATGAACACGATGTCAACGACCATGCAGCAGGTGTCAAAACAACATCTTAATGATGCACTTGGTTTGTAAACTAACTGGTGATCATCAATAATGAGCATCGAGGTAATAATATCTGTAAAAACCTCAGCAAGGTGGGAGGGTACGCCTCAGTGGGAAGTATATATATGTATATATATATATATATATATATATATATATATATATATATATATATATATATTTGCACATATATTTTCCTGCCATTGGTGATGGACTCATACTCTTCCCACGTGTGTGTAAAACAATATTACATGCATTGACAAACACATTTCAGCCTCAACACTCAAATAAATACCTGGGGGGCTCACGGTATTTCTTTCATTTCAGACTTCTCCTTGTTGCGGTTCATTCTCCTCGTTCCTATGCAGATGATCACGTCGGAGTGCACGGCAGCTCAAGAAGTCAGCACCTCTTGTCAAAAATAAGATGAAAAGACACCTTCATTGAAGGACCTCCACCCTATCTCAGAAACACTGCAGGCAGCTTGTCAATCCTCTAATGTTTTATATTCATGGGTAATATCCGGATTCAGATGAACAGAGGAACCCAGGTGTATCTGGCCACTGTTTGTGCAGAATTCAATCAAAACCAAGTCTCATCGGCTCCTTCTTCCTCTACTATTTCTTTAAATTTCACTTCAGTCCACAGTGCTCTGTTGGCGTGATATATTTGTATTTCCACAGCGTCTATAACACACATTTGACTTATTTTACCATTTCTGTTTGTGTATTCTATATGTAGCTCTTTGTGTTGCATCTCTATCTCTGTTTCTATCTTGAGCTCCTTTTTTATATCTCTTCCTGTCAGGCAACATAACATTTGACAAGTTATCATAGTTTATGTTTTCTCACTTCCACTGCGATGCAGTTAGTTTTGGTTTCATTTGTCACAGTTTTCAGACATCAACATTTGACATTTCTGTTTTGTAACTGAAGAAAGAAAAACAGTCCAGTGTGTCCTTTTCTGTTACTGCATACATTGACTTTACTTTACATCCACTCCGCTACATCTCTGAGAAATATATTGCGCTTTTCACTCCAGCACGTGTATGTAATAGATGTAATTGCTTAAAATATTGAGATTTTACATCCACATTTGTCATAGTGGTTATAAAATTCAATCCATTGTTGAAGATTAAACCAGTGGTTCCCAATCACTGATTGAAAGCACCACTAGTCCAGCACACTATGTTTCCAGTAGGTGTATATATATATATATGATTAAAGCGTTAACGTGCCCAGCCCTATATATATATATATATATATATATATATATATATATATATATATATATATATATACATCTCTGGTCGTCCGCCTTGGCTTTACTGAGCTGTTAAAGTGACAGGTTATTAAATGCATGGGGTCTAATAATGCTTGTTCCACCTGCTCCACTGGAGCTCTTTATGTATTGTTGGTCATTTCTGTTTCCTCTTTTCATGTTTATTCCGGCCACACTGAAGAGAGGCGTTTATTTAGCTTGTATATATATTTATGTATGAGGGATCCTCCTCTGTTGCTCTCCTGAAGGTTTCTTCGATTTCTTTCCCTGTGAAAGGTTTATTTATATTTTTTGGGAGTTTTTCCTGACCCAATGTGAGGTCCAGGGACAGGGATGTCGTATGTGTATAGATTGTAAAGCCTTGTAAATTTCTAATTTGTGAAATTGGGCTACACAAAATAAACTGAATTGAATAAAAGGCTGCAGATGTCCATCGATAGATATTTATTTGTGCTTTAAACATAAAACTCTGATATTTTTCCACTATTGCGAACTTTAAAAAAAAACAACCTTGAGAACATTTGCTGATAATACTTTTGTACTTTGACTTTAACTTGAAACAATGCTTTTTATTTTTATTATTCAAAGTAAATTAAATGAATCCTTCTTTCACTATCTTGTATTCTGAACCAATTCTTTAAGTGACACAAGTTGCTGAAAGAGGGGAAGATCTCCATCCAGCCATGTTCACATAAACTTCTGTGTGTGTGAGCCATCAGGGGATTGGATTTTCTCTCTCCATTTGGGCCACCAGTGATTAGATGAGTCTATGTCTGAGAGTTTAATCCGTGTTGGAAGGAGTACCAAGTTGCATGCGCCATGCGTGCCCACACACACATTTTACACACTCACACTCTCAATTTGACATCCAGATGTAACTTTTTTTTCCCCCTCCATTTTTTTAAAAGTAGATCAGCATCTGCAGGAAGATCATGCGGCCCTCTTGGCTCAGGCCCAAGCTGCTTATTGATGGGCAGATTTAGCCATTCATTTCACTCTGACATTCCTTTGTCAGAGCCCTCGCTTTCTCTCTGCCACAACACACACACACACACACACACACACACACACACACACACACACACACACACACACACAAACACTCTCACACACACACACACACCATGTGTCAGATGCAGCCAGCAGGGGATGGAGACTGTGTGCAGCAGGCCGGAAAATACAAAAAAATGATAATGTATTTTTAAATCCGTCTGTAGCATATTCCAGTGTCCAGCTTTCTTATGTCTGCTCTTTCTTTTCTCCTTCTTCCAGCAATTAACATCAAAAAGTTTCTGGACTAAATAAACAGCGAACTATAGATCAGTTTATTGTGATATTACATCTGCCTCGGCCAAAAGGACAGAGCAGTTTTAGCACAATAATGCAGATTCTCTACTGTACATTAATATTCATATTTACAGACACTGCTGCCGCTCTGACAACTTGGTCCCTCTTGCACCTGCGGGACATCTGCGTCACGGCAACAGCTATAGTGTCTTTGCACATTTGCGCAAAGGTTCATAAATAGTCTGCAACACTTTCCTTGAACTTTAACTGGAATACAAATGTAGCGTAGAATGAGAACAACGGTGCTTCTTCTCCTTTACAGGAATGATATTTTGGGATTAAGAGGTCATTCTAAACTGACCTACAGCCATGGATAGATTATGAGACAACGAGAGCCCAAGCCACAAAAGCCCCCCCCCCTTATTGTTGTGTTGTAATTTGTGAACTTGGGCTATACAAATAAACTGAATTGAATTGTGTCTAGAGTATTTTTGTGCTTCATAGTGTGACTTTGTTGTCTTTACACTTTATTAAATATCTGTTAAATCTGTCTATCTACTAATATAATTAATGTTGAGACAAGGCCAACATGTTTGCATGCTAATGGGTGCCAGTTGAAGAGTTTAGTCTTTTAGTTTTATAAATTTAATACTGCATTTTGAATGAGGAGGTTTTCGTTGAGTCTTTCTGACCATGTTGGATGAAGAAGAATGTAGACATGCGGAAAGAATGAAAAGTGTCCGAAAAAAGGAGAAGGCAATTTTTTTCTTCTTTTTGACGTTTCTTAATATGCAAGTCTGTGATCGTGCCACAGCGGCCGTCCTCCTGTGCGACTCATGCCTCCTCTGGCTCCAACACACATCATCACGTTACTCACAGCCTCCTAAACCACACATCCAAACTGACACACAGCATCTCGCTCATTTCATCCTCAATATTAGGCCTGTTCAAACTCTATTTCATCACACACACACAGCATCTGAAATGAGCAACAATACGAGGGTTACCGAAGCTCCTTGTTTTCTTTTGCGTTGGCGTCCATTCTCCTTGAGCATCTTCTCCATGCCTATACTGAAAAGGCCTGTAGGTAGAATAGAGACATGAGATGCAGCCCAACCACCTCTAAAGTACCACCCTGCGTCATTGTTATTGATAAGAAATAATCAGTTGTATGCATTAAAATGTGATTTTAGTTTTTATTTAGGTGATACAACTGTGCGTGTGTGTGCTAGAGAGACATATGGTACCTCTCTCCTCGTGTTTTTACATGCCACTCTGGCATTTTGATATTAGCGATCGTCGTTTCTCTCCAGCTGCAGAACATATCTTGCAGCACAAAAATCAAGCGGGAAAGGTTGAGACATGCACCAGAGTAATCTGATTATGTTTCAGGGGAGATAACAAGAGGCATATTTTTTTGTCATTTGAATCGGGAAACAAAGGCACATGTGACTGAGGTGGAATTAGAATTGGGAAAGGGGAGAAGCAACAGTTTGGACAGAGGTGCGTGTTTGCAGGGTTTTATAGATGAACAAGGCCTGTGTTTATATTGCCACGTAGACTGTTTGTCCCCAAACAATCACATTTCGTTGGTGTTTTGATCTACACTGGTTCTCCACGGATGGCGCTGAATCTCAGCTCCTCTGCAACCTGTCTTGGGTGACACTTTTTATTGCGACAGAGAAAGTGGGAAAACATTTATTTGGGGTTTCTCGCATTGACTTCTCGCTTGTTCTCTGAGGTGAGCGCCTCACAATCAGTATGCAACAAAGACACCTCGCCGCGGTCGCAATCTGAATAGAGAAAAGGAAGTATGATGTGTTTTCAGAGCCTTGGGAGGAAGGAGCTAATATGCATGTCAGTCAAGCCGACTGGCACCAGAGAAAGCCGAGCGACCATTTCATGCCGGAGAGCGGCTGTACGATATTGGCGTGAACTAACTGACCGAACGCTGTTTTCAGAGTCAGTGACCTCCAAACCAAGATTTATGCAGAGCAGGCGAGCGAGGGAGAAGGGAACAGTGATTCTCATTTGTCAGAGACGTCATTCAAATCGGGAATGGAGTGACACTTCAATTAACTCCCCATCCTCAACAAAGTTTACCTTGGTCTTCAGAAAGGCGCCGTGTTTCATTTCATCCTGCAGGATTAGCCAATCATATTTCCAATCTCAGACCTGTCACCATGGTGTCGCTGTGTGGCAGCTGGTAGTCATAATGACAATCTATTCTTCAGGAAGTGAAGAGCTATTTTTCTTTCCCAACCAAAGAGGAACACTGTGGGTTGTTTGAGTCCCTCTCTCTTTCTTCTTTATGGTAAATACATTTGGTGTCCATCTTTTCTCTGTTTCTCCGTCTGTCTCTACCTTGACTTGTTGCGTGTCTGTTAATCTGTCCCTCCATCTGTCTGATATTTGTTATATCTGTCTGGATATTTATCATTTTGGGAAATATAAACAAGTTTTCTTTAAATGTTTTTGAAAATAATGCAAAATCTCTCACAAACTATATGAATACAGAAGGTCATTTAATAGAAATAAACTTATTTTACTGCATCCCAGACAACGTTGACCCTGGTCAGGCAGCAACTGAAGTACCTTTGGGAAAAGTCCAGAACTGAGTGTCCAACAAGCCTCCTTCACATCCTGAAGAAAGATTTCTGGAAGACTTTTCACTTTCACGGAGAAGAAACTTCAACCAGGCGACGGAGCATCGGGGATAGGCCTGAAGAAACATGGTGAGGAATATCATGGTTCCAGTCAGGCAGCAGCAATGGAGCTTTCGCTGTTCCAGATGTTGTAGCGGGACGGTTCTGGCCAGCGTCATATCCTCCCTCTCCTTCTGGGAATGAAGCACCATGAGACAGCTGAAGAATGCGAGCAGATGTTCCGCGTTACTGTACGTAGGCCCAGTTTGGCCCGGTAGTCCCATGATGGAGGTCATGATGGCTGACGCTGAGCGACACTGAGAAGGCCCGCATGGATGCGGTGCATTCTTTAAAAAACTAACATGCATCAATAAAACATTACTCCTGTCAATATGATATTGAAGTCTGGCAGAACAGATGGCATGTGAAAGTCAATGCAGGAGTTAGTCATGGTGGGTACCTCACACTAATGTCATCGTTCACCCATTGATGGCAAATACTACCATGCAAGGTGCAACCGGCCCATCAGGATTGGACACATTCACACCCATTCAAACAGCGATGGCACAGCCTTGGGAGCAATGTGAAGTTAAGTGGGGTTGACTAAGGGAGCCGGGGATCATCCGGTTGGAAGACGACCTGCTTTACTGCTAATCCACAGCCGCACTTAGCCCCTCAGCCTCTGAAAACTACACAGTCAAATTGGCTGTGTCAACACTTAAAAAGTACATGTTAACTCATCCAGTGAACATATGGTCCCTTATCTTTAGTGAACATATAGTCTTAACATTTCTGAGTTAACGCAACTCTGGTAAGAGTTATTATTTTGCTGCAGTACACTACACTGAGAAGTGTTCATCTTCATTGACACTAGTCCGAGTGTCAAATATAAACAACACTTGTAAGTGTAGAATAATACATCTTAACAGAGTTGCCTTATCTCTAAAATGTGATCACTATGTTCAGTGTTAGTTTACACTTTTACCCAAAGCGACGTACAGTACAATTGTGTTACATTCATACAACCTGCTAACCACTGAGCCACAGTCTCTCTTTAGCGTTGTGTAGATGGGGACCATATGTTTCTTGGCTGAGTGCTAATGGACTCTTTCATCTGACTGTGTAGCTTTTAACTCGGTCACGTTAACTCTCTGCAATTCGATATTTCAAGACACAAAAACTGCTCCAGTGTGAGTTGAAGCCAGTATAGAGTCTGCTGAAATATCAAGATTTGATCTAAAACAGTGATTTAGATAAATTCTTTCTAGAATTAAAACACTTGTGATGAAACTCAATTTGAAAGGAGAAGGAGGGGGCGGAGCTTTCCAGAGTAACAGTGAACGTTGTCACCAGTCGGGGTTTTACTCTGGCTTCCGTTGTGATGACTCTATCAACTCACTTTAGCACTGTATATTTTACACATGTTTAACTCTGATAATTCAATATATGTTGGCACTGAATTCTTAACACTGCTGAATTTACTGTATAGAAAGCAAAAATACATTTGACAAGCGATCATATCATAACTTTGTATTGACAAATGGCAATTGGATGGTAATGTGCATGACAAATAGAGAAAGGAGAAGAAAAAAAAGTGCATATAGTGATACATTTGATCCCAACACACGAGGGTCACCATAAGCGGTTTGTTCACCAGGTTACTAACAGATGCTTGATGGTTTACAGAATGTAGCATTCAGTATTTCATCCAACTGTCTCATTTTAAAAGATGTTCACATGGACAATCTGAGTGGAAGATTGAAAGAAATCACAATATTGCAAAAATATGTTTACGTGTGTCTGAAGTAGAAAACAAAATAATCACAAAATGCGACAAACTTTGATTTGAAAGAGGCAAATCCCCCCCCAAAAAAAATGTCCCTAACCTTAAAGTAACTTTTTTTTATTGTAACACAAACAAAAAACTTTCCCTGAACATGTTTTTGTGCTTAAACGTAACCAAACCTTTAATTGAAGCGTGAACAAAAGGTGCAAAACAAATGATGGACAAAAAATGCAATTTGTTGTTAATGTGGTGGAGCAAAGAAAGCATGAAATAGTCAAGTTATTAAGCTTAATCACATGAAACCTAACTCGCAGAGCATTTTTCTTTTGCCATTCAAAAGTCGTGGTACATGTTTATTTGCTTATTCTTTTAACAACGTCTTCATCCTCAAGTTTCCTTCTCTGTAATACTTGTGGGAGAATATCACCGCGGATAACAGATGTAAGTTGACAATGCCTTTTTCTCTCCTACCGTCATCAGTCGTTTGTCTCTCATTTCTACAAAAAACTAGAACGACTGCTGTGCTATTGTCTCGTTTGTTCTCTCTCCCGGTTGGTGGCATCCATTCATTGCCCTAAAACATATGACCCTTTTTATTTGTTTTTACACATTCAAATTTCAGGGTGAGGACTTAATGTTGCGTTGTAATGACTCTCCTTTTGTATATTGACAAAACATGAGATCATGACGAAGCTAAAGTGTAAGGCTTTTGATGTGTTGGGTGTACAACCAGTGTTACTATATTAGCAATTGTGTGATAATGTTAATATTTAAGATGTAATGTCAGAATGACTTGTATTCTCTGATTTATTAACTGGCTGTCGTAAACAAGACAATGTTTTTCTCATCCTCTGCCCTTTGTCTCCTCTCTTCTACTCAACTAACACATGGTCATAATTTAATTCATACATGATATATATAAAAAAAAAGCATTACGCTAAGATTCGTAAAAGACTGCAACAGGTTTTTTTTGTTCTCTCAACCTTCTTCACCTTCGACATCCCATAATAATCAGCGTGCAACAAACAACTGTCCTGCGTTAGATCTGCGTCACCATGCAGCGTGATCAAAAACCACCGTGAGTCACTCACACATCTCATAAAATTCTTCCTATTTTTGTTGGCATCTGAGACAAGATGTCATCTGTTCGTGAACACAGGCTCATTCCAGCTGATGCAAACATAACAAATATTATTCCCTCCGCAGCCTCACGTGACGGGACATCACTCCTCTATCATTGCACACCTTAGAATATGCATCCATGGTCATGAATATAAATTCGACACTCAATAAAAAAAATGGATCTCAACAACAGCGTCTAATAAGAATATTCATACTGTATGCCAAGGCGTGCATGAGTAAATGTAATTGAGGGACGTGGCGCAAAGGCAAAAAGGGAGGAAGTGACAGACAAGATAAACACTTTAAGGAGACGGAGAGAAGGGGGCGTCGGGAACTGTGCGCTGAATACTGAGCGAGATGCTTGAAAGGCAAAGAAAGAAATAAGTTCACGCAACAGTTGTTTATAGTTGTACATGATCCCATTGCCTTAACCATGAAGGATTTCACTCTATCATTATTGTTATACCATTGAGGAAAAATGCATTAAAATACTTTATATATATATAATTGTGTAATCTTGGTATTTTGTTTTTCTTTCTAGGATCCAGTCACCATGTTAAATGCCTTGGTTGTTGATCAACAGGATGAGGATGCAGGGTTTAGCACGGCTAGTGGTCGACACCCGTACACAGATATCGCAGCAGTTTTACTGTTTTTAGATAAACAATGAGACCGAAACCAAGACAACATTGTTAAAGGCTCATTAGTTGTTGTCCATCACGTACGGGTTTTCTCTCCTCTTCCTCTACTCTAGCCTTTGGCATCTTTCCAGCTCATATTAGATCAAACCTTGAACATTATTTAGTAGGTATTTTTTTAAAGATTGACAAACCAATTAAAAGTAACCGTGTGTGATAACCTGCGACCGTGAGACCACAACACAAGTGATTACCTGTTCATTTTCTGACACGGTTCAGCTCCGTCAACGGTGTTGCAAAACAACTCCACAGCCTCACTATCCTGTATTTAAGATGAGTAGTAAATAAAATGTTAAAAAGCTTATTTTCCATTATGCTTTAACCCAGTCCGTCTTTTGGGGTCAGCACCTCAGCACTTAAGAAAGACTTTAGGCCTTTAGGGAAGAGTCCAAACTTCCATTCTCACAACTTGTTATTCAGCATCTTTCAGCGATTATTACTATTTGTGTGCTTTCTGTGCGGATTGATAAAAGATTTTTTTCTCGGGGGCAGAAACAGCATTTAAAATCCAATATTTCCACAGACTGTGCGGCCACTGCTCTTCTTCACTGGTGTGTGTAAAAGTATTGGATTAAAATATTGGGTTCACCTCGGTCAAAGTATATCTTCTCAAGCAAACAGAGGACATCTGAGGATTAAAAATAAAATAAATAATTTGAAGATACCAGTGTTCCTGTATTAAAGTTTTTTTTAAAACAACATTTTGACATTATACAGTTTACACAGGGTGACTGAATTATGATGAATAAAACAGCTGATTGACACATGTAGGCGTATTAAAGCCCCACTATGTAGTGTTTCCCTTGTAGCGCCCCCTATAGGTATTTAACGTTTACTTCAGTGTCGTAAATACCCAGTTACGATAGATCAGACGTCTTTGTTCTTTTATTAAACTAAACGTCTGTTATTGATCGTCTCCACAGCAGCATGTCATTCTGTCTCTACGCGTCGCGTAGCGGAACAAATAAAAATGACTATATGACGTTGGTAATCACTGACAGAAAGCAGGTCAAAGTACCGGGCGGCTCAAAAATCTTACATAGTCGGGGTTAAAACCCCACAGACCCCCAATGGCAGTGGCGGAGGCGAAAATCGCCATATTAAAAGTCATTGTAGCGGCACAATTTTTTTCAAGCTGTTATTTTAAGGTAGGAATTGTTACATAGTGTTGCTTTAAGGCTACACAACATGGAAGTGATCGTGCTTTTGTGTGACCAGGCTTCTCTGCTGTCCTTCTGATGCACACAGCAGAGCCTTATGATGCCACCACCAGGAGTCTAACCTGTTCTAAAGATAACATCTGCCGCACCTGTCTAAAACATGCCGTGACACAATCATGAAAATTAACTGGAAAAATGTCCTCACTCCTCAGGTTCAAGCAGGTTTGCTGATTGTGATGCTCGAATGAATACATTAAACCGTCATTCTTGTTTTATGTTATTGCTTCTTTCCATTGTAGAAGGTAATACCAAGATGTTGTACATGTAATGGTTTTATTTAGTCTTTATGCCGATAACTGACGTGGCAGGTGACTAAACATTGGCAAAATATTCTCACACATGTACACAGGGTCAGACACATTCACTTACTCTGGTTTCACTGATAGCATGTTGACATGCAGCGTTTCCTTTCAAGCTAATCTTGAGATATGAAACATGGAGTCACAGTGGCGTTTCCTGCTGAGATTACATGGTCAAGAGAGTTTTCTTTTTCAAATAGTTGCCATTGTTTGCCAAGCTCAGTTCATTGTACAAGTAATGAATGAGTAATAAAAAAAGATGTAGATATGAAATGAATGTACGGACATTTAAAAGGGTTTTATAATGCTTTGTGTCCACTAAAGCAACAATAACACAATACATGATCAGGGTTTTTTTTTTTTTTTTGGGAGTTTAAAGTGTAAAGCCTGCTGAGGCAAATTTCCGAATTTGTGATATTGAGCGATATAAAATAAACTGAATTGAATTGCATGAGTGACCATATAACTTAACAAGTAGAATAAATCAAATGCTTTAAATGTTCTTATTTTAGTATTACCGTAATACGTCTACATCCCCGACGAAGGCCACAAGATGTGACTGAAGGATCCTGAAGAAATGTAATAAATGGACAATGAGTTAAAGTAGAAAATCCAAAATCCTAATTTTCATGAAATCAAACTTTGTTTTTGATACACTTTATATATATATATATATATATATATATATATATATATATATATATATATATATATATATATATATACAAAAAATGTTGATTCAACTGGTTGTAACGAGCACGAATGATTTACATGAAATATATATAAGTGTGACATTAAAATTGATAACAGGCTCCCTGATTACTGTTCACTCCTTATTATTAGTAACATAATGTATAATTTGCTGTTGCTGCTGACTCAAATCTTAAGGATTCCAACTTCATTTCTTTTTTCAAACTGATATTTCTGAGGAAAACAATGTGCTCAATTGTGGAAGTTAAGTACCCTATTTCTTTTAAGTTTTAGGCTTAGGCAAGTCCCGTCTTTTTCGCTGGTTATCGTTCTTCATCAAGTTTCAAAGCATGAGCTCAACACCGCTGACCTTCCCCTAACTAATGACCCTTGTTATCACACAGCCTCCACACCAGCATGTTACACCTGGGAGACAGTATAAACAACAACCTCGGTTGACTGGTCTTCAATCACAGCTCCATAATGGGAGTTACCTTGGAACAGTGGAATCCGTCATCATCATCCAGCATTAATTTATCATAAGGGATGAGGCATCAGACACTGCAAATACACGGCAGAGCAGTGGTAGCGGCTCCCTCTGGTGTGATGGGAAAAAACACTGGGAGCTCCATGCTGTGATGGTCAAGATACTGTGTTCGGCACGGAGGAGTTCTGCCCAGTTAAGTTTCAAATAAATAGTGTATTTCTCTTTTCAATGCAATGTTATTATACTCATGAGATCTTCCTCGGCACGTATGTCACACATGTGACATAACGGCTCTGGGGAAATTAAACGGTGTTTCCAAGAAGAATGACGAAAAATAATTAGCGAGAAAAATGAAAAAGGTGCTGAGAAATATTTGTTGATTGTTTGTTTGTCTTCTAATTATTTATCTGATTATTTCAATGTTTCTATATGAAACAAATCTGGTCACCGAGATCTTCCATGGAGCCCAACTAAATGATGCAAAATGCACACTGTTTTAAACCAATGTTTTGTGTTTTGAATTCTCTGGTGGCTACAAGAGGTGAAGACCTGCCACTAGGCTGCTGTTCTCTGACTTGGCAAACGGTATTACACATTTATGAAGAGGACACAAAGATTTTCTTGCATAAGGTCAAAGGATCTCAAGGCCTTATTATCTCACTCTGGGAATTTGCACCTCACACATTTTCTTGCTGATTACAATTATTTTAGACATGGAACATTTAGTATTTAGTCTCGCTCCAAATTTGACAAATGTTGTGCTTACAACAATGAATAAGCAATGGATTCAGTATTCCTGTACTGGAGGTTTATTCCTGGCAGATAGAGATGCATTGAAACTGTGAAAAATCTGGGGAATGAAATAGAGGAATTTAGTTTCTCAGAGTCCATATTTTCCATGGAGGATTCCGGTTGAGAACTATGAACTGCAGCCCACTTAAAGGGAAATTAGAGACAATGAGACAAATATTATTTTATTAGAGGTTAGTTGTGTTTGAGTGCAGTTGATGACCTTAAGCAAAATAAATTCTTGAAGGAGCTACTTCATTTCATTTCATTCAACTCACTGAATGAAATATGAAAAGCACAAATTATTAAAGTCTCATTCCAAACAAAGATGTGATTTGCCTATTGTTAGTTCACTTGGATGTTTGAGCTTCACTGTGCACACTAATGTGTGTGCAGTGTTCACGTTCATCCATCAACAATTTTAGTTTAAGACGTGTATACAAACACAAAAGCATCTCGCAAACAGCAACTTGTAAAATATATTTGCATAGTCACATTTGCGCAGAACCTTTTGTTTGTGGCAAAACCATATCACACACAAATTATTATTCAAAGCCAAGTAGTTGTATGCATCTTTAAACATGGCTAGAGGGATCCTTTAAATATTTTACACGTCTTTCTCTCTTGGTGCTGAGGGAGAGTGTCAGCGGGACTCATATGCAGTCATTGTGAAGTCCTTGCGACCTCCCTGTAGACACTTCAACACAATCACCTTGAGTATTTAGTGTAACCGTGCTGCACGTGTAGAGGGCGTTTATTTACCCATAAAAGAGGAGTATAAAAGGAAACTGATTGATTACAAGCCACTGCAGAACATGAGAAACCTGCACAGGCTTTTCACAGCGCCTGTGGAAAACAAGCGTTGTTTTACAGTAAGCAGCGTGTCGCCAGTAACTGTGGTTGCTTTACAGACAACTCCACAGGGGACCAAGAAGAGGAGGCGCCGCATCCCACAGGAAGGCTTTCGGAGCAGATGGTTGCCTGGGTGTGCGAGATCGTGGCAATCCTCCGTGCCCTTTTTCAAAGCGTGTGTGTGTGTGTCACCCCGGCATGGCGCAGGTCCTTCGCAGGGGGCAGCTGACACACTCACCCACTCATCGGCGCTGACGCCGCGGTGAAGCCGGGCCGCGGTGTGGGCGGGAGGCCGATTGGAACCAGATTGAGGATGGAGGATTTGAGGATGTTTATCAAGCGTTGATTTGTGAAAAAAATGGAGCAGGATCGGTGAGGGAAATGCTGGACTTCCCAAGGGGATGTTTGAAGATTTGTTTTCGTCTTGAAGATTTGTTTTTCATTTTGGCGACGGTGTAGCAACCCTACGACACAGACAGGGACAGAGCTCAAGGAAGGAAGGCTCTCTTTACACGGCGGGTCATGCATAAGTGTATCAGTCTATTACTCCCATGACTACGTTATGAGCTAATCTGAGGAGGGAGGGTCCACTTTAAAGCGACCAATTTGATGCGGCAGAATGTCTCTAAGCCAATCAGATCGTTGCTGTCAAACTTTGAAGAAGTTCTCTACTCTGCTATCGGAAGGAGACCCTCCTCCACCCCAGTCACCTCCAGGCATTAACTCCTGTCTTCACCACCACCCGTGTCTGGACTCCAGGGTGGGGTTCTGTTGGATCAGAACTCGGCGTCACCGCCCCGTGTTCATCCTAGGATGGAGTCGATTGTCAAAGACGATTCTGTTTTTGTTATACCGATGTAATAAAGATTATTGCTTAATTCTGAATAAGTCTCTCCTGTTTGAAATGTTGGTATAGACGATGCTGAAAAAAACAAAGATTAATATTTAACGATGGAACATTTCTTTTACGACCAGTGCCCAATGTCTCATCTTGTGGTGTAAAGTTACGTTTCGAGTTGCACAACTAAAACACTTCGTTAAGTTTACAGTCACAATTAATTATAATGCAATAATTAATTGAAGATCTGTTGCACAGCCCTCCAACACCCCTCTTTATCTGTAGATGTTTGTTTATGTCCAACACCAACGCCTTTTAAACTCTCACTTTGGGCCATATTTGTGAATGAAAACTAACATGGTTATCGTCAGGGAAAGTTGTTGTTATGGCAAACTTACAACTTACTGTGGTCTCGTCCTGAAGGTCAGACGCTCAACACGCCACTCCCTGACTTTCTGCCTCCCCACTTGAAGAAGGTCACTCTTCCTTGTGTGTTGGCACTGAACTCTGCCGTTCACTCTGTAAAACCATCAGGATAATGAGTTACTGCGTCTCTGGGAGGACGCATCTCCAGGAACTGCAACGGTGGTTTATTCTGGGGAAGCACAGACCCTTATATTCGATACCCTGTAGGAATTTAAGATATTCAACTTATCTTGGATTCAGCCACCAACGATCAAGAGTTAATGATCGGACTGATTTGCAGAGGAGACAATAATCCAAACGTCTCAACCATCTTGATTGTTATCATCTCCGGGTTGCTGGCAGTACTACCTGGATGCAGCGTTCCTCAGAGGTGGATCAAATTGTGCTGCCACCTATGTCCCCGTCCTCTCCATTGATTTCCTCCCTGTCGTAGGTCTTCTTCCTGTTCTCATCATTTTCACAAATCTATTCCTTACCCCCTCGTCACAAGCTCATTCCTCCCTTGTTTCTCTGCCACTCTTTCCTTTGAAGATACCAAACGTCTAAACACACAGACACACACAGATACACACACTTTCCCCAGTTTACATACAAGTTGACCTGTACAACAGTTCTCCAGCTTATCCTGGATGTCTGTGTAAAACTCTTCATTTATTTCATCATTATTTGCGGTTACTACAACGTGAACAGCTCTCTCTACCTCTGTCTCGTTCTCTTTCCCCCTTCTGGCTGGTTCATAATGTATTCTACCCCTTTGGTGGCCTCTAGCCAGCCTCACTCTTATGTTCTTTAACAATGGAGAGGGAGGAGGTCACTTGATGCCTTTCCTAAGCTCGACTCCACTCAGTTGGGCTCTCCTCATATTCCCTAAAATGCTGTTTCCCCGTCTCTCCTTTCTTCTGCTTTCCTCGCCTCCACATTCGTCTTCTCCCCAGCCCTCTGGGGTGAGGTTGTCCTACCAGGAAGTAACTAAGCTCTCTCTATCTCTTTCTCTCTCTCTCTCTCTCTTCCTCTCATGAGAAAACAAAGAGCTGATAGAGGCACATTAGGGTGGTCAGGTTTCCTACAGAAGCGCTATACAAATGAGATGTAAGTAGAAGAAACAGAAGTACGATATGGACTTTTAAGTATCTAGACGCTCAAATACAACATCCACTTGTGATTGCTAAAGATCTGAACTCAAAACAATAAAAATAGATGCTGAAAAAAGCCTTTCTACATGATTGCTCCCATCCAGCGTTCGTGAAGTTGCTGTTGAGTGATGAGGCTGGACTCTGTGTGTGACGGGGTTTAATGTCAACGCTCAGTCCAGGACCGCCATGTTCTTCTTCCTCCAGTATCTCTAGGTATTATGTTCATATTGGATGACTCTGTATGTAATGATTTACGTCTAATGCCAACATCCAGTGTGTATCGCAGTGTAGCCATTCATGTAGCGAGGTGGAAATTAAAAGTGGGTTAAGTGATAATTGTTCATACCTGTTTAAAACCTTTTGAAAGGAGGGGAGGGAGACGCCCATTTTCCTGGAAGACAGTATTAGTGTTGGACGAGTTTATACATGTGAAATATCATGAATATCATGTGTATATAATTCGGTGGCCGGAGAGGTGTGGGGATATGGGTCATCCGAAGCTCTTTGACGAGCCGTTGTGATGCAGTACGCTCGCCCTGTCGGGTGTGTCGATGGTTGGGAACAGGAAGGTAGTGCATCTGACTTTCTTCGGCCAGAGTTTGCATCCTAACCAAATCACATGCACTGAAAGGCACGAGCAGCTGGCCTGGTAAAGCAACAAAGCACAGAGAAGCTCCAATGACAACGCACAGCGAGGAAGACTGTCTTCATGCTCTGCTCATGTCGACAATACTCAACGATACAATTGTAATAATGCTTTGAATATAGCAGAGAGAACCTAAAACACACAATTTCAAATGCGAATGCAGAAGAAGGCAGGATCTTACATGTCAAAATTCAGACACCCATCTCTTTATGAAGCTTCCCTAGGGCGCACAGGCAATGTAGTGTTGAAACATCAAAGGGCTTTCCCCTAAGTGTTGCCACACGGTTGGGATCACTTTGCTTTTGAATCTTCTTTTTACCTGTCTATATAAGACGGGAGGTGCATCAGGAGCCAGCATCTACTGCTAGGTCAGCCTCACAGTCTGTATGTCCCATCAGGTCCTGATCGACCTGCCCTCAATCCCTCCGCCTCTTCATCACGGACCCTGCTGAATGATTCATCCTCCCCGGCAAAAAGAGCTGACTCATTGCTACATTTACAAGTTGGCAGCAGCTAAACGGCTTGACCAATAGCCTCGCCTTCTCGCCGGCCCCAGCTACGGCTACCTTCTTATTCTGCTGCTTTATATGCAAAAGCAGGAAATACAGAATTGATATGTATTGTAAAAGCCATTAAGGCCGATGTATCTCTCCAGGCTGCGGCTAATTACAGTGCATTATCTCTTCATACGTTTTTAAGGAGGAATTGATCCATAGTGTTGCCTCACGAGGTTACTTCTCAATTCAAATAAAGCTGATATGATCATTTATTAAATGGTTATCTTTAAAGCGCAGGTCACTAAATAGTCATCAAATTGGACGAGAGTCAACGCCCGTCTCTTTGAAGCTATCGGATTTGAAGAGCTGGTGCACACAAATATTCACAAACACTCGCAGTGTGACATTCTGAGATGAAGGACATTTTAGTTCTGCTCTGCTGCAGTGAGCTAATGGTCAATAACAGACTCATTTTCATCACACCACACTACGTGAATGCAGCCTGTGTGTGTGTGTGTGTGTGTGTGTGTGTGTGTGTCCTTCACTTCCTTCTCCGGCAGTTATTATGGACATTTGAAATTCTGTACCAGCTTCTAGATCGAGCCGGGGGATTACACATCTGCCTCAGATATTGGGCTCCTTGGTGGTGCTTGGCTTTGCGGCTGATTTAATGAGAGTGGAAGGCTTTGTTGTTGTGAATTTCTCTATTCACCCCAAAAGAGGAGGGAAGGTGCTCCACTGGGGAGAAAGAAAAAAATAAGGTGGCTACTCTCAGCTGCTTTTCTTGGTGAAAAGGAACGGCAGCTAATACCTGAGGGCACTTCCTTATCTCCAGCCTGTCAACACAGACATGCCATATCATTCAATGGGAGCTTTACTCGATGGGAAAAAGCCATCCACCAATGGGAATAAGCCCTTTCTTGAAAACAGTGGTGCTCTATATCTTACTTTGACTCCGTAACCTTTATCATACAGCGTTTATGGAAGAATGGTTCCTCACTCGGGCCGAATACTGAGACGTTCTTTCATTTCCTGATTTCAAAGCAATACTGTGATGTTCTCGGCTTAGAAGAAACAGGATGAGGAGAGGAGAGGAGAGGCAGGATGGGCATCGTGGGACAAAGATGAGATTATGGGGTGAGGAGAGAAGATCAGGTTGAGATTCAAAAGATGTGCTGACCGCAGGTGGTGTTATCACCGTGAGTGTCGGTGAGAACGTTGCTCCGTCTGACATTCTTTCTTGATCCGTGTTTAAGGATCTCAATTTAAACGATGCAATTTTAAAGCTGCGCTCCTTTTTTCCTGTTTTTTTTTGCGCAAAATGGAAGAACCATCAATAAATATCATCTTATATAATATCAGACTTTGTAGAAGTTCAAAAAAAATACATACGAGAAAGATGCATGATGCCACAAGGCCCAAAGGATGTCTCTTTGAGTATAGCCATGTACGGCTTCAAAGAGCATCCTTTACGTGTCGTGCAACCCCAGAGCAAAAACCACCACAACCACATCCTAACCGCGTGCATTGTGGTAATCGTCATATAAAAAAAAAACTCGCTCAAAATAGTTATTTGGAGAACCACCTTAAACCATACCAGTGCTCAGTGCTCCTGATGAAAGCCCCACCCCCTTTACGCACATACAAAAGGGTCTCCCAGGAAGAAATCAATGACTTTCTGTGGGAGGTTGCGATATGCCACCATCGACTACACGGCCCACTAAATAGGCCGCCACTGGCAGGTGATGTCGCAGGAGAGTGAGAGGAGATAACGCGTCCTCTCACAGCATTTCTCTGGTCCTTTTGAGAGCACAAGAAACGATTCAAAGATATGAGGTGGAAAGCCAAACAGTCATCCTTCCTCTCGTAGACACAGTTCTAGATCGAAAGATGTTCTCTCATGACCGACTGACGGAAGTTTAAAGCTTTGTGCTTTGACATATCAAACACACATTATAAAGATATATATATATATATTAAAATAATGTACCTTTCCCCTCTAATACTCTCACTATCACTTCTCCCTAGTAACACCAAGTCTTGTGGTCCATGTCTGATGATGACAGTGATGATGAAGTATGTAGGACCTGTAGTCTCCAGAGTTCTGAGAGGCTCACATCCACTTCCATCTTTCTCTGATGTGATTGGTCGCTGAGTTAATTGTGGAGGTCAGGGATGGATGGGGAATTGAACTTCCTTCCTTGGAGACCACAAAAACTAGATCACTCAGAAGGAGACGGCGTCATTAAAAGTAAACTGTTCATGTAATAATAAAGACTGATTGTGATAATTTATTTGTTTTTTGCAGACTGTGGTACAGTGATCAATATTTTAATGAATAAAATAAACCTTAAATCAGTGATTGAGGGTGGGAAGGAGTGTTGGGGACCACATGTGGGTGGATGGGTTAAACACCTTAAATCCAATATGCTTATTTTCACGAGCAAACTTTCTTTGTCATGTTAGAGCTTCCATCAGGGCTCCTGAACTCAATGAGAGGCTCAACAAGTGCTTCAACTTTAAAGGAACAAATGCAGATTCATCTTCACAAATGGAAGGAGTTGTCCTTGAACACATTGTTGTTGTTAGCTGTCATGTGTTTGTGCTTATTCGGCACATTCTAACTGTATTGCGTTTGTATTATCTTTGGTTAATTTAACCATTTATTTTAATTTGTATTAATAGTGGTGTGTTGTTGATGATTTGGTGGTTTTGTATTTGCGTCAACTGCTTTTTTTTCATTTGGATCCTGCTTTCATGATAGTAGAGTAGTACCGTATCTCCCCACCAGAGAGCTGCGCTCACTAAATGTGGGGCTACTTGTAGTTCCTAGAGTCTTAAAATGTAAAATGGGAGCCAGAGCTTTTAGTTATCAAGCTCCTCTTTTATGGAACCAGCTTCCACCTTCAGTCCGGGAGGCAGACACAGTCACCACATTCAAGAGTAGACTTAAGACTTTCCTCTTTGACAGAGCTTATAGTTAGGGCTGAATCAGGTTCACCTGGTCCAGCCCCTGGATATGCTGGTATAGGTTTATAGCTGCTGGGGATGTTTCGGATGCACTGAGCACCTCTCTCCTCTTTTCTTTCTCCTATGGATGAATCTTCATCTCTCCATCACACATGACTAACTCTGCTTTCTCCCCGGAGTCCTTCTGACTTCACGTCTCATGGGGTCATCGGACCCTATGAGACGGCATAGATCCCATCTGCTGATGGATCATCGATGGTCTGGGTCGTGAGTTCCTGCCACCAGCTGCGCCGCTGCCCTGCTGGGACTCCGCCCACTGTTGAGACTCCGCCCACTCCCCCTCTCTGCCTCCATCTGCCTGATGGATGGTGGAGGTCTCCAAACTCTCCCTCGTGGAATATGACTAATATGAACTATTGATAAACTCTGTCAAATTCATTGAATGTATTTTAACTCTAAATCTGTCCTTCTGTACACATGACATCTATTCATCTGTCCATCCTGGAGAGGGATCCTCCTCTGTTCTCTCCTGAAGGTTTCTTCCCTTTTTTTCCCCTGAAGGGTTATTTGGGAGTTTTTCCTGATCTGATGTAAGGTCAAAGGTCAGGATATCTATGTGTACAGATTGTAAAGCACTCCGAGACAAATTTGTAATTTGTGAAACTGGGCTATACAAATAAACTGAATTGAATTGAATTGAACATTTTATGTTCTCTAGTTTAGTCACGAGAGATGTGTGTTTCTTGTTTTATGTGTGTTTTTATTTGTAATTATGTAAATGAAAATATATAATCACTCCTCCTGATCAGTTTTATATCATATCATTGACTTCCTTTGATTTGATCATACCCAAACATGGCAAGAGGAAGAGTTAACACAAATCTTTTTCCGAGATAATCAAGATTATTGATTCAAAACAAGTGGCCATAGCTGAGAAATAACAACTATAAATATTGGTGCTTGGAGAGTTGCACATCGATAAGAGCTTTGCTCTCTCCCTTTCCCTCATTGGCTATGCAGTGTAGAGAAACATGTCTGCAATGCTCTAAAACCATGTGTGAAGCCTTGTGAAGGTGAATTTAAAGGTTACTGCACCTGACATTTATCCAAGTGGTCATTTTTTTAATTTGAAGCACATCAGATATTTATTGTGGGCTGTGAGGCTCAATATGAAGCGCGCACATCTCTTCCCGTATGGATAATCAAAGGAATAACTTTAGATTGACGGCACTTTACCACAACGGTTTGCAGAAGGTTTGAAGTGGAAACGACTCTGCTGGATTTGTTTTATTCAAAAGGTGAAGATAACTGAGCCTTTTGTTTCAAATCTTCTTCACTCTCAACAATCACCAACAGCATCAGAAACGGTGAAGATAAAGAAAGGTTCAACACAATACTTCAATGCACAAGTATGTATTCTGTTTCATTTACCAACAACACATCTGTCTTAGCATGTAACACATTACTTTCTCCAGTGCTGACATAATCCATTTGGTCCATCTTGTCACGGCCGTTCCCTCCAGGAAATACTTCTCTGTTTCCTCATGTGTAGTAAAATATCTCGCCAGGCCTTATCTTGATCTTAAAATCTTCCCTCTGCTGCAGTTGTTCCATTCACCCTTGTTGCAGCTCGACTCTGGAGCGTCCTCCAAATGACGTCAGAGAGAAACGAGATCCATACACGCCTTTGGTTTGATTTTTGATTTTATAATGTTTCGTCATACTTTGTCCATCGAAAAAAAAAAAAAAGACAAGACCAGACAGAATGATGATGTTTATTTTCTGCGTGACCACAGTGGGAACTCACGTTCACTATTTGGTAGCACTTGGAGCTCAGCCAGTCCTTTTTTTCTCATTTTGAGGAGACGTCTTTGGTCGTGTCTGAAAGACGAACTTGTAAAACACCAGCAGCGGTTTGACACGACTGCTCTACATTTCCAAGTGGAGCGTTAGCCTGCATGGTGCAATGAAAACAGGTTCTTCCAGATCTTCATCCTGCGCTGGCAGCACAAGCACAATGGGGAGATCTGGTCTGGAAATGGAAAACTACCCAATGAATAACAATAACCCTTAGTTTATAAACACCGAAACAGTGGTGAGCAGAACTTGGAGACACACTTCAGCCGTAATGGACGGGGGACGCTGCAGGTCAGCCCTGTGTCTTGATCTTGTTTTTCAACCTTCCTCATGGTCAGAGCACATTCCATTCCAGAGGCAGGTCGGCCTCAGTGCCAGGGTAAGCTGGAGTAACAGATGGTTGCTGGAGCAAGTCTGGCCTTTCCCCCTGTCTCTCTCCCTCTCTCCATTCCACTTCCTCTCTCTCTCCTCACAATAACCCCACTGCTGTTCTCATGGTAACACTATCTGCCAAGTCTGAGGGATTGGATTTTCACAGGACACATGAGCTCAGCACTGTACCAGAGGTGGACACTTTGCTCCCACCGTCTCTCTGCTTCCCTTCTGCACCTTCATCGTTCTTTCTGTCGCCATTGAATGCTTCATTTATTCCCCCCTGCTGGCCCAGGATCCCTTTGTCTCTTTTATCCATCTCCACCTCTCTTCAGCTCATCTGTCATCGCTGCTTGTGGAGTCAACGGCCGCTTCTCTTTCTCCTTCTGGTTTTTGTTTCATCATCCAGAAATCCCAACCATGACTGGGCTTTATTAGTTAGTGTCTATGAATATTACTCCAATCTAATCTCACGCATCTGCCGAGCTATTGTTCCCCTTTCCTTTGTTTCACTGTCGCTTCAAACGTATCACCTCCATTGTCTCGTGTTCTCCAGACGCAGCTGATTGTCTAATCACAAGACTGATGATTGCATCTGTGGGTACGAGCTCGCACCTTAAAACAATGTCGACCAGTTTCGGGTAAGGTTCTCGCAGTGTGGCTTGGTGTTTTTTTTTTTTTTTTTTTTTTTGGGGGGGGGGGACGCAATCAGCGACACACACATGCGGCAATCCATACAAACACACTTATTAAGGATATTAGATTCAAACGGGCACAGCATGGAGGAGGAAAGATAGCCAGCTGCTCTTTGGGCCAACTTAGATTTCTGAACAGTGGCCATCTGTGGTTTGAGGGGGTGACCACTCTGAATTCAAAACGTCTACAAACCAAATGCAAGACCACACACACACACACACACACACACACACACACACACACACACACACACACATTCTCCCAGCCCCTGCTCCATCAAAGCAGAAATTCAAATGACGAGACTTAAGAGAGGGAAGCTGGCTTTCCATCCACAAGGTGAGCTAGCCTTGCTCTCTCTCTACCTCCTCTCTCCCTCTTTCTTCCTCTGACGGCATTGTAAATGGAATGAGTCTGGTAGCATTGCTGTATTACGGTGGGATAAAGTATCAGTGCTGGTAATCTTCCGTGGATTAATGGCTTCTTCTTTATCTGCTGCGGCTGCTGCGCTCAGATGTCTGGCCGGGCCAGAAGCCTCCTGCTGGAATACTAATGACAGACAGACAGACAGACAGACAGCTCCAGCTCTCCCTGTCCCTAGCTCCAACCCAGCCCACGGGAGCTGTTTGTGTGTGATGTGTGTGTGTGTGTGTGTGTGTGTTCGAGGAGAAAGAAAGGGGGCACATATGTGTGAAGTGCATGTGCATGTAGAGAGAGCACAGCAGGGCAGAGACAGAGGAGAAGACTGCACGTGTTAAGGGTGTGTGTGTGTGTGTGTATGTGTGTGTGTGTGTGTGTTTTGCCCTCAAGACCCTGTCGCCTCCTTTGTGAGGTAGTCGCTGTCCTTCTTGTCCTAGCTGACACCTGCTTTGCATACAGGAGGGGCCAAGCGGAGAGATGGGGAGGGGCAATGATGGTGAAATGAGGGTCCCCCAGGATGAGGGACTGAGGGACACAGAAGGGACAAATGGAGGAAGGGAGGGAGGAAGGAGGAGGAGATGCAGCAGATTAGTGGAGGAAAATAAAGCAGTCTGATGGACCGAGAGAAGGAACCAGAGAGAAAATTGAGAGGAACAATGGGAAATATGAAGCGATCCCAGTGACTGGACGACACAATATTGCTCTTTTCTCATATGAACCACTGGGAGAATCCCATTCTGTGGTAAATAACCAGCTGTAGGGTGTAGCCATTGTGGAAGCTCCACTACCATTTCCTTAGCAAGGTCACATGTAGCCTGTACAGACCGTGGGCTAAGAATATCTTGTAGGTCCTTGTATGAAAAGGAAAAGGACCAACACTAAAAGACCATATGCTTACTCAGTGAAAGAAGAAAAGAAGAGGAGGAGGAAATGAAGAGGAGAGGAAGAGGAGGGGGAGCGAAAGAAGTACACCATGTACCAACTGCAGGCCATGCTTATGTGAACAGAAATACAGAGGAGAACAACACAATGTGCCCTGAGTGTAGCTCATTTCCAAGGAGGAGCAAGAACCTGAAGCACCAGCAGAACATCAGACCGGTCTCAAAGAACACGTCTCAGTAACGGCCCTCAAGAAACGTGGCCAACGAAACACCAGAAAAACAAATGCATAGCAATAACGGTGGAGACTCACGGTCATTTAGTAGTTGCGATATAGATATTTTATTCTAAACTGCACTTCAGCTTCAATTACCCCCTTTTATTCTTTATTTAATGAAACATTTTGACCCTACAAATGCCCTAAAAATGTAATGTTCAACTCTTTGAGTCTCCCAGTCTCCTTGGATAAGTGAGCATGGAGAACCTGGTGTTTGTCAGAGCTTCTATCCAGCGACCCTGAATGCATTAAAGGTCACTCAAGCTCAAAGATTCATAAGAAGAACGCTGCATCTTCTACTCTCCCCTCTGGACAGTTTTAGCGGCCATTCTTACAAACAGCATGCAAATGTTTTGTTGAGACATTGCAGACTGCACAGTTGTTAAATGGCAGGTGCTAAAAAAAGGTTTTGTGTTTGTTGTTATCCAAGCTCCTCCTTCTTTTCTTCACATTCTCGTATTTCGCGTAAACACTAGTTAGCGATAGGTAGTTAGCGCTGTTAGCTCCGAGGCATCATGCGTCGCCATGTTGAGAACCGTTCAGAGGCAATGGAAATGCTCCGTATCTTATATTATTTACCTTTAAGTTAATATGGCAACTATTAGCGTATTTACCCAAATTGTGTTTCCAGCCATTGTATTCTAAGCAACAGAGATATATGTTGTCCTTTCTACAATGAAAGCTGGCTTTAGTTGAGAAGTTGCAACTGAAACAAATGCCATGTGTTTTTTTCCGGTCACAGAGTATAGCTTTAATAAATTACTGGAAGTTTACGTGAAAATGAATTATATTATTAATACCATATGCTACATCTATTTTTCTTTGCACTGTAATTTACTGCATTCACTTAAAGCTGTCATTAGTGGAAAAGCAACATATTTGTGTTCTTTGTTATTTTGTAAAAGTATAAAGACCAAATCATAGAGCCATGGTATCTACCGTACAAGAGGTGCAGTTATTACTCAGTCCTGTCATATACAAGTGTTTCAGGTACACCTATTCAATCTGATGCAATCCAATGCAATGTCACTGCAATAAATCATGAAGCTTGTTTTTTGTGTATAAAACCCAGTTTTGCCGGTAATGTTGGACGTCTTTTTGCCAAAAACTATTTATATTTGACGCAAAGAAAATCCTTCCCTGTTAGTGAATTAAACCGGAGCATATCTTATTTTAAAGTAAACAAGAATCATATATTACTCTAAATAGTATAATAATAATCTGAGATCTAGTGGCCTTATATTGATCAAGACCACATTGATATCCCAGAGTTGTTATGATTATTCAACGCGCCAATGTAAAGTATCAAGTAATGTGCAACAGTTTTCTCATTAAGTGCAAGGAAAGTGAAATATCAACATAAGCTCACCCTTTCATTCTCCAGTGTGTTTCTCACTCTCACAAACACCCACACAGCTTTCTAGTCACATATAGTTGCTCCATTTTTTTTGCCATTCTCCTCGCAGCTGTTCTTTACAAGTCACATTTTGAATAGTGGTAGACATCGGCTGTTTGGTTTACCATTCAGTTAGAGCTCTCTGAAGAGACTCCTGTGTTTGTATGTGTGTGTGTGTGTGTGTGTGTGTGTGTGTGTGTGTGTGTGTGTGTGTGTGTGTGTGAATGTGAGAGGAGGGGGGGGGGGGGTGAGAGAGATGTCATATATATACAATACCATAACCATGTCTCGATACCCTGATGTGAGTCCTTATTCCTATACAGTATGTGGTCCCCACACATGTTGATACTCTTCTCCAGTTCATATTCCCCCTTTCTTTCTTTCTTTCCTTCTTTCTTATCCCCTATCTGCCTTTCTCCTTCCTTCTGCCTAACTTCCGAACTGAGACCTTTCCTTTGTGGTCTCAAGCATTTCTCTCCTTACTCATCTCACTTGAAGAGATAATGAGTTTGATTGCATCACACACAGAGTCATCTGAAAATAATATTGGATTACATATCACTTTGTTAAAAAAAAAAATTAGGAAGAACTTGCAACAACAAGAGTTTTGTTGTTACTGTGTGAAACTTTTGACTCCAGCAGTCTTGTATCTTTTCCGGTGAAGTCATCCATGGCAGGCAGTATCTCAGAGGGCGCACATGGTCCCAGTAGAGCTCCGTGTGGTGAGAGGCCAAACAACGTCCAGGCGGAGACATCACGCTCAGACTGAGTTGGAGCAGGTGCACAGCCACAAGCCAGAAGATGGCCGTCAGTGTAACACTTTCACGGTTATTTTGATGGTGCGATCGGAGGTCTGGTGGGGCAACATGTTGATGAGATGACTCATACTGGCTGGAATTAAGCCACAAAAAAGCCTCATTTTAAATAGATTTCCAGGTCATTATTTTAAAGGTTAAACAACAAGTACATAATGTGGACAAACATTGGCTGATGATGAACTTTGGTGCCACAAAGGGTCATGTTGGATTCTTTTGAGAAACAGAGGAAAACAAAGGGTCTTGGTAATACTAGTGGCTGTAAGGATTTGGTGAAAGAGTGTGTGTGTGTGTGTGTGTGTGTGTGTGTGTGTGTGTGTGTGTGTGTGTGTGTGTGTGTGTGTGTGTGTGTGTGTGTGGGGGGGGCGCACTTGGGTTTGTAGGTGTGTGAGCCTCAAGGCTCTTTGTGTTTTTTTGGATGGTCTCAGTCTTTGTTGCCGCTCTTCGTGTCACATGCGCCACAGTGAGGAACTGAAGCAACACACGTATACATGCAGGTTGGCTATTTAATTCATACAATAGAGACCCCAAAAAGCTGCTGTTTAAAAAAAATCCCATTTCACCTTCAAGACTATCTAGGAGGTCATTTTAAATGTTTTTGGTCCATCAAATGTCCCCATAAGAATAGTGAGCTGCCTATAGTCCATCCTCACAAGCATAGCTGGACCCCATCACACACATGCAGGCAGCTCCCATTGGCTCCCCGAAGAGGGACCCCTCCTGTCCCCATCCCTTCTAGCCTGCAGCTGCTGGCCAGCCTGTCAGTTCCCAGCATCAAGCCATCAGAGATGATGCCTCCGAACGCCACCAAGTGGTAATCACATGTCCTGCACCACTGAACCACAGGGGCTCCATCCTTCAGGCAGCAGTGGCTACCAACAATGTGATGAGCTTCATTTATGGAGTTTAAAACTAATTGTGTGTGTTTGAGTTCAGACTGAAGATTCAAACCATATGATAAAGCCACATTATGGAATGAAGAGCATGTGATATAAGCTGTGTATGCTGTTATCCCGTCATATCACTGTACCTTTATTACACTGCATGACATTTTTGTGTCACGTTAATTATTATATAGATTAAAGGAATAGAGTACTTTAATAGTAACATGACAGTAAAGTGATGTTACTATTAAAAAAGGCTGCAATTATTCCTATTTTGCCCTAAGATTCTGGGGTACTTATCACAGAGGTCCTTCAATGTACTTTACAGGCAAATGATAAGAAATATATAAATATAAAATGAGGTGTATAAACCATTAAATGCTTGGAAAAGGCCGTCTTCAGCTTAGTTTTAGTACCTGAGTATCGAGAGGAGCTGGTTCCAGCAGTGAGCAGCGTAATGGCTGAAACCGGTTTCACCACGTTTGAACTCTTTGACCCGACCCTGCAGTCCGCAGACTCTCGGCCAACACTTCTGCCATGTGTGTTGGGCCCAGACCAGTGAGTGACTTAAAGACAATAAGTAGAGCCTTTTAATCAATTCTATATTTAACTGGAAGCCTCTGCAGGGATCTAAGAATTGGAGAAATGTCATTTCTCTTCTTGGTCCTTGTCACTATTCTAGCAGCTGCATTTTGAACGAGTTGGGGACTTAAGAGAGAAAACGAGTCCATGAGAATGACGGATAATGGATGAAGCTGGCATTCCTTTAAAGGACAAACCAACTGTGTGGTCGTCTGTTTCGCAATACTTTCTGACTTCTCCAGACTCGTTCTGAAAAAAACAGATCGCATGCAGATACAGCTTTGTCTTTAAAGTTCGGGTTTGAGTGGAGTGACGGGGCGCTGCAGTGTATTTATAGGTGTGAGTAATGTGTTGATGCTGAATCTCCATACGTAACATTTGGGATCGCTTCATAATGAACGGCAGCACCGTGTGTTCATGGTGACGACGGATCTTGTTGGTGGGATCAATCCATCGATTGTTTTGCTCCTCTCGTGGAATTTGTTGACACAAAACTAAAGTTTATGTCTAGATTCATTAAAAAAAAGTCAAATGATGAGAAAAAAAAGCATAAAAAAGCAAAACGGGTCACAGAGTCAAGCGGTCCGTGTCAGACGTACCCGGATGACCTCCCAGTATTTAGCCAAGCTGTGAATCGGTCTACTGGGTGCATGTGTGTATGTGTGTGTGTGTGTGAGTGTGTGTGTGTGTGTGTGTTTGTCTCTGGTGTGGGTTTGTTTGTGTGTAGTATGCCATGGTCTCACTATGTCCTTGACCTCTTCTTAGACTGCGGGTTCAAAGTCATGTGCATAGGAATGTGTGGGCTTCCACCACCTTGCATTGAGTCTGTGTGTTGTGTGTGTGTGTGTGTGTGTGTGTGTGTGTGTGTGTGTGTGTGTGTGTGTGTGTGTGTGTGTGTGTGTGTGTGTGTTGTTACGGAAAGCGGAAAAATAAATATTTCTGAGCCATATTATTCCACATCTTTGCTTTATCTGTAACCTCTGCTCAGGATTCAAGTGTACGGGAATACATGCATATGTTGTGTCTGTATAATGTGTGTGTGTGTGCATATATTGTTTGTGTCAAATATGAATGTGTGCACGTACTGTGTGTGTATAATGTGTGTGTGTGCATACAGTATATTGTGTGTCTATAATGTGTGTGTACATATATTGTTTATATAATGTGTATGTGTGGATGTATTGTGTGTGTATAATGTGTATGTGTGCATATATTGTGTGTGTATAATGTGTATGTGTGCATGTATCATGTGTGTATAGTATGTATGTGTGCATGTATTATGTGTGTATAATGTGTATGTGTGCATATATTGTGTGTATAATGTGTATGTGTGCATGTATTATGTGTGTATAATATGTATGTGTGCATATATTGTGTGTATAATGTGGATGTGTGGATGTATTGTGTGTGTATAATGTGTATGTATTGTGTGTATAATGTGTTTGTGTGCATATATTTTTTGTATAATGTGTATGCGTGGATGTATTGTGTGTGTATAATGTGTATGTGTGGATGTATTGTGTGTGTATAATGTGTATGTGTGGATGTATTGTGTGTGTATAATGTGTATATTGTGACAGCTGAAAAACATGGATGTCTGTGGATAGGAAAGAGGCTGAAGAGATGTGCCATAGAGCAGGTGAAGTGGAGGTGAAACAGGCAGGGCCTCGGCGGAGGAGGTGGGGGGGCTGCTCAGTTCAGTGAGTAATTGCCGTGGGGGTCACCCGGGTCTGGACCTCATTAAGAGGAACGTCTGTGAACTTTCAGGCTCCGAGCCGTCGTCATGTCACCTGCTTTTTTATCACGGGAGCAAAACAACGGCTTATTAACGCGTCTTTTAGTTTTCCAGGTCACACAGTTTGCCATTAGTCAGGAAGATCAACGCACATGTGCACACGCGCACACACACGCACGCACACACACACACACACACACACACACATACACACGCACACACACACAGCAAATCAAGATGCAAGCCTGTTACTGACATGCACACGTCTGACATCTGTGGACCTGAGACGTATGAAAGGCAGGTACATCTTCTCTGCTTTTGATCGTCTTCTCTTATCTCTTCAATCCCCCGCCCTCACATCCCCCCCCCCCTCCTCATCTGTTCTTAATTTGTATTCACAGGGGGGCGGGATTCTGCAGTCTGAGGTTACATAGATGAGAATTGAGGGGGATCTGGGGGGATCTCTCTGGAGCAGCTTTTTAAAGCGGCTGAGGTATCAATCAGGTGCTGATGTTACACTGATGCAATGTTCTAGCCGACGAAGGAGGTTACTTCTGGACGCGGCGCTGCTAATTATCAACTCACCAGCAGCTAATTGAGATACCCGTTAACATTTTACACATTCTACTATGAACTAATGTGCTAAGATAGCCACATGCTGTTTGATTCTATATTAATTAGCGGCTTTGAGGGACTTACTTTTTTTTTTTCTGTGACTAATGAGCTTTAAATTGAGGCATTATTGAGTTAATGGTCGCTGAACTGCATGAATCGGTCTGATACAGCGGAGGGACTAGAAATCATAAAACCAATTTTGTTGTGTATTTAACCCGTTTATTTTCATGCTTTTTAAGTGTAATTCAAAGCATTCACCAAACATTCAACAACAATACAGATTGTCTTCCATTTTTTATGTTCATTCAAGAGTGCAATTGTTAAGTATAAATAGAATAAAACATCTGAGTGTTATAGAATATAATCTTTTAAAAAATATCTTTCTAACCATTTCAGAGTATGAAAAAGAGCATTTACATGAAGCAGAAAAAAAAAGATGCATAGACATTCATAGATCAGCAGGTGCACAGCACTGTTCCCAAAACCCAAGCACAAAATGATCAACACTCATAAATAATTATGAAAATTAAGCTAAACGACGTACTAAAGTGTGCTGATTGCCCGAGGATATACGATGTTCACTTCCAACAGCACACAGTACTTTAAGGACGGGGTGATTACCCCACAATAAGGTGCAGCCAGGTTGGAGCTCTTAATACAATTAGATGTCAGCAGTCAGATTGCATTCTCAGTAATGGAGTGGATGAATATTGTTTTTCGACGGAACAAGAACACACGTCTTGATAAAAGAAACGTGAGGTCTGACGGGGCTGAATCAGAAGTGACTGGACAACCCTGCGTGGAGGTGAAAAGGCGCTTTGGGGCGAAGGCTGACTAGTTGATCTTCTTGCAGTTAGTTGCGTCGGCGTCCTCTGACTCCTCTGACTCCTCTTTGGCTTTGAGCGATCCCCTTCCTCCCTTCACAGGAGGCACCGGGGGGGTTTTCTCTTTGGTCCCGGCGGGGGAGGCCGTCCCGTTTGTGGCGCCGCGGTCGAGACACGCTTTCTTTACCTCGCCGGTGAGGGCAGCGTAGGGGGAGTGGCCGGTGAAGAGGGTCTTGTAGATGGCCAACTCGATGACGGCGAACGGCGAGCCGGAGGAGCCGGTCAGCATCATCCGGGACTGGAAAGAAGACAAAATGTGTCAAGAAAATAAAGATAATGTCTTATTGTGTTTTTACACTGTTGATCTGCACTGCACACATTTCATTTACACTACACACATACACACACTTTGCATTTTGCACACTATCCAGATATATATATTTTATATAATTTTACAGTGCTTTGTTTATATTTACATTTACATATATGTTGTGTATATGCTGCGTATATATACATATATATTTTATTTTATGTTATTTTGTATTTTATATTTCACTTGCACTGTCACTTTCTTTCTTATACTTATATTTTATTGTGTTTAGTTTTATCGGGCTGCTTCTGTTGTCACCAAATTTCCCCTTGGGGATTAATAAAGTATATTTCATTTTCATTTCATTTTCATTTTCATAATGTAATACTTTAAAACTGTGGAAGTGTCTCACACTCGTTCAACGTAGAAGCGATAATCAGTTGATTCAATTTAACAATAGATCACATGACTTGTGCGTCAATAGCCAATGTGATGTCGGCCTACTTTGTATGAAATTAGGGGATGAGATGTAAACATCTGCATCATCGGGAACACAAACTAAAAAACGGGAGATTTGGACGCGAGATTTTGAATCTGATGTAACGTCTCTGCGTTAATTTGACAGATCGGAGACAGAGAGCGCAGAAAGAACGAGAGTTGAAAGAAGACGCGGTGGATTTATCTGCGTCTCAGTCAAGAGCACACGTTTCCCAAAGAAGAGACGAGAGGGGAGGATGATGCAAGCTGATGAGAATGATGCAAAAGCACCAGCCCTGCGGGTAATACCGAGCTAATGTGAGTCACCGCGGCTCGAACTTCAAAGCCCAGGGAGAAAGGTCATTTAGAAGACAGGACGCCACAGAGACGGAGGGATCCTCGAGCCGCGGACTGACCTTGTTGACGACGGTGAAGACGGTGTAGACGAGCATCAGGTGGTGCGTCCTGAGAGGCAGGTAGTGGGTCTGCTGCAGGGCGAACAGCACCGCTCCGATCAGGGTGATCTTGGTGGGGCTTCACAGACGTGCAGGAAAAGGGATTTGGTTATAATGTATGATTAGAATAAATAATTGGGAGATCACCCTCTGCTCACATTGGAAAGACTTCACATGTTCTTCGACTATTATACAGAAATTGACTAAACTGGAGACACACATCTTTGGCATAGATGTACTAGGCATACTTTTGAAAAAAATAAAATCATGTTTTAATTCCTTCAGGTAAAAAAGAGAACATGTTGGGTGTGATTTGTAAACATACATACATGTAGCATATCCCCCGATGTGTTAAGAGTCTCCATGTTTGGTTCAGAATATCAAGAAATGTGAGAAATGGGCTTTTTTCGCTTTCTTGCCGAGAGTTAAATGAGAATATCGATACCACTGTGTGTGTATAAGGTTAATATAAAAAGATACAAGCATGAGCAAATCAAGCTTATATTGTTTGCTTATCAGATACTCTAAAAGTAAAAAAAATTTAGTATCTTTCGTAATTTCGTAAATAAGGTAATTTCCCAATATGTCAAACTATTCCATTACATTTGATATCCAACCCAATGCACTCTGTGATTTCAATGAAACATTATCTTTATAAATCCTTATGTATGATTCTTGCACAAGACTTACTAGGACATCTTCAGGAGTTCATTGGTCTCTGGTTTCCAAACACCTCGAACAAGCTGCTCAAAGTTACTTATCAGACCGCCTCCGGCACCTAGAAGAGAAAAGAAACATGTGCTTAATACAGATTGATATGAATCTAAATAATCCATTTCAAAATCCTTCCGCGTGCTCCGTTGGCTGCCGACCTTTAGCCCACCCAATGGCGATCATGACCAGCAGACTGTCTTTGTATTTGCCGTGTGCCTGGGCGACCCCCCCGAGCACCTTCCACGTCCTGGTCACTTCCTTCATGCCCGACAGCACCAGCCTGAGAGGCAGCAGGGCGGCACAGCTGTACACCAGGTCCATGGGGCAGTAAAACACCAGGTACCTGTAGAGGCACATATGGCTCAAATAAAGAGTACACACACACAGTCCAATAAACATGTTGACACTATCACCAGTTTCTGTCGAGTACATGACTTCACCAGCAGAGGGTGCTGTGTATTTTTTTAGAGAAGGGTGCAATAATATGTGCCACCATTAGAGGGCGGTATAGTATCATATGTAGGAGGTGGGAACAGGACAACCACCTCTCTGTTTCATGCAACAACAACAACATGATATGGTTTATTTAATAAGGGACAGTGCACATTGATAAAAAACATTTCTGTAAATGTGCCAGAGTTAGCCAAGAGGCTATTTTTCATCTGTAGTCCCAAAGATGCTGATGTTAAGAGCAAACCTAAAAACATAACATAAATACAATCCCCTCCACGTCATGCTCCCTTCACACAATAAATGAATTAATTAATTTCTTCACTAATCCTGCAACGTCCTGCTCCCCCTCCTCTTTGCTCTCTCCTCTATTTCCACACTCTACTGTTCAGTGTCAAGATATTTACCAGGTGATGGAAGCCAGCAGAACACCTGTGCTGTTGGACAGAGGTGCGACAACCGGCTCGGCCAGCATGACGGCGGACAGCACGGCCCCCCCGAAGCAGAAGAGCATGGAGCTGAACCAGCAGGCCAAGGGGCTGACTCTGGAGACCTCAAGAGCACCTGCACAAGAACACACGGAAACTCATCAGCTGCATCACTGCCACGTGGATCTCTCAGAGTCCCATGTGTGTGGGGTATTTCCAATACATAAGGGTCTTTAAATGCCCGGTTACACCCCTGCAATCACTGTTGTTGTTGAATTTTTCCCATGATAAGCTTTAAATATAGTCTTCATTACAGTGGAGGGATTTATATAATGACAGTAATAATGCCCGAGAGACGAGCCGTGTGGATACGGGTAACATTTAGTCGAGAGCGACAGGTCGTTTGTGGATTCCACGGCACACGAGCGTGTGAGAAAGAAGTGGAGTTCCTGTTCCCTGTGTGACACGTGATCCTCCGATCCCCGGCCCAGTATCGTGTTAACTAGCGAGAGGGAACAACTAGATGGAGGTCTGCCACGCTCAGTTATGTGACCGAGTTCAAAGTGCAGGCCAGAGGCACGCCATTTAGCCTAGGAACCGTATCGGTTCACGGCAGATAAAAGATAAACACTCCCTCTGTGTCTCCTCCCTTCAGAGGAGGACACTGTATTCCTTTTTCCACCGAGATCGTCTCCACCCTCATTACAGCAGCACGAGTTCTATGAAACTCCTAAAAGCACGTGAACTACCGAGTGTAACAATCGTACTAACGTTGTTATTGAGTCACAGATTGAGATGTGTACATCCTTTATGCAGTGACCTTTGCAGAATGCAGAGACGGACCGATACCAACGGAAACTGACTATCTCTACCAGAATGAATAGAGCCAACCTTCACTGGGATATCCCGGCTTCACTTGACCCCAGACGGGTAACGCTCAGGCCACCTTGACCCACCTGCCCTGAGTCACTACGGACACACACACACACACACACAGGCCCATACTGGTAATCTCAGGATTACAGACGGATTATAGACTCCTGGAGAGAGCTCGATAAACCAGGAGGATGTATAACTATTTACCTCCTCTTTTGCTTTTGCTTCCACTCAAAGTATATGGAAACGATAGAGAAGTAGTTGAATTTACCACTTTTAAAAAAAGGGTACAAAGTTGTAACGATACTATATTATTTTAAACAGTTTTGATGTTAAAATAGAATTTAAAACTAACTTAAAGTGGCTTGACAACAATGTAATGTAGACTTTAAAGTAAACTACTACTTTGAAAGAGACTACTACTACTACTACCACTACTTTATGTTCAGACAGTTCATTGCAGTGCTTCTCACCCTCGGGGCCCCGGAAGAGTCTGCTGTTTGTTGCAACTTCCTCCCCATTTTTGAGTTTAAATTTGGCAAATAGCATTATTGTAATGATGTTGAATTAGCTGGTAGTTCCTGTTTGCAGTGTAAGCGTGAATGTACGGACAGCTGTGACAAGATGAGCTTGGTACTGAGGAAAACTCAATAACATGACAATTCTAATAAAGTTCTGGAGATGTAAGGAGCTAAAAATTCATTTCAATGTTTATTTCTTTGTACTGTTTATTTACTCATAAATATTTAAATTCTTGGAAAGTGTAAGTCACACGCAATAAATTATATGTGTACAATGTCTGGTTATTTCGATTTGAGTTCCAACTCTGATGTCGACTCATGCAAATTGTGTCAACCGGGCGCTCAGAGTTTCATACCTAAAAAGTCTCCACCCACTGTTTTTCACAGACACTGGAGCTCCAACCACTGGTGTTGGTGCGCGGGCCTGAAGTTACTAACTTCCTGTTGTCGCTTAGAGCACCCGTCTCTTTCAGATTACACGCTCCCGTCACCCTCTTAGACTCCCCCGCCCCCCCGTGGGTGGGCGCCCCTCAGTTTGAAAATCTCTGCTAAATACCAGAAGGAAGTGTTGAGTCCGTGCATGAGGCCTCGGCTCAGAGGGCCAACTGCACTCAACCACAGCATCAAAAGCACAGGGAAGCATCAGAGAACACAGATACAGTTATTTCAGTTTTGCAACGATGACACAACGAGACCGTTCCTTTTGTGTTCCTTCTCTTTTGTCCGTGTTGAATCAGACGTAATGAACGTTTCTGGTTTAGAAACCTCGCTGCCACAGTTAGAAGAGGAGGGAGGAAAACCCCCAGCTGGGAGACAGGAGGGATTCCGTCACACATATTCCTCCCTCGAGGGAGAGCCTCCGCCCCACAGGAGATATAAATGCTCCGTATCGGTGCTTCTGGTCTTATTGTTGTTGTACTTAGATCACATCACGCATACAGTAAACAGAGTCGCTGTGTCATCACTTTTAGTTCCAGAGCTAAACAAGCAGCTGCAGTCCGTGTGTGGTCCTGACTGGAAACTTCTAAATAAATGTTCATTTACAGGTGGGAAGTATAATTTCAATATAGTAACTCGTAAATATGCAACAGTTGCTTTTCAGAGAGCCTCCAGGTGGTAAACATAAAAATAATGCCTTGTTTACTTTAATTTATCAGGCCGTGTGTACTGCTCAGACCTGCTGGACTACAATCGCGCCTTTTCCAGCTCAAGGTTTTCCCAGGTTTGCATTTAAGGAAACACATTTGCAAGTAAAATACAGGTCAAGAAAACCACAGCTGCCACATGTCATGCTGGGTATTCGTTATTCCAATTCCTCTCGTTTTTTTTCTGAGAGCAAAGGGATCTCAAGTCAGGATATTTAGTGCATATTAGTTTATTCACATGCGTACAAGTCCAGATCTTTTACAAATTGACGCATAAGGAAGAAAACAAGTCTTGTAGCTTAAAAATAGTTTAGTGTTTAAAAGACAGGACAGAATCTCTCGGAAACAGACGTACATAAGACATTCTTCCTCCTCCTCCTCCTCCTCCTCCTCCTCCTCCTCCTCCTCCTCCTCCTCCTCCTCCTCCTCCTCCCTCTTGAAACTGGATAACTAGAAGAAACAAAGTGGCTTATCCCCAGTTATTTCTGGCCCTGAGGAGACATCCGCTGATTGACTGTCCCCCTGCGTCTCAAACAATCCACTCGCAGCAATGTGGAGGAATATCTGCTTTGAACTCCAGAGGGGGGAAAAAACTGGGGTGAAAGTGTCATAAACATGTGCAGAGACCTGGAGAGAGCTTTTTAAAATCCTCAGACTGGAAACGAGAAGGAGAGGGGGAAAGAAAGGACGGGGCTGAGAGTGGTCCGAGGCATTCCTTTCCATTTTGGGAAACATAAGAACTTCCGCTTGCTCGCCGAATGATAAACATCTTGATCTTTATTCTGGTTTCATTGACTTTTTCTCGCCGTCCTCTTCCTTCTGAGGATTGCTCTGCTGTTCCCTCTCTGTGCATGTGTCTCTTGGCTACAGATGATAGATGGCTAGACAACAGGTTAGAAAGGTCACGGGAGCTCAGATGCTTTGGGAGGCAAGTTCCAAAATAGACGGAAGGATTCACAGCGGCGGGACTACAATAGTGTGTGTATGTTCTTGTAAGCTTGTGTGTGTGTGTGTGTGGAAAGTCGACTCGCATGGGCAGTTAAAGTCCACCTGTCCCTGCAGACATTATCTCGGTGACATAACACATGGGCCCAGGGCCTGCCTTTAGTCTGAGCCGATACAATCAACTGTTGCTCGGCAGCAGTTTGTGCTTTCAGGTTAAATGTAATATTACATTTTGTATTTATATATTAACTATCAATCTATATAATGTTTGTGTGTGCCAGGGTGGTGATATATGGGGTGGACAAAATAATAGAACAAAAAATGGTTAATAGACAAACAAATGACCTTTTAAAATGTGGCTTCCAACAAGACAAGAGTAACAATATGAATGTTCTGGTGACAAGAAAAGGCACAGCAGAAGTAAAGAGGGTCGAGATTATTTCCCCAAATAAAAACAGATTTAGATGTGTTTAGATGTAAATTCGTCCTATACATCCAACATGCAAGTATGTTGTTATTTATAATATCCCAAGTGGCTGGGTGGCATTCTGGTGTTGACCCTGAAACACCAGGACATCATAAAGCATATTACGGAAGTTTCATCAGGAACAACTTTCTAAAAAGTGTAAACCCCGTGGCAGGGATCTCGCGGGCACTCACCTGGCTGCTCCCTCAGAGCCAGTATTGACACGATGTAGTGCGCCATGTCAAAGAATGGGAACATGGACATGTTGGCCAGTCCGTGGGACAGCTCGTCCAAATGCAGCAACCCGAGCAAATCCATGATCTTTTTTTTTTTGTTTTAACTTTCTTTTTTTGTTTTCAACTATTCAACAATAGAAAGCGGTGGTGTAGTAGTTCCGATTGGAGAGGGAAAAAAGGCACAGGTCCAACTCGGAGCATCAGGGACAGCAGCCGGTGGCCCAAACAGCTGTGCGCGCGTCTGCAGAGACACTGTCACCAAGTGGCTCGCCGCCGGTTAGTTCACCGCCGCGCGTAGCCGCGCAACCGATCTGCAACGCCAGAGGGTGGCCACCGGCGGTGTTACCCCATCGGCGACGCAGTCAGCGGGGCATAGCCGGAATTCCTGCTCTGTGTTCCGCCATGCTAGTGATGTGGCAGGCGGAGCCAACGCAGCTTTGTGATTGGAGGAGCCGGAGCGCCGGTGAGCCAATCACGTGACGCAGTGCGGCTCAGTGCGGGACGATCGCGAACTGACGTCACAGACAAACACACCGGGGCTCAACGTTGACTTGTTTAATTGTGTACACAACACACAATACACTTTAATAGACCTTTATTATGTATAGACCACAGGTATAAATGACATATTTGACATGAATACAATACTAAATAGTTGATATATGTTTATATCATTGGAATTATATTGTTGATGATCTCTGAGGTCTCTATGCATCTCTGATGCTATTGATATTAAAAGTAGTATATACATGTTGAGGGATGCATACGGTAACGCCTGCTAGAAACAACTTATGAATTCATTTTATTGTATTTGCATGGACTGTATGACAAGTAAATAGTTATCTTTGTATTGTTTGGTCATTGTGTCATGCCAGAGGAATTGTGGAAATGTTAGGGGGGAGCTGGTTAATCCATTTTGAACTACCGGTACTGTATATTTGTCAAGTCGGTAGGATCATGTCAGAGTCACTGCTTTCATGGTACATTCAAAATGTATTTTGATGAAGAAAACATTTCATAGATTATGATAAATATTCTTATTTTGTACCTACCACAACATTGTTTTGTGCATGAAGGCTCGCATTAGCATGACACCTGGTCGTGTCTTGGTATTAGTTTTGTTCTTTTACTTTTTAGAATCAAATCGAAGTAGAATCAGATCTATTAATAATACTTCTTCTGTTACAGTGTGGTTAAGTGAACCAACAGTAGATCTACTCTCTAATATTGAGACACTCACATATCCATCCTCATTAGATTTTTTTAAGCCTTTTTGTTACCATATAGCAACTGAAATATATATATATATATTTGTATTCAGTTGTAACCAACATAATTAGTTAAATGCATACAATCAAATAATAAACATGTACATAAATCCCATGGGGTGCCATCGTGAATATTGTATTCCACACCCTTTAGGAGCTGGGACAAGCAGCCACAGCCCAAAAGTTGTGGTTATGTTGGGAAGCTGTAATGTGGTAGTATGGCCACTAGATGGACATAGTTAGCCTTTTACTACACGTCTCCTAATGTTTATGTCAACCCTCATAGAATCTTCCTGAAACATTATCATCTAAAAGTAAAAAAAACATTAATATTACACTCATTCAATTCCCTCTTATTAAAAAAAGATGAATGATCAAGTGAATTCATGCAGAAGATTGTAAGAAAACAATAGTTGATGAAAGAAAGGTTGATAAAGATAATCATCAGTGAAAATGGGTGGTGTAGACACGCCATTGTGTTACGTTCAACTGTGGAGGAAACTCCTGTTCGAGGTGATTCCAAAGTCATGATGACTATGAACTGATAGCATAAAAGAGGCACACTACCTACTCTGGCCTGGTGATGATTTAATCATATTTAAACCGACATCAGAGTGAAACTCCACCCGAGACCACTCCTGTATTTGTGTTGGTAGCTGGCAGAGGGCTGAGATGTGTATCAGCCTGTTGAGGCCTCTGACTTGTACACCATGTCGTCATAGAGAAAGACGTGCACTATGACGAGAGTCTGCATTTTAGATATCGCCCAGCTATATTGTGTGACACCTCCCATAAATATATTATAGGACCGTGAGGTCCATCAGGGTCAAGGCTCAGTGCTTGTCAATGCTTTCAACACACACTCTCACACACACACACACACACACACACACACACACACGCACACTCCTCTCCCTCTGAGCACTTCTCATCAGTATTCTCCCAGCAGTGCAGGATTAAACTGTGTCCGCAGCGTTGACAGCACATGGGCGGCCTCTCATTCCTCGGATTTCTGGGGCCCATCTCAAAGCCTATAGAGGCTAAACCCGAGGAATTAAGGGCAACTGGAATCTTAATTTAATTACGCCTGTGGTCACCCAGCCTGTCACCAGTGTGTGTCATCGTCTTACTTGAACCATCAATGTTCAGTTTTTGCCTCGCATACCTGCGTGCTATGCAAAAGTATTCATGTTAGAAATAATATTAACTTGGAGGTGCAAATGAATCACCCACAAAATAAATGTGTTCAGGCCTTAATGCTGCATCTGGAAATGATGGAGCTAATGAGAGCGGAAAGAGTGAACTAAAAGTTTAACGTTGCAAGTCATCAAAGAAAAACTGTGAGTTGAGAGGAACTGCACATAATTATTCAAAGGTTGTCACTAGAGACCCCTTTACCATACTCACAGTCCCTTGTTCCATTGTTGGTATTAAATATTGATCATCTTTACGGGAGATGTCAGATGATACTAAAGATGTCAGAGGTGTTTTACTGGTACCTGTCTCCTGGATTGAAATGGTTGCGATAGACAACAGATGATGCAACTTAAGGGAACTTCAAGATTCAAGATTCAAGATTCAAGATATTTTAATGTCATGTGCACATATAACAAGTTATTTGTACAATGAAAAGCTTATATTGCTGGGTCCTCCAACTAAACAAAATTACAAGGTAAGAAAGAAAGAAATACAAATAAGTCACAGTTTACAAATAAGTCACAAAATATGATGTTATTGCACAGGAATAAGGCACACACATGACAATATTGCACAGATAGTGTATAAATAGTGTAAGTGCACTATGTATTGCTGTGAATGTTAAGTTAAGTTAACTTAAGCGTTTGCCTTAAAGTTGTTTATGTTGAAGGAGTAAATGCAGAAAGAAGAGAGTGGAAACGGGACACAAGCCACACCTTATTAAAGATGACATATCGACACAATGAGTAACGATGAATGTGCCACACGCCTGTTCTGATTACATTGTTGCTCAGGTGCCGAAGTTCACGTGAAATTCCCCTGAAAATGAAGCCGCTGACACACAACTGGTCAATTGATACGAAACACGGGATCTTTATCTAACAGATGAAAAAGGCGCATGAAGCTCTCTCCACCCGTCTGCGTGTTGTTGTGTAGCAACAAGCAAATTCCTGGGTATGGTGAGCAACATGCAGGAGACCATTAATCAAACCGAACCACTGAGCGGATCCATTAATTGTGTGTACTGTACGTGTGTGACTCTCTCTTTGCTCTGCAATAAATTACTCTCCAAGGAATAAAATCGTGTGGAAACAGGATTTCTTCCCCTCAACAGAAAAGTCAAGCAGAAGGTCACGGCCAGGGAGGGTCATATATAGTTTCTCAATTATTTGAACAATGAGGGTATGCTTTATAAATAAAGAAAAGCTCCCTCTTTCATGTCCCATATTCAACCATAACCGAGCCTCCGTCTGATCCTTCAGATTGCTCCCCAACTGTGACCGATTCCTTCTCCACGGGTTCGACACTCTTGTAAAGCCCTCCTTCAAATGGCTTTTAATTATAGCCTGAAACCCTAATCTTCCTAAACGGCACACGCTTACGTTTCTGCACAACAATTCTTCTTCACAGTTGAACCCTATCGTCGATGACTTACAGTGAACGTATTTACAGCTCAGTGCTTTCTCAAATTAACCAATTAATCAAATGAAGCTTTATTCTGTGTACAGAACGTACAGCCTATCTATTACCGCCCGACAGCACTTAACATGGCGGAGGCAACGAGCTAGAGGAGCACACTCAAACACACTAACATACACTAAAAGTGTAGTGTAGAATTTTTATTTATTTTACAGATTTCGATTTGACATGATGTATGAAAATATCATAGCATACAAGACATTGTTAAATTGTGTGGCTCCCAACCATTTGGCTTGTGATCTCTTAAAACAGTTTCTAGGCGCCTAGTCATGTGACATGTCTATGTCTGGAACACGTTCTGCATATAAAGCTGTTTAAACGAGCTCCCCGGGGACCCGCTTCAACTGTGCTTATGTATTCATGCAACAGTCTCATCATTTCATCAAACAATGTATCAGTCACAGGGGCCTTGTTACTGTAGATTGTAGAAGAAGCTACTTCAAGAACATTTCACTGATGACTTTATACTGAAGTATCATTTGAATGCAGGGCCTTTACTTTCTGAGAGTGTTTATGTTGTGGTTTTGGTACTTTTAGTCAAGTCGAGATAAAGTTGAGAATTCCCCCAGACCTCCCCACGCTGAGAGCCAGAGCGAGATAAACCGTCAAGGAGATTTGGTTTCTGGCTTCTATTCCAGACCGGCTGACTCAGGCGCTTTGCCGCGTCACTTTCAAACGTTCATCCCCAGCAACACTGCTTAAAACAGAAACTAACCCTAAATTGCTCCGGAATAACCAGGAACATTTTTTTGTGGTTGTCTAAATATGTCAAGCAATAGTGGCATGAAACCAGTCGTATCGGGTTACAGATGTTTGAAGAGCGAGGACGGGGGCTGTCTGTATTGGACCTTTATCCAGTTGTGTTTGTTTCCACTGAACTTTCTTTGCACAAACAAACAAGCATATTTTCTCGGGATCAACTTCCCAGGAGAGAGCGGAAACCCAGACCGATGATGCTTTGTGTATTCCAGCAGTGCGATGAACTCCTGATGTTCCTCTCGCAGCAGACACCAAGAAGTCGGTTCCACAACGTATCTTTGTTCTCAGCACCGTGTTTATATGAAAACAGAAGTTCTGCCTTCATAATAACTACAAGTGGCAACAGGGGTTCAGGATCAGCTTCTCCAAGTAATCCCCCCTTCTCCCCCCCTCCCCCACTCTGCAGGACACATCTGAATTAAACCAGCGCAACTCGTTTCAATCAGCAGGTCAATAATGGCATTGATCTCACTTGCATCAACATGGATTGCAGATACTTAAAGTCAAGGTGTGTGAAAGTTAACTTCTGAGTTATAGCCACGAGGATATAAGTACTAGTCACTTCATTCTTTCACTCACTAATTGGACAGTATATTGGATTATTTAAAACGACTAACTTAGAAAGTGTTTGAATAGTTTACAGCAGACTGTTGCAGCAGATCTAGGCGTAAATCATCTTTTTAGCTAAAGTGCAATAACAAGAACATTTTCAAAGAAAACCTCCTCCATATTTTTCCAGTCTTTTCTAAATAAATAAATATAAAGAGAGTTTTTTTAACAAAGATCTCTGCATTGCTCATTTGCATTTTAGCCTTCCTTCATAATTATTTTGCTGAGCGCTCTAGATTATGACGATGTGATGATAACACCATGCTGCGTTTCAATCTTATCAGGCGTCAACTCATGGCTCCTCTCTTGCTGTGTTGACAAAGAAAAATAACATCCACTGGAGGCTGACTGCATGAACAGAAGCGCTGACTATGCATTATGCATTATGTATATGTGTGCGAGAAAACCTAGAGTGTGTACTGTGGGAAGGGCGCGTAAAAAGCCCATGTAGCAAAAACATGTCTGAGGACGCAGCAAAAGGCAACCAGGATAAACCAGAATTATCTTGTCAACAGCAGGAATGACAAATGTAAAGCCATTTGTCTGAAAACAACATCCCATGTATTCACAGCAGTGCTGCGTTGTCAACCAACTAACTAGCAGGCTGGATCGGGCTGTGTGCCTGAGAGGGAATAAACATCAGACTTCCTACATCAAAGTATAGGTCTCACTTCTAAATATGTTTACGTGAACAAAGGACCGACCGCTTCTGTAATGTGAAACTACGATACATTGTCTCCTTTGTTTTGGTTGTACAGCCCTTAACTTTACTGCGTTGGCTCTCATCTACATTGCAGCCAATGTTCTGTACGTGGCCAGCAGCAACGACCGGGGACGTAGCGGGGTAATTTAGTAGCTAAAGAGTGAGATAGTTCCCTCTTGGTTGTAAAAAGACAGTAAAACTTTCCTCATGCGGACAGAAACTAACGTAATGCTAAGGTTGCTCCATGAGGTGTGAAAAGACACTTGTTTGCAAAAAATAAGAAAACTCCCACAAACTCTCACTTCCTGTTGGAATATTGATGAATCCACGGCATCGCAGTCTGTTTGACTGTTTGCTAACTGTTTATCTTCTATGTGGCGAAATGATATCGTCCTTTTTATTGAAGTTGGGCTTTCCTCCGACGCACCTGTCACACACTTACATGCGTGTAGGCGTCTTGGCCACTTGCCAAGACAACTTTTTCAGGAGGCAATAAGTCAAGTGGCCAATATGATCAATACATGCTGCTTTAAAGCCACTTTGTGTAATGGTTTTGTCATTCTTTTGTATTACTCGGATGCTTTGAGCCAAACTGGAAGTTAAGGGACTAAGTAGTCTAATTCAACAAAGTACTGTATTTGTGAAATATACAGTATTGATCACCATTGATCTGCAATACATAAGACTATAAGATAATGACACACTAGTTCCCAAATGCTGAAAATCACTTCACTGAAGTTGTATCAAAGTGACAATGGTTCCATTCCCTGTGACTGTGACACGTGGGACAGTGGCGACAGCTTATTAAATGTACATAGAAGGTTAGTCAGTGAGTCAGATTGTTTTTTTTACGCCTCAGGAAACTAGATATATGTGGGACATTGGCTGCCTCTGGGTCTGGCTGGAAAAACCTCTCACCCTCGAGACCTTTCCACAGTGCTTTTAGCTGCCAGCGACACACACACACACACACACACACACACACACACACACACACACACACATAAACACCCACACACACAAACACAAGAACAATCTAAATGCACTGAATTCTATCTCCGGCCTCCTCTGCCCAGTGTGTGCTGGTGTGTGTACGCCCGACCACACAGCGACACAGGGAGTCTCATGTCTGGCGTCACTCTGTGGTAAATTAGTAGACATTTTATAAACAGAATATTTTAGTCTCTGATTACGCGCGTACCAAATGATGGCTTAGTTTAAACACCACTCTGCCGAAGCGTCCTCTCTTTTATTACAGTACACACAAGAATGTCTGGAAGATAATTATTATACTAAAGATAGTCGCACCAAATAAATTACAAAAAGGACACAACGACATTATCAGTAAAATACCTTTCGATGAATCCTTTTCAAGTGCAATGGAATAGTGTGCTGCAAGGCACGAGGGGGATTTGTACTATTTCTATTGTAAAACTTTCTACTGTTGTATCTTGTACAAGCCTACTGATCGTATCTTTGAATTCCATTAAAGAAGCCGTAAAACAAAATGTATTCATATTCTAATTAAAACACTGTAATGACATGTAATGTAGTGTAATGTAATATATCTCAGTCAAAGGAGCCGTTTGACTACACCAATATTACTTTAACTCTGCTATCTAGTATTGTCTCGTGTTGTATTGGTACTGCTCCTTCAGTAAAGGGCCTGATTACTTTTTCCAGGACGAATGTAAGAAATATTGTCAGTGGTTTTAATGTCTTTCTGCTCACTGCCCTGAGTGCATCGTCAGGTTTTTCTCAAGATTTCCCTTTCCATTTCCTTCTCCATCTTTCTCCGGATGCAGCCGCGGTTTCCGCAGACAACCAGGAAATGAGGAGCGCTGAAGGCTCCCGAGTGTAACACCAGGGTGACGCTGAGGATTACACAGGGACCGGCTCCAGTTCTTCTGTTGGACCCCTTCCAGTCATTAAAACAAATGAAAACACCTCTGTCATGCACTCAGACACCGAGGGGGAGAGGGCGGCGGGTGAACTACACCCTCTTTTCAAACCTCACCAACCTCGTCTCTCTCATAAACACACATGTGCGCCGTGTCTTTGCCACCAGGCAACACCGTATCATTTTGGGATGGCCAAATGTGGGTGTAGTCTGCTTCTGGTAAAACCATGGTTAGAGGAATGGCTGTGGCAATGCCTTAATAGAGAGACTGTTTATGTGGAAGAGACGAGGCCAGTAGAACAATTGGCATCACCAAAATTACATGATTACATGATAACATGATTACAAGCACCTCTACTGTACTCTAGAAATGAAGGTAACAAATACAAGTGGAGGTTCAACCAGAGGACATGTGTAAAAGTGAGAGTGAAAACAGACTTTAAACTCCTGCTGGTGTTATAAAGGTCAAGCCAGCCTTGACCTTTCATATTGGCCTTTAACTTGTTGACCATCAGTGAGAGAAAATTTACCGGAACACTGCACCCTGGGTATGTAGGCCACGCTGTTCCCATCACGTAACCCAGGTATGCTTGTTATATTTGCATCCTCACTTAACCAATGGTTTCCTCATCCTAAAATGCAGAGTATCTGGAAAACACAGTTTTTTCCTTATGATTCAACACATTCTCACAAACTGAATCACAGACGCTCGGTCTGTGGCCCTAAGTTTCAAACCGTGGCGCTCTCGGTGCCCCTCGCACCTCAGTTGTGAACGTGATAGAGACGGCGCAACAATTTACACTCGTCACAAGCACATTAGTGTCTTTTCAAAACAAACTGTCCTCACAGCAAATCTGATTCGCGCAACAAAACCACTTAGTTAAAGTTTAAGAAGAGCGCAATTGACAATGATGATGATGAGTGACTTGACAAAAGGTCAACGTTTACTTTTAGTCCCCCACGGGACATGATTAGTGGCCTACTGGATGAAAGTCCTGTGTTTGTTTGACCCGACCACCTCCCCTTCCTGCCCCATGGGCTCTCTCCACCCTGCGTCCGTTGCTGTGAGCGTTCAATAATGACGCGGTTGGGTTTACATTAGTTAGTCGAATGCCTGCTGTGTCTCATACGGACACTGAAGGGTGGCCCTGTGCCAATGTATCATGTATGTATCATGTATGTATCATGTATGTGTCATGTATGTATTATGTATGTATACACCATGTATGTATGTATGAGACGGGAGACCGTCCGGGTTGAACGATGACATAACTGCCATGTCGGGGTCTGTGTGGAGGTAAACCTTCTGTCACTTTTAACCCTAATTTCAAAAGTCAAATTAGACACAGGTGTTGTCACTTACTGGTAATTAAGGTGACTTTTGAGTCAATGTTGTAAAATTATAGATGTTATCACCGGAGTGTGCAGCAACTTTGAAACCACTTGGCAGTTTGAATCCATGAGAAACAATAAAATCCTACATCTGTCGTCTTATAACAGATGCAGAGAAATATGTGAACGAGAAATATTTAATACAGGGTTCTTACACATTTGGACCGATGGATCTCCATGACTTTTCCATGACTTTTCCATGACTTTTCACCAAATGTCCATGACCAAACTGAAATCTCGGTATAAACATGAACAATTTTGAAAATGTTGCATATTGATTGCGTACACCGGCTTTTATTTTGAGCGTCTTTCTTTTAAAATCACATTAATTATTTCAAACTCGACGTAAATGAACACGTGATTATAACAGATTTCCATTACTTTTCCAAAACTTTTATGGTTTAAGTTTTTTCCATGACTTTTCCAGGTTTTCCATGACCGTACGAACCCTGTTAATATAAAGTTGTCTATATCTTAACACGGTGGAAGTGATAGCAGAGAGCTCAGGGCGACTCTCGGTTGTCCCGCCTCTGATCAGACATCGGCTGAGATGCTGAAAAGAGAGAACGATGAAGACAAAACTGAGCCGTACAGTTCTAAACATTACACGGCTTAGTGTAGATGTCTCAATGTAGATTCATACCTCTCATACCGTCTGCCCTACCCAAATGCCATAACCAATTTCTTAACTCAAAGCACTATTTGGAGAAGTTATTGCAACAGTATACAGGACTCTCAGAAAATTAGAATATTGTGATAAAGTTCTTTATTCTCTGTAATGCAATTAAAAAAACAAAAATATCATGCATTCTGGATTCATTACAAATCAACTGAAATATTGCAAGCCTTTTATTCTTTTAATATTGCTGATTATGTCTTACAGCTTAAGAAAACTCAAACTCTAAATATTAGAATATCATGAAAAAGTATACTAGTAGGGTATTCAACTAATCACTTGAATCGTCTAATTAACTCAAAACACCTGCAAGGGTTTCCTGAGCCTTAAAAAACACCGGACAGTTGCAGAGTGGTCCAAAGTCCTCTTTTCAGACGAAAGCAAGTGTTGTATTTCATTTGGAAGTCAAGGCGCCAGAGTCTGGAGAAAGGCTGGAGAGGAGCAAAATCCAAGTTGCTTGAAATCCAGTGTGAAGTTCCCACAGTCAGTGATGGTTTGGGGAGCCATGTCAGCTGCTGGTGTTGGTCCACTGTGTTTCATCAAGTCCAGAGTAAATGCAGCTGTGTACCAAGAGATTTTAGAGCACTACATGCTTCCGTCTGCTGAAAAGCTCTATGGAGATAAGGATTTCATTTTCCAGCATGATCTGGCACCTGCCCACAGTGCCAGAACCACCAGTAACTGGTGTACTGACCATGGCATTACTGTCCTCCATTGGCCTGCCAATTCCCCTGACCTGAACCCCATAGAGAATGTGTGGGGTTTTGTGAAGAGGAAGCTGAAAGACACCAGGCCCAACAATGCAAATGAGCTAAAGGACGCTATTGAAGCATCCTGGGCATCCATAACACCTCAGCAATGCCACAGGCTGATTGCCTCCATGCCACGCCGCATTGATGCAGTAATCCGTGCAAAAGGATTCCCAACCAAGTACTGAGTGCATTAATGGACATTTTCAAATGTTTGATTTTGTTTTGCTGTTATAAAAATTGTTTTTATTTGGTCTGAGGAAATATTCTAATATTTAGAGATAGGATATTTGAGTTTTCTTAAGCTGTAAGCCATAATCAGCAATATTAAAAGAATAAAAGGTTTGCAATATTTCAGTTGATTTGTAATGAATCCAGAATGCATGACATTTTTGTTTTTTTAATTGCATTACAGAAAATAAAGAACTTTATCACAATATTCTAATTTTCTGAGACAGTCCTGTATACATTGAATGCATAAGATGTAGACATGTTTTTTACAGTTTTACTGTCTAATTAGAGCCCTTACACAGTTAAACAAGTGGAATGGTTGCACTGTTATATGCAGAAATTAAAATATATAGTGTGTTTCTGTCCTTCTGTCCTTCTATCCTTCTGTACACATGACATCTATTGTTCTGTCCATCCTGGAGAGGGATCCTCCTCTGTTTTCTTTTCAAGGTTTCTTCCCTTTTTTTCCCCTGAAGGGTTATTTGGGAGTTGTTCCTGGTCCAATGTGAGGTCAAAGGTCAGGGATGTCTATGTGTACAGATCGTAAAGCACTCCGAGACAAATTTGTAATTTGTGAAATTGGGCTACACAAATAAACTGAACTGAATTGAGTTCAGTCAAAAATCAAAAATCTGCTCACAAGATCATTTAGCATTGTGTTGAGTGCTTCTTCAACTCTTCAACTCTGTGACACCCAGACCTTCCGGGTAGTTCTGTGTTCACTGTCTGTTTCTGTTGTGTTGTCTCACCTTGTCTCTCGTTTAAGACTCCTCCCCCTCCTGTGTGATTGCAGACCCCGCCCTCATTGTTTACACCTGTGCCTCGTTCCTATGTGTTTTTAGTCTGTCATCCCCTTGTTCTGGGCCAGGTTGTCTCTAAATGTTTGAGAGTTAAGACCTTGTTTTTAATCTTACTCTCTCGTCTTGAAGCCTCTTGTGAGTCCTGCTCCCTGTGGCTCCCAGCCTCCCCTAACAAACTTTATTTATTGTTCAAATAACTTTGGGACTTAAGTTAAGCCAATATAGCAAGATAAATAAACCCATTGTTACTTACTGAAGGTGAATGAAAACAAATAAAAGCATGACAACAATTGCATTGTTATGTGCAATCATTTCATTTCATTTATTAAAAATTTATTAAACATTGTATTTAATAAACACTATCAATTGGATACAATCTTCATCCAAGGACATTACAAGTAGTACACATGTTTTGGGATTAACATTCAATTCAGGACATACTATGAAAGACCTTGGAGGCTTTAGTAAAGCAGCATTTTATTAATTATTCAAAGATTTATGGGAAAAGCCTCAAACTGTTACACAACGAAAACCCTCGTTTGAATATTAATTTTTTAGTCCAAAGAAGGAAAAATCTCAACACGTAGAAAAACTACTAAGACAATTATATCTTAAACTAGTATTGCTTGAAATCAATAGTCTCAGAAAGGACACACACACACACACTGTGTGTGTGTGTGTGTGTGCGTGTGTGCGTGTGTGTGACACACACACAAACACTCAAACCTGTACTACTGTAAATCATGTATGGCCTATATATGTACAAGATGACTGCTATATCTCTGTCTCTCTGTCTGTCTCTCTCTCTCTCCTCTTTCTCCTCTCTCTCTCTCTCTTCATGTGTGCAGTGATGAATCTGCCTCTTTCTCCTAACATCACCATTAAGCAGGGTGTGACTGCAGGTACATTAAAACAGCTAAACCCATAGAGAGACTGCCACAGGCTCGGCCCGCTCACTGTCTCAACCGGTCAGGAAAAATAAGTGTTTATGTCAGCGTGTGGAAGGGTCCACGCTGGGAAAACTAGCAATGTTTTGCATTTTGTAAAAAGATATGTGCTTTCTGTATTAAACTCAAGGACTCCTAATTAAAGCATTGCAAAGCTTGCTCTCAAACACACTCTGAATGAATCCTGTCTCCTTAATCCTGAGCGGCAAACACATTTATGATTGATTGCCAAACTTGTTTTATTCTATTTTGTAATGCTAATTAAAAACAGCACCTTGTGTCATCAACATAATTTGAAGTTCTGCCTTTGAAAACAAACTTAATTCACACTTTTTTTTTTAGCATTTCAAGTCCCACTAATGTCCCGCGCTGCTTCAGACAGACGTTGAGATTAATCAAGCCTGACTTGAGAGGTTGTCGTGCTGAGGAGGAATGCTCCTCTTGACTCTCTATGTGTTTGAGGGTAATTGGTACTGATTACCGCCTCTTACTGCGTGTACTCACTGCTCAGTGATGAGGAATGGCTCCAACACACAGATGCTCGCAAACACACAGACACACTTGTGTTGTCCCCAAAAGAAACACTCAGTGCAGATACACACACACTTTACCCGCATTATCTGCTCCCACACATACCTGCAGAGGAGGAGGCTTGTTTATTTGAGCTGCCGTGTCTCTTAAAGACATTCCAGTGTGGTTTTCCCACGCTGAGGGTGGCGCTGGTAGCGGGTGGTGGTGGTGGCGGTGGTGGTAGATGGGCTTGAGGCAATGGCCTCTTGGACTTTGTGTTGACAGTTGGTGCCTGAACAGCCAAAGAAGCCTTGTCTGTCCACCTCAATACATAAAACACATTCCTCTGGGGTATGTCCAGACATGTTGGAAAAGACTACGCGACGACACTTACACACACACACACACACACACACACACACACACACACACACACACACACACACACACACACTTACTTGCTGATGAGAGCTGTTTAGAAAAGAGAATGTGGGTATTTATGCATGCATGTACACGTGTGTGTGTGTGTGTGTGTGTGTGTGTGTGTGTGTGTGTGTGTGTGTGTGTGTGTGTGTGGGGATTTCACCACTGCAGGATTACTATTATTTTTCCACTTTTCTCTGTCAACTCAACGCACTGCATCCCAACCGAATTTAGCTTTGCAGTTTGTAAAGAGGGCAGCAACTGTTTTGCTTGAAAAACAAAAGAAAGGGCTGGATAATCCAGCTATCATTAGAGACACAGTTGAGACTGAAAAAGAAAAGGAAAAACACACGTGTGAACTGTGTGGCTCCAAAATAGATCTTATCAGCAAGGCTCCTGTTGCCAGACAACACTGACGGAAGAAAGCGCTTTACTGTCTATTTATGCAGAGACATGCATGAGCACACACACACACACACACACACACACACACACACACACACACAACACACACATAGTTCACTGTTAAGGCCCGGTGCAGCATCCCCAAAGCTCCCATTGTCAATGTATATCAGCGGCGTTTTGGTGAAACCAGACTCCCCAGACATCAGAGGGCCAAAGAAGAAGGACCCCCCTTCTTTCTTTCTCACCCCCAGCTGCCAGGGAGGGTCAGCTCTGTGCACTGATTTATCCCCTGCAGGTGTCTGGCGTGTTCATGTGCATGCATGCAGAAGTCCATGCATGTGTAATGTCAGAACAAATTGGCCTAAGTGTATTTGACTACGATAAGGCAGTAAAATGAAACACTCAGACGCTTCACACCTTTAGCCCGCTCCATTGATTTTGCACAGCACAACTTTGCCTTTAAGAACCTATTTCAGCTGTGCAGTGGACACATTGCCCGCTGTGGGTCCGTTGACATACGCAAGCACGGATGAACATGTAAACAAAGAGCAGGATTTGTCTTTGTTGAAAGGATTACGAGGATCGTATTCAGAGAGAACAGCGATCAGTGAGGCATCATTTTGACATTTTGACTTTGTCTGAATGTAGAGAAGAATGTATTGATGGCATTGTCTGTATTTGTCAATGCTTTGTTTCTCACTGCAGTTCTCTGTGTCTTGGTTGCCGCTTAAAACCAGCACACAACAAGTCTCCTCTTTCACTTTCCCAGGGGGTTGGTGATGATAAAGGGTATACTATTAGAAAAGACGGAGGGGAAAGTGATGGGCTGATAAGGAAGAAAGGCAGTGGGGTGTTCGGGGCGAGGGGGGGGGGGGGGTCAGGTCAGAGTGCTGATTTAGCTCTTTCTACCAACCATCACAAGATCTATTCCAGAGTTTCCCCAGGGAGTAGTTACGTTCTCGAGGCTCCAGGCTCTATATAACGGGAACATTCATTGGACAGACAGCAGCGAGTGACAGAGATCACGTTACCGGGACGGGGTAGAGAGCCTCCATGCAACTTCTTGTGTACGTTACAATGAGTTCAAGCCTGAGAAAAGACAAAGCCCATGTGATTTTCATTTTCCACATAAAGATGTGTGGTAGCTGCTGTGTTTCCATGTGAACGCCTGCGAGGTAAATACTGCAGGCTGGGAGGATGTTGTTTTGAGCTGTATGTCCCACGAGGACAGTGTGAGCTCAAGTCAGATACTTCTGAATGTAATCTCATTTCTTTCCAAGTCAGAACTGTACTGTTCAACCCCAGATTTATCTCACTCGGTGCGACCTTGGAGAAGGTCGAGGCTGTCGCAGACAGCTGAGCCGAACACGCTGCCAAGGAAGTGATGAGCCGATACACGTCTCAGACGGCTGAGTGTAATTGGCTGACAGGAAGGAAGCGAATGAATACCAGGAAGTGAGGTTCATTGAAACAACCCATTGGCTGCACTGGCCTTGGTTGCCAGCGGCATGAAACGTGAAACATTTCCTGAGTCCTGCCCAAAGTCTGCCTGCTGTTGCTTAGCAACCCTGATTAAGTTTAATCACTGGGAGACCTTTATCTGCTTGTGACTGCAGAGCATGGCCTGCCCTTTAGAGAGGTCACCCGAGATAGCGTGAAGGCATGCGGGTGTATCACTCGATCAGTTAAATATTTTATTATATTGAATTCTACCCTCATCTGATAACAATCCGACATGGATAAATGCGTTGTCACGGGTTATGTTTTTTAGATTTATTTTTTGTGATATCCTCATGTAGTGTGATATCGTATATTTTGGGGGAATTCAATAGAGAAGACCACAAACTTTAATTCTTCCATCCGATACTTAGAAGATGATAATCCTGTGAAGGAGGTTTTGAGTCATCACTTGATAGATATTGTGTTCGCAGTTAAAGCCGAATGTCTTGAAAGTCGAAAATAGAACCGATACTTCATGTGGAAGACAAAAAAAATGAAAATTGCAATTGGGAAATATACACGTAGAGGCTGTAATGACAGTTTCACGAGGAAGTGGCAGCCTTTCATTTCCTATTTCCAAGACCTGTCAGTGTTGCCCAATGATTGAGGCGCTTTGGGTTCTGTCCATCCGTCTGATTTATTGCAACCAAATCCATGTATTAAAGAAATATGTGAACAAATGTAAAGGCCATGAATGTGGATGGGTTTGTGGGTGGGCGTGTTATAATTCATTATCTTTCCTTATTTTCAATTGTTTAAAAAATAAAAATACTTGTTCGGTGATCCCTGTCGCTATATTGTTCACATTCTCTAATAAAGTATTTTTTTTTAAATAAGAAAATTGCAATGGGGAGACCCTTCAGTCAGAGCGGCTTCGGGGAAGAAGAGGGAACCCATAAGAAGACACAGACCTGGCACAAAGTTGCTAGACAAGCAAACATGAAGTATTTCTGCATTATTAGTACCTGCAGCTACATGTTGGGTGTGCCGTGAAACACAGAGACCATGGCCTGCAGCGAGGAGGAACATGTGCCAAACTGTAACTAGGTGTAATACACCTATGTTTTGCAGGTTGTGATGCAACTATTTTGGCTTCTAATATAATATCATACAAGCCAAACATGTACTTTCACAAAGTATTCCTACCCCCTCGAGCCGTGGTTTCATTATATATTTAACAGAAAACCCATTTATTAAGACAGTACACGTCTCCGCAATACGTATGTCACAATCTCACTCTTTCTCTCACTCTGTGCTTTCCCTCCTATCTCCGGTTCAATCTGCTTTCTCTTCCCCTGCCTCTGATTGTGTCTCAGCCTCACCTTTCTTCCTCAATCTCATCCCCAGTCCTTTGATGAAAACAACAAGTACAAGGTTCCCTTGCTCTATGAAGGGGAGAGGGAGGGAGAGAGAGAGAGAGAGAGAGAGAAAGAAGCCATCCTACAACAAGTACAAGGTTCCCTTGCTCTATGAAGGGGAGAGGGAGGGAGAGAGAGAGAGAGAGAGAGAAAGAAGCCATCCTACAACAAGTACAAGGTTCCCTTGCTCTATGAAGGGGAGAGGGAGGGAGAGAGAGAGAGAGAGAGAGAGAGAAAGAAGCCATCCTGTACATATAGAAGCCATAAATGATTTACAGTAGTACAGGTTTGAGACGTGTGCATTTCATATTCCTCTCCCACAGGGTATTTACTTTCTCTTCTAGACCGCCTGTATACACCTAAAGAAATAAAGGAGATGGAGGGAAGGAAGGAGGAAACAGAGAAATGGATCAAGGGTTTCAGTCTTCAGTATTACATGAATACCTAAATGTAGCAGGGAAGACAATAAAATAGAGGCAAATTAGGTGTTTGATGATTTGTCCAATCAAATTCCAAGAATACAAATTGTAACTTTCTAAAGCGTTTTAATTTATTAGCCCTCTAATACAATAAAAAATGAGTTTGTAAAACGTTGGTTCCCCAATGTAATCGCATATGCGTGACTATGCTGTGAGCATGTGGTTCAAAAAGTGAGAAGGAGATCCAAATTGCTATTTTAAAGTTACATTTGTGGTGTGTGTTAAGTGCTTTTATTATGTTGTTTACCTTTTACTTAGTTTATGTACTTGTCTGAAGCCCAGCCGTGACGAAGTGATTGCTTTTACCCAAACCTAACGTTGGTGTTAAATAACTCACACGCGACCTAAAAAGTGTTAACATGACACAGGAATGTCCTTAAAATGGACCACTAGCGTCTTCTACCCCCCCCCCCCCCCCCCCCCCCCAACCACGAGATCAGCTCGCTTATCTACATTTCGCTCTCTGCCATCGTGAGTCTTGTTGTTTTTAGATTTCAGGGCAGCATAACTACGTGAGCCGTGTGACTATGTTAACAGAACGATACTCACGGGCACTTCCTGTATGAAAGAAAAAAGACACAGAACAAGAAGAGACAGCGAACTAAACCACAGCGTTGATTAATCAAGCCCCTGATACGAGGAGACAGATGGCAGGATGCGATCAGACAGCTGTGGCTGTCACGCCTCTTTGACGTAGAGCCTGCGTACGCCCAGGTGTTGCCTCCTGGGCGCAGCGGGCATAATAGCCACTGCATTTTTCTGTATGTGTGTTTGTCTCGATGTGCGTCTGTCTGAGGGGAAACCGACGCCTTCTCGAGAGCGCCGCTCTACCGCCAGGTTTCGGTGCCGGTCGACAAGTATACGTGTCGCGTCACGCCTTTGTCAAAGTGAGTGTTTGCAGTAAATCTCACGCTGGGCCTCAAAGCGGTTGGCCGGGGCGAGAGACACAAAGGGAATTTCCTTGAAGCTGAAGCGGATCTCACGTGCGCATTCCTCTTGTACCAAAAGCCAGCCGACGCCAAGATGAAACAAAAGGAAGATTGTCTTTAACGTGTTGTGTGTTTTTATTCATGGTGTCCCATTGAGGCCAGAGTTCATGAGAAGGTTCAGAAAACTGAAGCGATGATGCAACGACAGAGAGACAATAAAAAATGCTTTAAACTAGAACGGGCACTCAGTGGAGCGCATACCTTCGCCGCAGCCACTGTTTTGGTACCTTTTCATGACCTTGACCTTGACCTTGACCTTTGACCAGATCAATCCCAAAATCTAATCAAATAGTCCCCGGATAATAAACAATCATCCCACCAAACTTCATGTGAGCCGGTTTAATACTTTTTGAGTTATGCGAATAACACACAACCACACAAACACACACACATACAAATAAATAAATACACAGCGATCAAAACATAACCTTCCACATTCTCAGAATGCGAAGGTAACAAAGTGTGTATTGGTGTGAACGCCGGCTCACTTGATTATCTACTGGTGATGGAAAATGCTAAAAAATATTTAAGTGCCGTTCAGTTTCCATGAGGCTACTTCTAATTGGTAATGTTTCTCTGGTTGCAGTTGTTAGGCAGATTTATGCGTTACAAAAGGATCAATTCAGAATAGCCCTCAGTCATTGTTATACAATGAACAGTTTAACAAAAAGAGGATCAAAGTAGATCCAGCAGAACCAGAAATATTGACTTTTTTAATTGCACGCATTATAGTCAAAACCTGCATGGCGCCTACATGATAAGGAAGTGACATCACTTGATGCAGGATTGGTGGCGTTGCTTTTTATTTCTTTACAAACAGCATAACCACACGCGCCCAGACTCATAACTATTTATCCTCGACTTGAATGCGTTCGGACGCAAATGCCGGTGACTATAATTTGATATGCATTTAAAAAGCAAACTCGTCTTCACAACGTTGACTGCTCATGCATGCAACCCACGAGCAATTTGTGAAGCCCTGAGTCGGCGCTTTTTAAACAGCAGCTCGTCAAACCAAAAGGTGTCTGAGTCTGCCGTGTCATATAATTTTATTTCTGTCATCATCATCACATTCTAGTAAATTTGATTGATCATGAACGATGAAGGAATGTGTGTGTGTGTGTGTGTGTGTGTGTGTGTGTGTGTGTGAGAGTGTGTGTGTGTGTGTGTGATGGGGGGGGGGGGGCAAACAATGGGTTTTTGACTCCAGAGTTGAGGTTCCTGTGGGTATGATCGGACCTGGCCTCAAAGTGAAGTAGCTGTCACTTGCTGGCATCAGACAGACAGGAAGCAGATCACTGACTGATCTGGTTTCAGTTCCCCTGGCAGCTCAAAAGCCGGAAGCCAGACTGATAAGCGAGAATAGCCACAGACAATGAACACCTGAACAATATCAGTGAAGAGGACCACACACCAATACACTCACGCTATAGTACGCAGACTTATACAAAGCACAGGACTAGTCTGGGACTGTATGAGTGGTGTATGACTCCCCAAAAAAGAGTGTGTTGTTTCACTATCTGCAGAAGAACAAAACACGCTCTGTAGAGTCCTCATTATGACTGAAATTTATATCATTTATATTTGAATGTTTTCTCTTTAAACAAAAGAAAGACAAAGATGTTCTGCTTGCAATTAAAGCTGAACTGCCATATCGCTGTTGAGATAATAATGCATACCGGCACACATTTGGATAATTCCAGGATAAATCAAAAGGAAGCACTAAGGAAACTGCCACAGTAGAGAACTCAGTGGCCTAATTTCATTTCTCTTAAAAAAGGATAATACAGTCTACACATTGATGGAAAAAAGAGGACCTGGAACAATCGTGTGCAGCAAGCTGGTAGTTTATTATTTCTATTCAACGGGGAGACTCTTCCTGTCCTTCTGTTGCATTCCAGAGCTGTCCCTCAGTCCAGGATGTCCTCCTGGTGACGATCCTTCCTTCCTGAAGGAAAGGAGATGAGAGGTCAGTGTGTGATGGATTTAAAGTCACTATAATTTCTTGTTCTTGTTTCTTGTGTGTTTGAGCAATTCTGGGTGCCACTCGGAATGAGGTTGAAATATTTATTAAACCCCTCCCCAAAACAGAGATTATCCAATCATAGCTTAGCAACCATAACTAGGCCGGCGTGTCACGCCTTGGACTCTCTCGATGACGAAGCCTTGCTCATGGGCAGTAAGAGTCATACTTGACATCTGAATAATGGAAAGGTCGGCCGAAGTTCCCAGAGACAGCTCCACATTGAACAAAGACATCTGTCGCTTTTTGTCCTAAAAATCTTCTCCTTATTATAAAGTCTCTTACTTCAGTATTCAGACCGACACTATGAGGAAATCAGGATTGCATTTAACATTCAAACATATAAACGTGTTCTGGTAGAAACCCAAAATGAACGTGAAAATATGCATAATGTGTTTCCTATAAAAAATAAGTCAGAGACGGTGTTTTCGACTAACTCATGAAGTACCAAGAGCAGCTAGATGATCGAATCTGTTGGCATCGTACTGTCGGAAATCTGTCGGAATTCAAGGACACTGTTTAAACAATATATATACTGTATATTTCAAGTGATAAATCTGCCACTCTATTGTAAAATTTGCCATGCAAAAAAAGTGTGCAAGTGTGTGTGCATGAATGTAAGTGTATGCACAAATATGATTCCTCTCCTGTTGACTATCCTATTGTGAACCTCAAGGTCAAGGATTTCTAAGTGATCCAAATAGTTGTGCAGCCGCAACCAGCATTCTGCAGAATGACACGTCTAATGAGTAATCCAAGGGTCAGCCCTCTCCCCAAACTCTCTCTTTCTCTCTCTGCTGCACACACACACACACACACACACACATTCCTCTCAACACCACAAACAGAGCATAGCCAATTAAGTAAGATGAGCAGCAGAGCTCGGTGTTACTGGAAGCACACAAAAGGCTTTTGTAGAGCTGCCTCAAACTGACATACACTGGTTGAATGTATGAGAAAAGATTGACCATGCATACATTACAATGTGTCTAACAGCCATTATGGACTTGTGAGGTTCACACACATACGCCTCCATATTTATCTTTGCACTGCTTTACAGTAAAGTCTCTCTGGACGATTATTTTAAGAACTGAAGCGCGTGAAAACCCCTCCCGGGGACGGAGGTTTCCATGTATAATCAACTTTTTAATGTTTATTTTCCTCCATTCATAAATGTGTGAAAGGTGAAGAGAGATTAGGATGCGTGGGGGTAATAGTGGGAGAGGAGGTCGGGACAAAGGCCGACCCTTCACACCCACTGAAAACAAAATCCTTGTTCAAGCAGAAAAGAATCATTGTTGAATGAGACAAAGACGAGGAAAAGAAAAGGAACACAGAAAGAAAAGAGACAGGACAGAGGACCTGCCATGTCCTGAATGATACAGTGTCCAACCTGGTAATAATTCAACATGTTGCGTTTTTGTTGGTAAAGAAAACCAGATGAGTGTGAAGCAAAGACAGGATTGTGGTTGGATTTTATTTTGATTGTGTGTATATGAGAATGAATGTTTTCAATGTTTTTTTCAATGTTTTATAAGTACAATTCAATGTAGCCATGGGTGTGAAATAAATAGTTCAAAGATAATATGCAGAATTAGCTCCTTTGGTGTCGTGGGAATAGCTTCAGTTAAGATTTGTTTCCATACCCACCCTAAAAATGATTACGCTACTGTATCTGTTATCCTGATACCTCCCAGCTCACGAAATACATACATGTCTGCTAACAGATACCGATATGCCGGCAGATGAATAAAGTTGTTTTGATTCCTTCACGCACACACATTTAATATCATGCTTCAATCTGCACAGGAGAGTGTTGAATAATTCAGCAACACACACACACACACACACACACACACACACACACACACAAACACACACACTTAGTCGATGACTCCATGCCTTGATGCAGTCCTCAAGGGCAAACCTATCACTATTTGATGAAGACTTGAAGAGATTTATAAAAAAGTGTAAACTGAAATGTAAGAAGAGCTGTAGTATGGTTCAAAGGTGTACTCACTTTTCAAGGGAAATAATTTACTTCCAGATAAACTAAGCGACCAAATCAAAATGAGCCATTTAGCCAAACGGGCACAGTCTGTTACCCGGAAAACATGCTTTCCTTTAAAAGGTAGATGAAATGATCCACACCACTCACAACGGATACACTGTATTTCACAAAATGTTGTATATGGTGTATTTGATTCTGTTTTTTTAAATCATCGGGTCAACATATTTTCTGGAGCCTATGTGGGTAATTATCACACACAGTATAAAACACGATGCACACATCTGCCATTAATTACCAATCTAAAGTTTATATCTTTTTTATTCATCATTGTCTCATACATTTTTTATGCAAACCCTCAAAGGATTACTCATTGAGGCTCCAGGTCACCATTCGTACACAATAGTGCACAGAAGCACAAGTTATTAAACATATCCCTGAACTAAAGCCATAAGAAAAACAATCAGTGCATTCTCTGTGATTTATATGACATTTACTGGGAAATGTTCCTTCTGTAACCTTGAGAGAGTTTTTAGTGCCATCCGATTTTTCAAGTTTGTTCCCCTGTTCAGAGAAAGGGAAAGAAGGGCTGTGACCTCCAGGATGGGTGTCTCTGTGTCTCCTCTTTGATGGTGACAGCGTCAGTGCGGAATGCAGATCTAATCATCACCTTTGGGAGGAATTGTTAAAGACAGAGTAGGCATTACACTTTCCACTTTCCCTGGGAAATAGTTTCCACGAAGAAAGAGAGAGAGAAAGAGAGAGAAAGTGTGTGTATGTGTGTGTGCACCAAGTCCTTTCTGAGACTATTGATCTTAAGCAATACTAGTTTAAGATAGAGTTGTCTTAGTAGTTTTTCTACATCTTGAGATTTTTCCTTCTATGTACTAAAACATTAATATTCAAACGAGGGTTTCGTTGTGTAACAGTTTGAGGCTTTTCCCATAAATCTTTGACTAATTAATCAAATGCTGCTTTTCTAAAGCCTCAAAGGTCTTTCATATTATGGCCTGAATTGAATGTTAATCCCAAAACACGTGTTCTACTTGTAGTGTCCTTGGATGAAGATTGTATCAAATTGATAGTGTTTATTAAATTACAACATTTAATAGATTTGTATTAAATACATTAAAATGATTGAACAGAACCTAGTGGCTTAATGAAATTGTTGTCATGTTTTTCCGTGTTTTCCTTCTCCGTAAATTAGTAACAGTGGGTTTATTTATTTTGCTTAATTGGCTTAACTTAAGTCCCGAAGTTATTTGAGTGATAAATAAACGTTGACTTCTTGGTGAACACCTTGCACAAACAACGACCTCCTGCTCGAAAAAAAAAAAACATTTTAGTTTGGCCCATTCACCGGCCCTCCTTCCCGCCCTGTGTGTTTTTTTGTATCCTTCATACTTCCTGGTTCATGATTACGTGAACTACAAACGGATTGATTGTGTGGGTTACCTAAAAATTACAGCACTTCATAATTTGTTTTAGGTTATTTAGGAATTGAAAGATGCTAATGGGCAGCAGCATGTGTTTCTTATAGCGTACAGTAATATCACAAGTAGAGCCATCAAGTGCGTATTTAAAACTCTTTACAAGGTTCTTGTTTAAAAAATAAAATGCATTAAATATTAAAAAGTCGAGTTAGGCTATGCGTGAAGCTAACTTTAGCTCAATTAGCTAACTTTAGATGATAAAATATGAAAACGACAGCTGATAGGTTTAGCAACACTAACTACCAACATGGATCTGGTGTATTACTTTAAATCTTGATAATACAAAGCTCTTAAATTACTAAGCTAACACTGCAGTATCGTTGAGAGTACTATTCTTCTGTTTTGAATGGACATTAAAAAAACTATTGTTTATAAATGTGGGACCTAAGCCAATAATTACTACCAGTTACTGAGGTCATAGACCTCTAATAAATGACTTATGGCCTTGCTAAAAAATAAATAATGGAAACGTCAATATGGTTCCTCCTCCATGGAATGTTAAAACAATTAGGAGAGAGTTTTTTGCCCTCCTCCCAACACCAGAGTCAGAGCCTCTTTGTCTTTGGATCTTCTATTGTTGCTGGAAGCCAGTGTAATTGCACAGAGCACCAATTTTCTGATTCAGCACTTCCACAGTGTTGGAAAAGCAATCAGGATTGTCCCACAGCGATCCGCTTTATTGCTTCATTCGCTCCGTCTTATTTCGTATAATGTGAAGCGAAACACAGAACAATGTTCGGTTATGCTCCGAGGCCAAATCAGGCGGAGGTTTAGCTCCTTGTTGTCCAATCATTGTGTTTCTGTGTGTATGTGAACTCTGCATCTGCAGGGGAGATGCCCGCTGCTGAGGTTTGCACAACGGGAAGACCTTGTCTATTGTCTCATCACTCGGGATTTTCTTTTTTCCTCTCCCTCTCTTCCTTTTTCTCCCTTTAACGGCACCATTATGCTCGGCATTGCATCTTGCTCTTCGATTATTTAATTAATTTGTCCGTAGCTGTTTATTCATCAACAAATCCAATTAATTGGGCGCATGCAGAGCCCAACAAACCGATTCAAACTAAGCCTGCAGAGTCTTAGAATATATTCCAGTGTGAACACATCAATATTGCATTCATTAAATGGGCATTAGAAATGAATTCCATCGTATTTGGGAGATGGATTGGGCCAGTCTGATAAAGTTGGCTTATGCTATTGATTATGTCTGGAGCGTTAGAGCCAGAATACAGCTCTGTGTTAGCTCATGAAATGGGTTCCTATTAATATGTGACTCCAGTATACACACAGTCTGCAGGTAGATGAGCATCAAGGAAAACAAATAGATGGCACAGTGAAAACGTATAGTCATAGATTCAGAGCCCTCAGTCGGTGAGTTAACCACTAACGCGCCAGCCCACCGCGCTACTGCTGCTCAGGAACAATATGTCCCCACACTATTTTGTATTTCCTCTATTCTTTGGCGGTTTACTCCCCTCTGACTGTCAATAAAGAGATGTTAACGGTCAGTTAATTATTAGCTGGCGAGCTAGTTTGGTCGCTAACAGGGGCGATGAGTCACGCAGTCGATTTCAGGCATACTTGTACTATTGACTTCTTTCTTGTCCGGGCATCGTTTGTAAAGCCGTTTATACTTTGACAGAGGACATTAAATAGATCTAAATCTACAATAGATCCCTCCATGTTGGATTCTCTGTCTCTCTGTTGGTCATCACTGTCACAAGACGGCTTGTTATTTGTAATCTGCTCAAATTATTATCGATGCAAAGAAATTAGGAAAGCGCAGGACATTTTTATGAGCTTCATCTCATTCAACAATGTCCTGGTTAAATTAAATTAACACTCCCATCCCCAAACTTTTCCAACCGTCCAATACTTTGAATTACATCTCAAGCCCTAAAGGCTCTGTAGACATAAAAACAGTACGACCATGTCTGTCAATTCCTGGTGTTTATTTCCGTTGTCGATGACTCGCCCCTCTCTCGCCTGTTTAGTCAACACAAATAAGAAAAGAACAAAGACTCAACTGTAACCAAACATCTGCCTCTGGATGGACCTATCTGAAGCATGTTTTGAAAGCAGAAACGGAGGAGAGGAAACCTGCACCTGTAGCTCTTCTGTTAGCAACCGCCAAGCCGCCATGACCTCCGTTGGGAAGATGCTTAGCAGACACACACGCAGAAACACACTCAGAAAGCAGACAGGCATTCCTGGCCTCCCCCCAGACAGGTGCCTATTAAGACCGCAAAGTCCTTCTTTTCTTCTTCTTCTGGTGCCCTCCTTGGCTGGAGGTCAAGAGAATGAATATGAGAGGAAAAAGCAAGATAACGATAGATGAAGATTTCTTCCAGACCACCCAGTGCCGTCCTCGGGATCTCCTCTTCCTCTTGTTGTCCCACATATGAATCAGAAAAGGGGGACATGTTGCCAAACGTTGTTACTGCAAACGTTGCATACAGCTCTGTTTGGGATAAATAAGCAATGTGTGTAGTTTACTATTTACTAGCTGACAACTGATAAAACCAGAGCTTTGTCGAGTCTCAAATTTACCTGGGAAGCTGTTTTGGAATTCCCAAACAGATGGAAGGAAATCCATATAATTCAAAGAGCCTTTGAAACCAGCTTAGAGGATCTAGAAGTGTTGTTATTTTAACTTTCCGTCCCGCATACTCTTTTAAATGAAGCCGCATTTGACACTTTTTCAAAAACTATTTTACTTCCATTCTCAGAGATAATAACATCGGAAAAACCTCTGTTCTGCAGAGCGTAGCGGTCTGAAACTAACTTGACCTTTTAATATTTGCGCTATCGCCGTGGCTTTTCGAACCCAATTGTTAATCTGGAAGCTGTTTGATATGTGACGCCAAAGTGCTCTGGGGTTTCTGGCGGTGGTTATTGATGGAGAGTGGTATGTTCTTTATGATTCGAAGATCAGTGAGATTGTGTGGGAGCAAGGAGGGCGCCTCCTCTGAGGGAACACGGCTTGTTTCTGGTCGTTAGTCATTTGTTGTTTTCCCCCTCCTTACTCGAGCAGCATGAGTTTGTGCTATGATGGATCTGTCATGACAGCTGCCACAATAACATAACTATGATGGTTTTTGATATGTGTGTGTGTGTGTGTGTGTGGGGGGGCACCACCTCATGGTTTGCATGCTTCAGAGGACATCTTGTGTGTGTTGGGTACTGTACACCGCTGCACAGCACTTATTAAGATGCTTGGATGGTGACTGTAACTCATTAAATGGTAGTTGGGCACGGCCCAGTGCGTCTGTATTGACCCAACGGAGGAGTACGAGTTACTGGGCACCAACTTAGAAGATGAAGAGTAAATATATTTCCTAAAGGTGCAAACACATTAATTTTTCTTGAGACGATTGATACCACTTTCATGTCATCTAAATCATCATCGCAAGTGGTATTATTATACCTTATAGTGGCAGTAGTTGTAGTTGTGCTGGTTGTGTTTTTTTGTCATTATTCACATTATTATGATGCCTCTTTTCCTCCTAAAACAGCTTAATCTCACTCCACATCTCATTCTACTTTGCCACTCATAGTTATTAATCACCACGTTTTAATTTAGAGCCGTAGACCTGCTTTCTGCTTCTGATAGTAATTATGAGAGTGAGCAGGTGCTCTCATCATGCTAATGCACTGGCTGTAATGCGATCTTCTGGGTAGACGGGTTGCAACCGAGCGGCTTTCCCTTCAGTCATCTCTTCAAATCCCATGGGGACAAAATTAAGCACATCTGAATTATTAAAATGGACATAAGTCTGAATGATTTACCGTCAGGAGATTTCTTTTTCTCATTTTACCTCAGTTTACCTGATTGTTCGATGTCTGTGTGACGAAACGTCATCTTCCCCCCTCTGCCCGAACATGCTGCTGAAACCGTAAACCGCTGACGGTGTTGAAGAACCGCTCTGCTGTTCTCTCATGGCTGAAACAAAACACGGCAGATAAGAATGCCTCTTATCTGCCGAGACTCTGGTGTCCAACAGGATTATGTGTATGTGTGGTCAACCATCAGTAGTAATATGGCCGTGAGTGCCAGATGTGGCCCTGTTACATAATAGATGATAGTGGCCAACATACGGTCTGCGTTGGGGTTCCCCATCAATGTCCATGTCCATCTCCAAGATTGGCTGCATCTGCATGACTATTTCCTAATTGATGTATCTCTCTATTGTAGTCTAAATAATGTTGATGTGTTTAAAAAAAAATATATATATATATATATATATATATATATTTATATAATTATATATGTATATATATGTTTTTATATATATATAAATATGAAGAAATATATATATATGCATATATACATATATATATATATATATATATATATATATATATATATATTTATATTATTCATCACCTTGGTATCTGCTGACTACGCGGATGAGAATTGAGGGATCGATGGATCATTTAAGAAAAAGGTATTGAGAAGAATATCAGAAATACTCTTCAATACTTGTTTTGTGTCAGCAGCTGGACGGCTGGTTGTTGTTTGGTGGGCTGGTTGTTGTCTGATTGACATCAGCTGGCGGGCTGAGCCTCAGCAGGAAGACAAAGTAAACAAGGACAGACGGTGTGTGGTGAGCAGTGGCAGAGGAGAGGCGTTGAGGTGCAGGAACAAAGCATGTGTTCATGTTTGTAAGTTAGATGATATGGGGCGAGAAAGCCAACGTGGGGTTGTTCTTCAAAGTCTGAGGCTCATGTGTCATGCAGCAGGCTGTTAGTCTGTGACTAACATCGCTTTCTGGTGGGGTTTTCTTTTTTTTCGTTCTCCAAAAACAAAGAACATGTGCCATACAGACCAGATATGAATGCTGCGGCAGACACAAAAAAGAGCTGATGCTCTCTTCTTACCCTCTTCCTCATGCTTTCGTCTCCTTCCTTCCCTCTCTCTCTCTCTCTCTCTCTCTCTCTCTCTCTCTCTCTCTCTCTATCTCTCTCTCCCTCTCTTTAAATTGGTGGGGCAGGTGTTTGGGTGCAGTGGAGGTTAATGCATCATTCTTCCATCTCCTCTGAGACCTGTGTCTACAGCACTGTTTCATACCATTAAAAAGTAATTGTAAAAAATGCACACACACACACACACACACACACACACACACACACACACACACACACAAACGCCCATACACACACACACACACACACACACAAAAACACACACGCTGTTATACATTATCATGCAATACGCTCATCCATTTAATTAAACTGTAGAGGAACGTGTTCCTTCGCAATATTCCTCTTTTAATCATTACATACTGTTTTTAGAGACACTATTAAAATATGTTTTCCATTTCCCTATTTTTGTTGATCCTTCTGTTATAACTTCCATAACATCAACATCATCCACATTTGATCCATGATCAAAGATATTCAGTCACTTCTTATGAACCTATACAGCAAAGATGCATCTTTGGGAGATATTAGCAGTTTATAGAATGATGATGATGATGATTACGACCTGGGTGTTGTCGGTCTGTGACGGCTGGACTAATTGTTTGATAGGCTTAAAGCTTCCCTAAAAATGGCCTCAAGTTATGAAAAACAATGATTATCTTTCATACCTCAACTCAATTGTTTCAGTATGAGGAAGAGGATCAGATAAATCTACCATGGATATTGGAGAGTGAGTTAGATACAGAATACATGTGTACACATATTTAATTAGAAAAATATTTTTCAGAACAGCGCATATAAAATGTTGATGATGGTATATCAATCATTATAATGATGATCATTACAGCAATCGGGATATTACTATCACAGCTGCTGAAAAGATGCAGGAAAAAACGATGGCTGATATGAATGCAGATGAGAAGCTACCGAGAGAAAGGGAAGGAGAGACGCTTCTCTCTGTGTGGAAATAGGAAATGCAAATCAGATTCAACAATCAGGACAGGAAGAAAGGAAAGGAAGCACAACCACCATACAGACTCCTTCCCTCTGACGCTTCATTAGCCATATATTAACCATATATATATATATATATATATATATATATATATATATATATTCTAGGTTCACACTGAGCTTTCGATTTTGATTTGAGCCTGGTCCAATCAAATACAATGCAGCGCCACGCTCCTGCATTGTAATAACCCTCACATATTGATTTCCTTTGAATGCATTTAATATTAATACCATTGGGCCTGTGTGTGCCTCCCATGGGCTGTTTGTTTAAGACAGGAGGGTAGTTTTGCAATAAAGCAAATTATAACGGTAAATGCTGCTGATCATTTCCTTCAGGTGAGGTTGTAAAGGTTAATTTAACGCATTTAAAAAAAATACCTCATTCCTATTTAAATATATTTGATGTGAAGTAAATTCAACAGTCTTGCTACTTGTTTTCCATGTAGGTGACTACACCTGTTCCAACACTGACGTTATTGTTCCTAAAGGAGGTACGAAAACAACGACTCTGGTGAGGAGCGACATGCACGCTTGAGTAAACTCAGCCTCTTTGTCTCTGGTTCTGGTTCAACACACAAATGTAAGTGAATGAGGAATCACTGGACTGACAGGTTCTCTGCAACTCGAGCTGGCTTTGCCAAACCCGCGTGGAATTCCAAGGTGTAATGATTGAGTGGCATTCGAGAGGCTGACAGGATATGAAACGTTGCAAGTTTCTCAGATTGATCTCATAAGTAGAATATAGAGGGATCTGAAAGTAACATTTGAGTGATAATGGGAGATGACTATTTCACATTGTGAGAATCAAGTTTAGCAATTTAGCGATGTTCAAAACTCTCTGAACAAAAGATTTTGATTCTAAGTGGACGTTTTCTTTTCATGCAACACAGTCCGCCCCATTCACACGGACGTATGAATATATTTGGTGTGTCATTGTCACAATAACCACTAAACTCAATGTCTCTGGTACAGATATAAAGGTCTCAGCTCTCAACTGCAGTCTCTGAAAAGAATGAGAAGTAAAGCCGTCCAAATATGCCGTTTTCATCTCTATTCCCCAGACGGACGAAAGTTATTTCTGAAAACATGACTGGCTATTTTTACATGCTGAAAATGTGCTCGGCTTGTTTACCGATCCTCTGTCCCACTTCGCGGCACACCCCAGTCTGTGTGCTTAAAAACACATTTAACAAGCAAAGATTAAGACAGAGGCAGATCACACCCATTTTCTGACTTTATACAATGTGTGTTTTTCACACCTTGTGTAATTACATAGCAATAGACATCTACTCCCACCCACTGTTCTTTTTTTTCTTTCATTTCGCTCAATTTTCATCTTTTTTTGTATTAATCACTCAACTTGTGTTTTTGTCTCCTCACCAAAGCATTCTCCAAAAGGTGTCGGTGTCTGGTGCATCCTGTTATTTCTCAAACAAATACACACAAGCGAAAATATAATCACATACCAGAGGTGAAAGGGAATTTACCTCATTTTTACACAATCATCACAAAGATGTGGGGGGGACAAGTTCGATCTGAACATGGCAGGTATTATGTTTACCTCAAATCATAATTGATCAAATAAAAATCGGATGTATGTAGAATAGATACTGTCAGATCTTAAGAATACTACAAAGCAGACTAATAGATCTGGCAGTGATTCTTCATTATGCAAATTGCTCCTAAGTTGTGCATATAGAGGAGGCACTCCTGCAATAGCCTGGAACACAATTAAGTCCATATCAAAAAAAAATTATCTTTCTTGAAAGAAAAAAATAATATTTAATATGATATAGTGAATGAGGATTTCCTAAGTACATTTTTCACTGTGCACAAGCGCAGTCCGCAGGGAAAGACTCCACTGCATCTATTGCCAACAGTCTGTTGACCGCAACACTGTTCATGACTATCACTCACGTCTCTGGTGTTTGACATGATATAAAGACGTGTGACCTCCAGCTGATGGAGACATGTAACCAACAGGAGGAGGGGGGGGGGGGGGGGGGGGGGGTCTGGAGCGAACGTGCATGCGTCTGGGAACCGAGTGTGATTCACACGCTGCTCATCACCATTCGGCTCTGTTCAACGGCGCCTCGGGCACTTCATCGAGAGAGGAGGCCTTTGTTAGGATTCCTCTGAGTGTTTGTGAGTGAGCGTTGTAAAGAACGCCTGTGAAACAACAACTGTACGTTTCCTTATGCCCGTCTGACTAACCGAGGCTTCGTCGTTTCATCCATTCCCGGCAGACAGAAGCGGTCAGCTGGCGCTCAGGAAGCAGCGCCACCTGCTCTCAGCTTTCCCTTCCGGATACTGTATCTCACAGAAGGTCATTGGCTTGTGATGTCACACTGCACATGTGGCGGTAACATGTTGAAGAGGGTTGCTATTACCCACAAAAGATCCAATTAAGAGCACTGAACCTATTTATTGAGGACCAGAATGTGACAACAGCGTGGTCACGAAGTTCACAACTCCACGCTAACGGCATTATTTACACGTCTTAAGGCCTTGTTTCAACCCTTTTCAACAGCATCAAGCTTCTAAATGCATCCCATGAGATGCTGTGAGAAATTAAAAATACAGAAATAAGAGCAGTTGTGCATTGAGGGCTCAGATTGAGGCGTATCGGGATGAAGGTTTTAATCCTCTCTTTGTTGTTGTGATTTTCTCCCCACGTTTGTTTTCAACCCTTTTTTACATCCCGAGCTGATTGAAAAAGTATCCTTTCCATATGACCCTCATACACTCTTCTGAGATTCTTTATTAATCTCAAAGTGATAAGTATGTGAAAGTGACATAGACGGCAAGAGAGCGCACATCCAGTCAGAGTCACACTGACCCAACTCACTGTAGCCACAGCACTGGGGGCGATCTGTGTCTGGGAACACTGGGAGGCAGACATCGGGTCGGACAGTGTCGCAATGTGCGTGATTAGAGATACTTTATGGAAGTCACAACCTCATGTCCATTGACTCACACCACACAGCATTTGAAGAATAAATATGATGGAGTAGTACAGTAGTGTCTGCTGCAGGACTTGGATGGACTCTTCCTCCCCTGGAGGGAGATGTTTTCTGGGTAATCATGCGTTCACTCTTTTAGCTTGGACAATTATGGGATAGCTATAAACGTACCCGTGGGATCAGTATATAGCACATTCTTTAACTCTTTGTTTTAAGAGACTGTATTGTCCATGTTATGCTCATTAAGTCGGTCTCATCACCGATATCTCAGCAGTTCTGCTCCCTCTTGTGACTTGTGTTTCTTGCTGTTTTCTTTTGTTCCGTGCTTTATTTTCAGGGTTTATTTTGATTCACGTTATCTCGTTATCTCTGTAAAGTTCAGTCATCTGACATGATGTTGTGCTGGAGCTGAAGCTGAAGCTGCATTTTGGGAAAGTCACTGACTTCGGAATATATGATTTCATATACACTATAGTAAAACCGTCTTCATTGAGGTGCACACAACTCTATCGAGTGATTCATGCTGTGAAGGACAATACCGAAGCGAAGCGCATAGAAAGACATCGGACAATTAATGACAAATAAATTCACCAGATCGTTTGGTGGAAAAGAAAAAAAACACATCAGAAAATACAGTTTTGTCTCATTTTTTAAGATGATCTGAACCCCCCATTAATCCATGAACACACACACTCCCGGTGCCCTGCTATGACAGTCTGACCTGGGCATCTGTAGAGGGCTAATGCATCTGGCAGATGGCTCTATGTGTGTGTACTGGCGTGTGTGTGTGTGTGTGTGTGTGTGTGTGTGCATCTGTGAAACTATGCTAACATTCCTGTTTGTGTTTATGTGTGTTAAGTCTTCAAGCAGAGCAACAGCCCCACTAAGACAAACAGGTCAACGGTGTGCACTGGGTATTAGCTGACCAGTGTGTGTGTGGGTGTATGTGCGTGTGTGTGTGTGTGTGTGTGTGTGTGTATCACTGCCTGACACACGTGTCTGCCTGATAGCAACAAAATGAGACTGAACACTTTTACTGGAACAAGTAATGTCTCATGTTTTTCTTTTGTTATGATCCAATTCCACGGCTGAAGGAAATAACCTGTTGCTCCACAGGTGGGACGCCTCCATAGCTCTGGTCAGTAGTTACCGTGTTCAAATGTGTATGAAATGAACAGAGAAGTCTTCTGAATATATATATTACAATTATTTAAATCAAGCGAAAATCAAGGAAAAGACTGACAGCAGAGGTGAACAACTTGCAATGTCCTCATTATATCTCATTTATTCAGAAACGGGAATGTAACAATCACAAAATGTGGACTTACTGAAAGTTACTATCCATAAAGCTATATTAAGTTACACCACCTGACAGCTATTTGCCATGTGAAGGTAATTACCTCCGGCCTCTAGCTCCATGCTTCACACACTAACAATAGAGGAGCCGTCTGATCTAACTTAGCAATAAGGCAAATAAGCAAATGTCCCAAAATGCCATACTATTGCTTTAATGTTGTTATTTATTTTACTTGTTAGTGTCAAGTCCTCCTAAGCCGTAAAACTTATTTCAAATAAACAGGGCTTTTAAATTAAAGCCGTCTATAAAATCTCTATTAAACGGCGGGGAACCATAGCAACAATACTTATTCTTCACACACAGTTAACTCCTAACCATGGCCTGCATGTCAAGTTTCAAAAACAGATCATAATTCTGGAGGTTTATAGAGAAAATAATGGATTGCCTCCACCTTTTTAAAGTTTTGAGATATGAGAGCTCATGATCTAACTTTGATACGTACAGTGTCCTCTACTGTTGTGAGTAATCTGGGTAAATTCATGTGGGATCACATAAGAAAATCCCTCAATCTCTATAAACAAAGTACGTATTGATGGCGGAGTGTTTCGTTTGTGTTTCGTAATTAGAGGGTAATAAGCCTGTAGGGACAGGCACAAGAATGCCACGATGGACGCAGTGGAGAAATATCGTCATCGGACGTTGCGTGGGAGATCAGAACCATCCAGGGTGGAGTTATGTGTGCGTTGTTGGACTCTGTGTGCGAGTGCTCCTGCCGTATCTTTGAATTCAATTCAGTTTATTTGTATAGCCCATTTTCACAAATTAGAAATTTGTCTCCCTGTCCCAAAACCTCACACCGGATCAGGAAAAACTCCAAAACAACCCTTCACTGGGAAAAAAAAGGAAGAAATCTTCAGGAGAGCAACAGAGGAGGACCCCTTTCCAAGATGGACAGGTGTAATATATGTCATGTGTACAGAAGGAATCATCATACACAAATTAAAACACAGTAACAACACAATCAATGAGTCTACCATGTCTACCAATGAGTTATATGTGACTGCCATGGCAACCCAGAAGGGGAAATCTGGGCACTAAATCTGACACCCACCTCTCCCTTTGACACACACACACACACAATTAATTCCTGGTGCCTGGCTCTCAGAGGCATACAGTTACACAAGCGGGGGAACCTTTGAATGTTCAGGTTTTAAAAGGGACGACCTGTGGAGGAGGAAGTGAGTCCTGAGGGAGCTGGCGTACATTCTGCGCCTCGTGCTTTTTGCAGTGTTTCCGACAAGCAGTAAACAGGCTGACTGCAAACAGAAGTTCTTTCCGTCTTTCATCTTTTATTTCAAACACCTGTTGAAAACGGTCAAATTTCACTTCAACTTTGAGTTGAGCTTTTTCCTCTTTCTTTTTTTCCAACTGAGGAGAATCTCGGAGAAGCATTGAGTTTCAAATGGGACGTCGGATGTCTCCAGTGACGGACTAAAGAGTATATTCAGACAAAGACCTTTTGGTGTTGTGACAGGATCTCGTTTATGGGGCCTCCTGTGGTAAGAGGAAGTGACATACAGGAACAGACAGAAACCTGAGCAGCACTATGGTTCGTCAATTAGCGGAAACATAAACTCTCAACTTTTTCTGCCACCGAGATCTCCAGAATAAAGCTCATGTAAAATGCCAAGAACAACAACAAGAGGCATCTGAGTAAATCCACGATAGTTTGAATGCGTACTGTGAAACGGCCATGTCCCACAATGCAACTGCGCCATCTCTGTTGCATGATGTACTGATGTACTGAAGGAGGCATTGTGTTGTATCTGAGTTATGTCTTAAATCACTATAAACATATCTGCCTTTTGCAATTTTTGAAATAACTTTTTAACAACATGGTTTTCAACAAGGTATTCTAAAACGTTTTAATTACTTTTTTAGATTTAGGATGGTAACAATGTCATTAAAATATCATAAGAAGTGATTATTAAATGTCATAGTATTGCATGTCAAAAAAAGTAGAGCAGAGCATGAAAGATGTAATAACAGATTATGGTGTAGTTTAATGTAGTATGTCAAAATGTATTTTGAAAAATCTAATACGAAAAACAAATGTCACATGAATACTAATGTAACGTGAATGTCATAAAACATCATAAACAATTTCATAAAAAGCCATAATAGAGTATGTCATAAAGAAACATGGTATAGTATATCATCATATATAATGTAAAAAGAAAGTACAGTGTTAATAACCTGGCTCTGGGGACTGAATCAAAACAATGCCATGGAAATCAGAAATGATGGTTCCAGGTTATTTACAAGAAACATGCCACAGAACAGCAGAGCTCTGACACTTATATGACAGAAATAATATGAATGTAAAAAAAGACAAGTCATGAAAAATGTCAAGTTCAAGTTAAACTAATTTACATCATAAAAAGTCATTGAAAAGAGTATAATATGTCAAATAACATAATAATAAAGTTAGAGTATATGGTCTGTAAAAGCTATTTAATAATAATGAAATTATACTGAAGAAAAATCAGAATAATTAATCATACGAGGTTTCAAATAAAAAAATTAAAAATGGTGTCAAAAAAGTGTCATACAAAATCATAGCACATTAAGTCATAAAACAAGTATGCTATGATTTTTTTAATGATTATGCTGACATACAATATGTTGACATTCTTTTATGACATATAATACTATTACCTTTTATGACCTTTTCATCAAATACCATGCGATGGCTTCTTTGACATTTAAGTGACAAACAATGATAGCTAACATTAAACTATTATTGTATTGCTCTTGGTAATCATGGTGCAGAGGTTCATGGGCATCAGGAGGCAACACACCTCACACAGCGTCGTCATAGCGACGCTCATATTCCAGCATCCTCGTGTCATATCTGGCCTTTGGTAGTTAAAAATGTGCTTTTCTCCAACATCATTGTCATGTTGCAGTGCAAAGAGTCAACACACTATTCCAGCCTCTCGGACTCAAATTCATAGCCGCCAATAAACTGCAGATTCATCAGTGGTCGTGGCGTGGCAGAGCCTCTCATGGCCAGATTAAAATGAAGGGACTTCAACTCTCTTCATAATTCAAGAAAGTGCTATAAATGATCAACTCAAAATGTTTTATGGCACAAGCTGCACACAGACCGACGTCAGCCTCATGCCAGCAACAGCGAGAACTGCACCAACGTGTGTGGCATATGCACGACATGCAGACTAATGGCATCTTTAATTCATCAGTTGAATTTTATAGATAATATGGCAAGTGGGCTAATGGATATAACATGTACATTGGGAAGTAATCTAGCCAAGAAATATGTATATTTTCTCACACTTTTCACTTTTGTGTTTTTCCCCACGATGCAATTTTCTACTGGAGAAATTATGTTGGGGGGGGGGTCTCCTCTAATTTGGATGTTCCCACAACATCTGGGCAATAAAATCTTAGCTTGCAATGGAAGATTTATCTCAGCGTGTGTCTCTGGAAACAGTTTTAAATGCAACTCTTACTGCGAGCATGCAGTGACACCTGGAATGGTTAACACGGATATTTTTCGACAGATAACCATCAATATTCAAAAACCGGATATACCACTTCCTGCATGCATGTAGTAATGTGCTGATATTATGATTTGCAAGCCAAGTAAAAATAGCATTGGTGTATGGATTGTTCCATATTTTTATGCAAAGCACACGCTATTTTAAATATCTCATTAGGAGAATTGTGTTTCATGATCTGAACTGCCAAAATAGATACAATGCAACAGACGCCTAATCCTCTTGAGCGGATTGTGACTTTAAATTCAACTGTCTTGTAAAATGCATCACTTTTCTTGGATCCAGTCTCTGCTGTTCCACTTATGCTGATTGTCTCTCTGCTATAAATCCTTGCGTGAGGTTCAGGAAGATTGGCGGGTTCTGTGTCCAATCGATTCACGGACATGGATGTTCCTTTCACAGGAAGTAGACTAGCACGATGGGAACCTTGGCGTAAAAGGAAGTTGATTTTGGGGTTAACAGATGTTTTTTCGGCTATTATACATCTCTTCAGGGCCTCGCCTGTGTTGCTTCTTTCTATAACGCCAAAGAAATCCAAAAGGAAATGAAAAAGAGCACAAAAAAGATCAGATTCTGGTATGTTTAAATGAGTCAAAAAGTCAAACGGTAATACCTTGTTTCAGTGTTATTTCTCAATAAGACATAGGAGGAGATGCTCAGTTCAAAGGTTAATCTCTGTGGATAACCGCCTTCATCCAACACAGCGGCTGTGTTTGTCACTCTGTGAGCTCTGCTTCTCCTTTTGCTGCCCGTAATGGAAACCAGCAGGGGTCCAGCCTGGATCAGTAACAGCTACAGTGTTGTTCTATCACGCTGTCACCCCGGCCATGATGAACTGAAGCAGGAGCAGTCCAGGGGGTGGCAGGAGAGAAGGGACAGCAATACCCAGGGAGCCATGTATCCAGCTTCCACATCAAAGGGCTTCTGCTCAAGATGGAGTGCATGCAGAATAAAACCTACACATCCCAGTGTGTGTGTGTGTGTGTCTGTGTCTGTGTGTGTGTTTGTGTGTGTATGTGTGTGTGTGTCTGTGTCTGTGTGTGTGTGGTATGTGTGTGTTTGTGTGTGTCTGTGTGTGTGTGTGTGCGTGTGCGTGTGCGTGTGTGTGCGCGCGAGTGTGTGTGCGTGTGCGTGTGTGTATCCTGTATGGTATATCTTTACACTTTATAGTGTAATTTCCTGCGAATCAAATAACAGCCGGGTTGTAAATAATAAAATAAACTAAAAATCCTTCTGACAGCTCATAGAACAGAGCTGTGAGGAGAGTCCGTGAGCGTGGCCACTGACCAGGACTGCGTGTTTGGTGTGGAGCTCCTCCCACCTCCTTGTGCTCTCTCCACGCTGCTGCAGAGGACTCCTGCTCCGCCTCAGCTCTCCACCTCTGCACAGTGCAGCCGCAGCAGCAGAGAGAGAGAGAGAGAGAGAGAGAGAGAGAGAGAGAGAGAGAGAGAGAGAGAGAGAGACACCAGCCTGCAGCAGCACACGGTCTCCTGGGGCATTAACCTGTCGCGTGTGGGATACCTGAGGACAGCCGGATATCGGCTTCCGCGTCAATTAGGAGAGCGCGCGAGCAGCTGTGTGTCCGGCTCTTCTTGTGCCCGCTGCTGAGGGGGGCAGAGCACTTGTGTTGCCGGGGGAAGAGAAAGTCCGAGCAGGTAAGCAGCCGGTCAATAGGCACGAGATAACCTTGGCACGGTTATACTATGTACTTTTTTCTTTGATACACCTATGTCGTTGGTACACGATGTAGCTTGAGCCAAGTTGTTGACATTGCCTATTTATGTATCGTATTATGGCGAGTAATTTTTTTTAAACAGACATTTTTTCCGCTACATCACTCACAGCACGAGGGAGAACATACGTGTTTTTTGTTGTGCTACAATAAACTGCCGTGAACTGGATTTAGCTACACGAGAGACAAGTTGTTCGTCGGAATTTTAAATGTATCAAATCCATTTTAAAAAAGGAGGGTCAGAACCGAGGCACGTGCGGTGTGTTGTGTATGACGAACGTGTGTAAGCACTAAACATGCGAGGGAAACATACACACCTCTGTGTGGAAGTTGTGAGATATTTTTGCCGAAAGTTCACAAGTTTTGGCGGAAATCCCTTTCGAGTATGGAGAAAACAGGTTGTGCCCCCCCCCCCCTCCTAAATGAATGGGCTAGTCTGAGTGAGGCAGGCGTGACAAATGTCACTCGTGAAAGCATTTGTTTAAAGTGGGTGAGACCCTGACGTGACCTGCTTATCGGACCGTAATATGGACTATAGGCTGTCTAATTATTCTGATGATGAGTAACTGTTATTCTCATCTCATTCATTGAAGCCCATAGGCTTCTTCTTTTTCTAGGGGGCGGGGGGGCAATGCAGAGCGGGTCAGTAGAAAACTGCCAATAGGAGAACGCAGCGAATTATGTTTGATACAGTAATAATAGAATAATAAACATCAAAGGACCTGACGGTAGACTTCATTAAGGCTGTCCCATTACGCGCTCGTGCGTGTGCGCGCGCACTGCTGCTGGTGTGTCTAGGGGGGGTCAAATGTGTCCGCATCTGGTGCCTGCCCGCTTGCAGCTGCAGAAGGATCCAGATAAAGTCCAGTTTTACCAGCTGTTGAGTGGCGATAAGCCCCCTAACCTTTACCTTAATTGCTCCTCTTGATCACCCTGTCTCTGGGCTATTTAAACTGCTGCCACCCAGTCTAACATTGCACCCCGACTGCATTCCTCAGGCCACCGCAGCCTGTTGGCTTTGAGCAAATGCCTGGTTTTGTGTTTTCATGGGAAACTGACACACTTTGAATATAAGATCAAAGTCCCTGGGGCTAGGGCAGCAATTTAATGTGTTTTTGAGACATCTAGTGGTCATGTGACTGTGTGATCTACAGGGGTCATGTGCCTTGTGTTTTCAAGGCTATTAGTGTCTGTATTAAGTGACCCTAAAACCTATAAATTCCACACCAGAACCACAATATTTTTTCCTCGCACACATTTGTAGCATACTCTTGAGATACTTTGTTTTTTACCGAAGGCAGGCCTCGCATTTTTGTCTTCTAGCGGTTATGCCCTGTGTGTGTTTTTTACAAGGGGAAGTGAAAAATATTGGACCTTGAGCTTGAGAAGGTGTGTGGAATGTAGACAGCAGGGTCTATCTCTGTTCAAACAAGCAGGGATGAACGTGTAAAGAACAACCTGAGCTGAGGTGCAGTTTGAGGTGACATTTAAATGAAATTCCACTCTGTTGTGTTTATGTGATTGCCCACAGGGAAAATAGAACAACATGGTAAAATTGTCCCTGGCAGTGTTGTCTTCACTTTCTAAAAGCAACCGCAGTGCCCTGTCCGTCTATTCGCTGGCATTGCCTGATCGAAACCCCCGAGACGTGTTCCCGATTGTCAGTCGGGCTTTTTTCTCGGGCAGCATGACTTTTAACCCAATGATCAGTCATCGCTTCATATGACGCATGCACAATGCCATAAGATGCAAGGCAAGGCTCTGCTTCCTCTGTTGTCGCAGGAACGGTTAAACAAACAGTGAGCTTGTGGGTTTCCTGCCCAAACTGAGTCACACGGAACAAAGACACATGTAAACATGCATTATCTTTACCAACAGGAAATCTCTTCGTTTGACTCTTCGCATTCATAGATGGCGGGGTTGTACAACTCGAGCCATGAATTACCAGGAGTCTTAAGAAGTCTAAGCGTTTCCTATTCACGTGTTGAAATCCAGAATAACTGGGTGTCTTAAAAAATGCCCCAAATAACAGTAACATGCTCTTTTCATTGTTTTCGAGGAGTACGTGTTCATCCTCTTGCTTCCTCTATATATTTCTTCCGGATGATGAGTCTTAATGGTGGGCTAATGTTGTCGCGTATCACCGCAGCGCCTTGTTGAGAGGCAATTAAAGCTGTGTAAAGAACATGAGGAGAGGCACCCAGATGCAAGGCAACACATGATCTCTGTGAACTGGTGTTGATCTGCTCACTGTCAACCCTGTTTAACAGGCAGAAGAGAGAGGGAGAAAGGCGGTGTTGGTGTGGGGGGGTCAGTTTGTTTGTGCCAGAAGGAGAACACGTGTGTGTGTGTGTGTGTGTGTGTGTGTGTGTGTGTGTGTGTGTGTGTGTGTGTGTGTGTGTGTGTGTGTGTGTGTGTGTGTGTGTGTGTGTGTGTGTGTGTGTGTGTGTGTGTGTGTGTGTGTGTGTGTGTGTGTGTGTGTGTGTGTGTGTGTGTGGGGGATGGGAGGTTGCCGTGGGTGTGAGATTCACTCTGGTGAGACTTTAGACATTCCTGACATTCCGACCTTCGGGATGCTTGAGGCTCCTCCGTCGTCTTCTAGCGTGTCGGGGGCTGCAGAGGATCCTGAAGGGCTTTTATGTCGCTGGGCTCCCACCGGCAGTCCCTTTGGTTGGACAGAAACCACATACCCTCTAATTTAGGAGACCATGGGAACAAGTAGCGCAGCAAACATCAGGTCTTCTTAAGTTACATCGGCCGATGACACTTAAATCCCAACGGGGGGTTCTTGAGCCCTGAGACACTTGTCAGCCTGAACTTCCTCATTACTGTATTTAACATTTCAAGAACAGGTTCATGATTTCAACTTTATCTCTTTTGTATGATTCAGAAAATTCTCAAGTTAAAAAATGAAAACAAAAATATTTGAGATTTATTGATCAAACCTTTTTCGTCCGATTATAATATCCCAACTAAGATGTGTCGTGTGCCGATCCGTTACCCACAGCTTTTCTATTTTTTCATTAAAAGTTTTAATTTTGGGGTGAAAAACACTGAATCTAATCTTGCCGTAGCAAATATACTATTTATTTATTAGATCGGTCATGTCACAACCCCAAATCCAATCTAGTGTGGCGGGATAATGTGCATTTATAAAAAGTTTTAATGTAATACAGGCTGTTTTACAGGCTGACAAAGACATGCAGGATTCTGATTCTGATACAATCTGTGGGCAAAAAAGTGATAAACATCATGACTTCCTTCTTTTAACAATGCACGTCATTCTTCTCTCTCTCTCCTCTTCTTCTGATGTTGCAACCTCCTGTGGTCCAGCTATGATGGTTCATCCGGCTTCTGCCACATCACTCAACAGCAACTTCTGACCCAACCTGATTCAGCAAACCAAAGATGTCAGCGTGCGGCGACTTTGCAGAACACGTGTGGAAACCTGGCTCTTGCAAAAACTGCTTCCACCCACGCAGTGCACACCACAAGACTGCCGGCGGTCTGGGCGGCAGTGTGCCAGCCGCTAGTTTGAAGAGCATCCTGGGAGGCGATGACGAATCTGGAGTAATAGCGCCTTCACCCTACAGCAAGCCGACCATCGCAGTCAAACCCACGATGATGAGCCTCGACACCAACGAGTCGATGACCGACCTCAACATGAACATAGAGCAGGTGATTCTCTTAAATGTCTCTTTCGTGTAACAGACCGTTTGAGTTTATTACTGCCCAGAATGATGTACCTGTTCATTAACGTGTGCTCATGTTTACGTGTGACAGGAGAACCCCAAGAGCCCAGTGGAGCGTATGGGCTTGAAGAAACTCTTGGACCTGTCGTCTCTTTACATTGACAGTAACGGCTGCAACAAGGCCCGCAGAGAGGCCGCCCTTCAAAGCCCGGAGACCAAGATGGACTACAACAACTGCTTCTCTCTGGCTTCATTATCCCCCAACATCCTGCCTAAAGACTCCATGATCATCAGCAATATCTTTGTCACCCAGGAGGAGGGTCGAGGTTCTCAGAGTATAAAGAAGAACGTCAATGGAGACATCTGTAGGGAGCAGAATACAACAACCTCCAGAACCAAGAGCACTTATAATGGAATTGGTGTGACTGCCAGGTCAACTTGTCAGGAGTCCCACCTGGCATCCGTGGAGATACCTTTTTCTGTGGATATTGTCACTTCCAGTCAGACGACAGTTCACAGCAATGGTATCAGCAGCGGGAATACTGCTGCTGTTACAACCAAGACATCCAGCACTTCTACTACTTTCCTCACCACAGCCTTGAGTGTGGACACCGTGAGCCACAACCCTCCCCCATCCCTGCACTCTCCGCCCGTCCTGTCTGAACAGACCAGTCTATCGGACTCCTCCTGTTCCTACCGAAGTAGTACGGATTCACTTCCTGGGGCCGAGTGGTCTGGAGGAAGACAAGTTAAGTCAGGGAGCCCCCAAAGCCCAACGATCAGCTTCCAGTCAGCTCCCAGCTCTCCTAATGAACACGACTCAGAACCCATTTACGCACAGAGCACCAAGAAAAAGCGCAGGCCAGAAGGAAACTTGGTGCAATCCCATCTTGTGTCCCCGACCCGGACTAAGAACTCATTCAAGGGCTCTGAGCTGTCAGCTGAGAGTCAACGGGCCACCATCACAGTGATGGCCGCTCACACGGAGCAGAACAGGACTTTCTTCCTCAGCAGTCCAGATTCGGCCATCGGCACCCAATGCCACTTCAGCCCCACGGCACGTAAAGACCCCAGCAGCCCGGCTTTCCGCTGGCCCAGCCCCAGCCACAGCCAAAGCGCACCCTCGTTGGTCACAGAAGCCAGCCTTAACCCAACTCTCAACCCCAAGCCTCAGTCCAGCCCGCCCATTCCCCCGAAAAGGACCTCCCGCTCCCCGAAACTGGGCGCCTCCAGCCTTTCACCGTCCATCTGTTCTCCCGTCCCTCTTCCAGATCTCCCCAGACTGGGTGCCTCCAGCCTCTCGCCGTCCGTCCCTTCTCCCGTCCCTCTACCGGAACTCCCCGTGCTCTTCCTCGTCTCTGCGAGGGAGGGCCACTTCAAAGTCCATGCCGAGAGCCACAGCGCAGTGGCGTCTGAACGCTGGCACAAGCCCCACCACCACAACTCTGGCTGGAACTGTCGCATAGAGGAAGAAGAGGAGGAGGACGAGAGAGAGCCCAAAGAGGGACAGAAGAAGAAGTCGGCCGCCCACCCGGGGACAACCTCTCGGGTGGCATGCTTGGTCAATGGTGCTGCTGTCTGGAAGAAGGCCAGGGACTCAAAGGCCCCCAGCAGCCCCCCTCCAATGACAGAGCCAGGCACGGCCCCCCCAGCTGCCCCCAACAATGGTCCCTGTCAGGGGGCGACCGAGAGCACCGGTGCCGAGGAGGAGGGCAAGCATAACGGGAGCATGCCGTCCAAGCAACCGTTTCATGGCGGCTCATCAGAGCTGCTGACGGCAGGAAAGGGAGCCGCCAACAATGAGCCCCACGCACCACCACCTCCACCCAAGAAGCTGCACAGGTAAGAATAACAGAACCTTTCGTCTGGCTTTTCTACATTCAAGTATTAACCCTTTTGAAAGAGGTTCAGCCACGACACTGTATCTGGGTAGGGCGATGTTTCCATCCGAGAACAAATGTATGATTAATTTAAATGTCAGAAGGTATAACGTGACAATTAGAAGTTGGCGGAGGTGTGAGTCACTTTGACCATTACATGCAAATCACCACGGTGTTTTACTGTAGCAATGAAAAGTAGGGTAAGCGCTTCTTGGTAATTACGTACATGGGAATTTCTGACTACTCTTTGAGTGTTTAATCTGGATAAAGGATTTAGATGACGAATACTTTATTAATCTAACCATCGTCGTCAGTCAAGGAGATTTTTCCAGATTCAGCAGCAATCTTTTATGCCATTTATTTTCTCATCTTTCTAAAGACCAGCTGAAGAAATTCAGCAGTGCAAAACCTTTGTTCGCATGTAATTTCCTACGAATGAACCATTTATAATTTCTTATAAAATTCTTAATGCTAAGTAATAGCCAAGCACAGTAAATACACCGTCAATCTCCAGAAAGGGTTGATCTTAAATATAGTTTATAATACGTCAGCTATGTAAAAGAAAACGTCTAATAGAGGTTTAATTACACACTAGTACACTAAACACTTGCTGTAAGACGAATGCTATGCATTTCTCAAACTTGAAGGGCCCATTATAGCACATATTTGCGTGCCTGTCTTACTTTAAACTTGCATGAGAACTAATGGGACTGTAATTTAGCCGTGGCACTAAATTCTATAATTTAGCACTTTCAACATGCACTTAGTCTAAATGCATAACTGCACATGTCTCTGATGGGAATGCATATGTATATTGTGTTAGTGCTGCTGATGAAGTATAAGCTACTGTCCACTGTACCGCCTGTGACTGTGCATATGCGTCTCTCTGCAGTCGTCTGTGTGACTCTCCCTGTGCCTCCCCCTTTCAGAGCTTCATTATTCGGCCTTGAATCAGCCTCCATTCTTGCGGCTTCTGATCATTCAAACTGTTCCGGCACATTCCTCAATGCACGCCTTGTTCTATTCAGACTAGTAATGTGACTTTTTGTCAATTCTAATTAACACACAACACGGGTCTGTTAAATAGTCCCCTGCTCGGTCATGTTGCTGTCTATTTGTTTTTTGCTGAAGCACAATAACTGTAAAAAACAACAACAACAGGCCTTGATACCGTATTTTTTGCACTATAGGGAGCTCTGGATTATAAGGCGCACTGTCAATGAATGATCTATTTTCGATCTTTTTTCATATATAAAGCGCACCGGACTATAAGGCACATTAAGAGAAACAAAACAGTCAAATAAATCAGTCGGGGGGGGCTAGTGAGCTTTTTCTGATTGGCTGTTGTGTAGCCAATGTGTTTTTGATTGGTTGATAAATGGCCCCGCACAGCAGAACTCATGGGGGGCGTTTGATTTCTCCACCGTGAGGGGCATTGCGGCTCATGTCTGCGCGCTGCTCCGGCACATTAAAACATTAAATAGCCAAGATTTTTTTTCAGCGTGAGAAATTGGATGTGTGGCGGGAGAGCGTGAATTAAGACCGAAATGCGTGAGCCTCACGCTCAATGCGTGAGGGTTGAGAGCCCTGTATTATGGTGAAGCACAGTATGTATTACTTCGCGACGCTCCTGGCTACGGAAGCCTTAATGCTGCAATCGGTGCGGCTTTGTAGTTTTACCAAAGTCGTACTAAAACATGTTTACTTAGCGCCGTGAGCGCCGTGTACCACACAAAATCGCTTCAAGGTCAGTAAGCACAACCAGAATGAATCCATATATAAGGCGCTTCGGATTATAAGGCGCACTTTCGTTTTTTTTGAAAAATAAAGGCTTTTAAGTGCGCCCTATAGTGCAAAAAATACGGTATATTATACAGGGACAAAGCCGACATTTGCAGGCGTTCAGATGCGTCTTCAGGCCCAAAAATAATATCACACGTTTGCATGTGTACTTTGAATTCTTGATGTTCACATCCTGGTTATTTGTAATGCTTGGTAACAATATTTATTGACATCACTGTGCAGAATCATACATTTATTCCAGCGCTGCAGCATTGTGACCTCCTCTACTCGGGGCGCCGAGCCGACATCGTCATTTATAAGCAGCAACATGTGCACATGTGCTCTAGTCTGCTTGGGGCTAAGAATACACGCCGCTGTCTGAGTCAGCTACACCAAAGCAGAAACAGAGGAGGGGCCTTGTGTTGTTTCAGTTATTAGAGCATCAAATGATTTTCTTCGAAATTAAACCAGCTTCGTCTGGGACGACATGATGAGGTGTAACACGCGACTGCGAGTTCCTCACAACAAACAGATGTTCTGCCATCTTGAGCGACTGGGGTCAGCAAAAGCCGAGTGAGAGTGTTTTACTGTCAAAAACACGGATTGACGATCCGATTTCAAGGGCCCTTATGTTTGTGGTAATTCTAGTAAGGACCTATATCTCTTGTTATGGCATCGCAGACATTCTGCACTGATAAAAATACACCTTGTTGTGACGCGTGTGGGAACACCCCTCGGGCCGGCCAGTGACAGTTGTGTCTTTCCAAGTTTATCGGCGGGTTTAGTGTATTTAAATCGACAAGTGTGTTATTATAAGAAAGTTATTATTGGGACTTGAGAGAATCTGGTGTGTGGCCTGAATGGAAAAAGGACTGGAACCCCGTGAAGCAGTGTTTTCATGCGCTGAATCATTTAAAAGCCACAGATGGTTGGAAAAATCTGCCTCCCAGAGCCTTTGATCACAGTGGAAAGCACCAAATGTCCAATCTGGTATTCCTGGTAACGGGTCGACCTGCATACAGCGTGGCGGGTCAGCCTCAGAGGTGCTTGTGCACGTACCTTAAGTTGTGCACGTACCTTAAGTTGTGCACGTGTGTGTCCGTACTCTTGAACGGAGAAGTCTTGTCCACTCCACTGATCACTGAAGTTTGCCAAAGGGAGGGCCATCAGTGAACAGATTGTTGCCCCTGGCAACTCCCAAACTGTCCCTGTCTGGAAGTCGATTGCCATCAATAGAAATAGACTTTATAGATCGGCCATGTGGATGAGAGTCCACTGGGTTGGACTTGGGTTTGAATTTCCTTTCGCTCTCTTCACTGGTTCCATGACGGGCCGCCCCTCCCTCCAGAGCCGACGCCTTCCGCAGAACAGATCTTGTCTCGTCGCCGCCTGAGGTGAACTGCTAGGTCACTGAGTGGATGCTATATATGATATTTGGGTGCTTAAATCGTGCACATCTAATGAGCGCCGAGGCTTTTCGTGCCGAGAGGGACTTTAAATACACGTATGACTCGTGGGGAGCGAGGGTTGTGTTACTCCACATGCTGCGGCTGTAGAGAGCCACCCGTCTGATCCCGGGGCTTCTTGGTGCCGGCCAGCCCGACGAGGACCGCCGCCGGTCCGGCATGAGGTAGGCACCTGATGGCATCTTGTTCCTCACGGGCGTTGATGACGCATCTTTCTTCATGTGAAGAGACGTGGTTACGGTTTTGGTCGCGCAGTAAAATCAGGGTTCGTACGGTCATGGAAAACCTGGAAAAGTCATGGAATTTTATAATGGTCATTTCCAGGCCTGGAAAAGTCATGGAAAAAACTTAAATAAGTCATGGAAATGTGTTCATTTACGCCGAGTTTGAAATAATTCATGTTTTTTAAAGAAAGACTCTCAAAATGTAAGCCGGCGTACGCTTTCAATACGCCAAATTTTCTAAATTGTTCATGTTTATACCGAGATTTCAGTTTTGTTATGGAAATTTGGTTTAAAGTCATGGAAAAGTCATGGAAAAGTCATGTAAATCCATTGGTCAACATGTGTAAGAACCCTGTAAAATTGACTCCGAGTTCTGATGCGTCTCACGAAAAACCACAGAGGCTTATTTCCACACCTATTAACACAATGCAGAGGTGGCTTTGACAGGAACAGTCGTAGATGGCGTGTGGTTAACTTTTCGTTCAGTTGATATCCGCCCCGTCTCTTTCACAGCTTGACTTTTGCTCTCCTTCTCATCCCTTCAAATACGGTTCTGCCTCATGGTGTCGTTCTCTGAGTCCGTGATGTTACGACTACAAGAGCTGCAAGATGAAGACGGTTGTGTGTAAATGAAAGTGTCTTGTCCTGAATAAGGGAACGGGATAAATTGCAGGGAAGACGATAACAAGGCAAGTCTGGAGCAGTTTGCAAAAGATAAACGGGTTGTTGTGAACCGTTAATGAGTCTGTGTTTTATACGGCTGTAAAACCATGGCAACTATCCGACAATCATGGGACAGAAGCGCCACATGTCACTGCTGCGGTACGAGAGGCTGCAAATGAACAGAACAACACGCGCACAAGGCGAAGCGATAGAGCAGCAATGCAATAAACGACACCTTGAGTCGGTGTGTAGAAAACAAAAGGAACACCGAAGAATGTTCTCCAGGACGACGGCGCCGCGAGCACGGATCGATCCGATCCTCTGCGTCTCGTCAGAATCTCAACATGCTCGGCTTCTTAAAGGTTGTGTAGGTCGCATGTCTGTAAGGGGATTGGATTACAGGTGTTAATGGTGTACACCACAGTACTGTTGCTGGCTTGAATACCTGATCCACCTCAACAAAACCCTGGATTTCTTTTTTTGATATCAATATTAGTGTGTTGGCTGTTTTAGGGGTTACAGTTATTTTTATCTCCTCACTCTTGATGCTGTATAACCATCTTAGATTTTGACTTTCACTCAAATATTATTGTCTCTACATTAAATAGACCTGGAGAGAGGTTGTGTGGATGTAATGACATACAGCACTTTGTCATCATTGTATATATTAACAACATAGATAGAAACCCTGAATAAGAGTCAAGACGTGAAACCAGTCGCGTGAACCGGAGCCACAACAACACAGCCGTTTAGTTTGGGTCTCATTGTTTACCGTCGCACTGCTAACTGTGGCTAGTTAGCTGTAACCCCAATCTAATCCCATTACATTACATCACAGTCATTTAGCAGACGCTTTTATCCAAAGCAACTTAAGTTACAATAAGTGCATTTCAACCTAGAGTACAAACTAAGAACAACAAGAATACAGAAAGTAACATTTCCTCAACATAGTCAAACTACAAAAGTACCACAATAAGAGATATTTAAGAGCCACTGAAGTGATAATCTGTGTTTTAATCCAGATGTAGTCTGAAAAGATGTGTTTTTAGTTTTAGTTAATCACCTTTTAAAGAACTCCACACAATCGCGTCACACAGTTTTATTAATACTACACACACACACACACACACACACTCGCATACACACACGTCAGGGTACCATTTGTGTCATCAGCTCCAGTGTGTTGGTAACCCAGATTTAGAGTGTAAACAATCAAGCTCCGGTGCGTGTTGTTGCCGGGTTCACTGGGAAGATCACGGCAGCTCACGTATGCTTTGTGTTTGCAGAGGAAGTGATGACATCCATCCTGAGGAAATAAGCAATTAAGATCTTTATTAATAGACCTTTAAAAAACGAGGCCGTCCCAGTGGAATAGGAACATCCTGATGGATGTTGCTTTTTTTTAAATGTCGTGACTGCAGAATTTAGTCAAATCCTTTTTTATTTGGATTCTGCCTCCATCCGGTTACAGATGAGGGATTTTAGAGCCGAGATGATTAGTCAATTAGTCCGTCAACAGAAAATGAATTGCAAATATTATGCTAATCAATTCATTAATTCCTTGTCTGACATTTCAATAAAGAGAATATATTTGGGTTTTAAACATTTGGGTTACTCGAAGACTTCATCTTCTGCTGGCTGAAAGGCATTTCCCCTCTTTTCTGACCAAACCAGAAAATGATCCTCATATTATCTAAAGAAAATAACTGACTAACTGCCCGTCTATTCTTCCTCGCCGTCCTAATCCGATGCGAGGTCTCTTCGGCGTGCCCTTGCTCAGAGGGCTCATTCATCCGCGCCCGTCCTCCCACAGGACATACGCAACGGCGTTCTTTCACCAAGGAAAATCTCTTGTTTTGGATACGAATCCCAGCGATCCGGAGGGAGACGTGCACAGGCGCACACATGCACATAGTCCCAGCGGCCGCGACCGTTTCCCTCCGCCTCAGCGTTTCCACTGCCTCTCATCCCCGCTGAAATGACAGCAGCTCCTTCAGCTTTAGCGGCCCACGGAGAAGAGCCAACCCGGGGTCTCCTCCCCGTGCCCCGCTCTCCCTTTCTCCTCCTCGGCTGTTTGTTCTGCTAATTTATGGTGGAATTGTCGTCTGGAGGGGGGATAAATGGATAGAGGAGTAATTTTTTTGCGATGGAAGAGGGGAAAGAGAAATGAAGGGCTGGGACGAGACCCGGCCTCCCCGAGCCATTAGTGTGTATAATGAGACAAGCGAATGGCTGTCACTCGGCCTAATTGGTCACCTTGATTAGGAATTCTGCTCATGCACAGATGTCTTTGGGATTATAAGTGGCTATCATGCTCGTCGGGCAAACCGAGCGAGAAGAAAAGCAAAGCTCCTTCTCAAGCGCCTGAAAAGAAATCACGCCCGGTCGTGTGACTTTTCAAAGTGGAAATAACACGCTCTTTCTTCCAAAGGAGAAGTTGAATTCACAAGCGTAAAAAGGCACCCGTACTCGATTCACTCCACTTAGTGGTTTCGCTGCTGCAGCTTTTTTTTGATGTCGTCGTGGTCCGCTGTGCACGTGTCTGTAGTCCGCAGCGGAGCGCTGACGGGAAACAACGGGAGAGAGGGATGGGAGATGATGTGCAATAACAGTGGCCCCCCGTCGGCCATCAGGGCTCCCCACGGCGTCGCAACACGCCGCCGTACACGTCTAAGTGATCTGTGTCTGATTACCGCCAGTGTGTTCTCAAAGAGAACGCGCATGAAGCATAACCAGCAGCACAACGTGACGGAGTTTAAAATGCCTTTTATGCCTTTTTAAAAGCGGACGCCTACAGGACTCAGTGAAACTCAAGCGCTTACAATGTGTTTGTGTGTGTTGGGCTAGTCGTGGCTAATGTCGCTAGCCTTAAGCGGAGAAGAGGGGCAGGCTACACACATCTTTCTAACTACACGCCACACACAGACTTTCTTGAAACAATTTAACAGCAATCGGAAAGCTGTATTTAACTTTTTTTTCCATTCATGCAGGAATGCTCTCCAAGACCTGGAAACAGACTTTGATGAGTTTTCCTAGTTTAAAGCGACCGATTCTGGAGAATCTGGGGAAATTTAGGGAAATCGTTGTTCACTTTTGAGGCTGACTTAGTTGACTACTGACCTGAGACCGTATTCGATGCAGTTCACTGTGTTCGAGAAAGGAAACCATTATGGGAAACAAGCAAACGACTGAGTCTGTCAGACGAACATTGTTTCTAAGGCTTGTTTGTTGCAGTGGGAAATAAACACAAAACCAAGAAGTGTGCCTCTTAAATCAGGAAGTGCATCTACTCCGGGTGGTACGTGTTCGTCATTTCCAAAGAGGCAGCGTGCTCTCTTACGTGTGCGCATGAGTAATGCATAATGTAGATAAGAAAACATCACCGGGAAGTAGAGTGGTTCCACATTTATGAACACGCACTAAAAGAAAATGTCACATTTCAGCGGAAAAAGGCAATGATGCCCCAGACACACACGCACGCACGCAGTCAAACACGATGCGTTTGTAGAATTTGTCATCTTGTTTGTCCCATCAAATAATTTCAATCATTTCCTCTGTTGTCTCATCAGAGTTAGTAGTAAGATGAGCGGCAGCAACATGGAGCTGGATCGCTGCAGCCAGCGAGGCTCCGCGGGGAGCCCGACTTCCTCTCTCCGGGGCCTGGGCTCCAGCCTCTCCACCGCGTCCACCGACAACCTGACTGGGGACACTGGTAAGACTCTCTCACACACACACACACACACACACACACACACACACACACACACACGCGATTACAGTTATTTCAAAAGGCCCCTTTGCTCCAATAGAAACACGCGCGTGGAGTCCAAGGACCCCCGTGTGAGAGTGATCCGGTATCTGATATAAAACAAACCATCGGCGCTTCTTCCACAGCCTGTACAGACGAGTACAGACGAGTGCTCCGGTTCGTCGGCCTGCATGTCGGCCGCTCGCCCTTCAGATGCCGACTCACGATCTTCGACTATGAAAATGCGCTTTCTCACCGTGTAACTTTGCAACAACAATGAAAGGAGGGAAAAGGGGGCGTTGCCCGGTCTAAAAGCAGCAGCGGCCTGTCAGCTTATCTCTTCTCTCCCTCCTCTGTGGAGTACACTTCTACCGTTGGTTTTGACCCTGGGGGGTTGTGCTTATGGCGTGAGTTTAATATTTTTACAATCATCACACCTAAGAAGTGACTCAGAATCAAGTGCCCTTGCTTTTTAAAATGATTTGTCATCCTTCACATATCCTCTGTGGCACAGGCATTTGTAATTACTGTGACTTCCTGGGCAACGTTGTTTGAGGAGATAATTATGGACTCTGATAACGAGGGAAAAAGGGCTTGGCTGCATCCTACAGACTATTCCTTCTTTACAGTCTTTACTCTGTGAAAGCAGCTATTGAAGACCGCACCGCACAATTATCTCAGTACCTGTCTCCTCTCGTGGAAGGTGGAGTTCTTGCTTTAAGTCTTTAATTGACAAATGGATCATAATTGGATGGAAGATGTTTTGAGCGTGGGCCTGAACCCTGGATTGTGGAAGTTCCCAGCTGTTTTGAGGCAACGAGGTATGTGTCTGTGTTTGTGCTCGGGCGAAGCAGCCGGCAGCGTCGTGTCGTAACTCCATCACACGGGGGCCGGCGCCCAGGAGTGTGAGCGTCTGAGAGGAGTGAGCTACAGGAATGTAGAGGACATAGTGTGTCACTGGATGGTCATTAGTCTGTGTGTGTGTGTGTGTGTGTGTGTGTGTCTAGTATTCATATCAACATATGTTAGTTACTTTAGACAATGGTTTAGGAATGACACTCGTTTGTCTTTTTAGACGTACAGATCGACGCCGCTCTCTCATCTGTTGAATATGAAGCTACAGCCGGTTAGCTTAGCTTAGCATAAAGACGAAGAAGAGGGGGAAACGGTTCGCTCTGTCCAAAGGGAGCAACGTCGGCCTCGCGGCACCTTGACGGTTACTAGTCAACACCAACGTCTGTTTGAATGAAACTGGATAAACGACGTGGTGTTCCTGCGAGGCGAGCTGTTTCTGTCTATTGGCTGTAGCTCCTATGTGGCCAACAACTCTGAGTAAGAAACTAGGAAGGACGTCTCTCCAAATGTTGAACTGTTCCTTTCACAATTGATGTATCCTCTGGTTCAGGGGTCGGGAACCTATGGCTCGAGAGCCATATATGGCTCCTTCAGTGACAGCATATGGCCCCCAGACAATTTTGAGTATTTTCTTAAAGAGCACGTCTTTGTTCTTTTATTAAACTAAACAGCCGTCTGTTATTGAACGTCACGATGGTTTGTTTTATATCAGACCAGTGCCCGATATCAAGTCACTTCTGTCTCTACGTGTCGCGTTAACACTTCTCGGCTCTCCATCTCGCGCGCCGCGCCGCAGAGACGAGCTCCGATGCATTTCACAGGGTTCGTACGGTCGTGGAAAACCTGGAAAAGTCATGGAATTTTGAAATGGTAATTTACAGGCCTGAAAAGGTCATGGAAAAAACTTAAATCATAAAAGTTTTGGAAAAGTCATGGAAAATTTGTTATATTCACATGTTCATTCACGTCGAGTTTAAAATAATTCATATGTTTTTGAAAGGAAGACTCAAATTATAAGCTGGCATAGGCCAAGTCCAAACAGATTTGCACATAAAGGATAATAGTTTGATTAAAAGTATAAACATTTTAAGTTTCTAAGAATAAACATGTATAGTAATGTTTATTCTTTTAATCAAACTATTGTCTCACATTCATTTGTTTCATTTAAGGTGTATTGTATGCTTTGTAATTCTCATTGTTTGAATACTACATTTTCAAAAAGTTTTCATGTACACACGAGATTTCAATTTGGTCATGGACATTTGGTTTAAAGTCCTGGAAAAGTCCTGGAATTCCACTGGTCAACATGTGTATGAACCCTGATTTCACATTTCAGTGTATTTGCATCCTTTGTCCACCTTTCTTTGAAGTGACCAGAGCCGTGTCCTGACTTCATTTCCAGCCGGCCTGCTGACGTAACGCACGTCTCTCTCCTCAGGTTATCGGGACGCCTCGCGGCTCTCTTGTTCCTCTCCGTTCTCCAGAAGTCCGGCGGCCTCGGCTCCGGGCTCTCCCCACCAGCCCTCCTCCGGCAGCCTCGGCAGCCAGCCGCCGCCGCTCCCGGAGAAGAAGACGGTGAACCGCACCGTGTCGGCGCCCGACGGCGCCACCGGCCGGCCCTTCGTCCGCGCCTACCCGCGCCTCCCGTTCACGGGCTCGGAGAGCAACGTGTGCCGCCCCGCCGACGCCGGCTGCCGCTCCAGCTTGCCGTCCAGCCCCGTGGAGCCGCGGCCCGTGTTCTCCTCCAGCGAGTCTCTGGAGCGCTGCCACGCCCCCCTCGGCCGAGCCTCCAGGTCCCGGACGCTGGACGAGCCGCCGAAGACCCCGGGGCGCCTGGGCGTCCACTGCCGGAGCAGCGCCGCCTGCTCCTCCTCCCCGCAGCTCAGCGTGCCCTTCTCGCCCTCGGAGGCGGGGCCGGCGCCCGGGGGGGGCTCCAGCCTGCAGCTGCAGACGCTCCTGAGTAACATCGACAGTCGGGAGGGCGTGTACTCCAAGCTGGGCGGCCTGTACGCCGAGTCTCTGCGGCGCTTGGCTCTCAAATGCGAGGATCACTTCACTCGCTCCCAGAGGAACCCGCTGAGGTTCGAGGAGAGCAACTGGTCTCTGTTCAGGCTCACCTCCAACAAGCCCAGCTGCAACTCGGGCGACGCCGTGTTCTACTCGGCCGCCTGCGCCTCGGACCCCAGCAACGCCTACGCCGTGAAGGTGAGTACTCGGCCTCGTAGCGTATTTGATATCGGGCACTGGTCACATATGGGTTTGGTGTAACCACGTTCACTTCTAGAACACCGTATTGTATCATCCTTCATATTCTGACGCTGATTCATTTGGCATATCTTTGGTTACTAGGGGTAACGGCAAATGCAGTGTCACACTACAAGTCCCAGAATCCTTAGGGGGCAAACGCTCTTTGAGCTGCTGCTGGATGCAACAAAAGAGCAACTTTAGCAACAATTTACAGCGGCTCCAAATAAAGTTATTTAGTTAAAAGTAAGATATTGGGAAAAAGCGAGTAGTATTCTACACACCAGAGGGGAAGAGGAAAATAATACTAATAATCACCTTGTTGATCCTCTTTCTAGAAAAAAGACAAAATAAATTTACTTGAGCAAAATCTTAACGAATTTAACTTAAATGCTTGAGTAATAGAATGATGTCAATATGTTCGCATCACCAGTTAGAGTTTAAATGTTTAACACTTTTTCTTTTACTGGGAATAAGTGGTCTTACTGAGTTTCTGATAATTGAATCTGATCATTAATCCATTCACTTTGAACACTGAGGAGAGAAGACGATAAGTATAGGATTGTAAATAAGAGGAGGCTCTGATTTGGCTGTCGGTTGCTGGGCAGGGTTCAGGGTCAGAGGTCAACTCTCAGCCCACTGAAGATCATGACTACTGTTGTTTAAAGAATCATTTTTAGATTGACCTTTTGAAGCAGAGATTTGACCGCTTGAGGAGATTGAAGTCGGCCGCTGCTCTTGTTGTTGGTTCTTGGACGGCGGACGACAACAAGGGTGTGGATCCACACTCTTTAACCTTTGCCCCTCAGTCATTAGTGGTGTGCAACGCAGCAGCTGTTAGTACAGTGTGTGTTGGGCCACAGCATGGCCGCCCACAGTCCTGCTCAATATCCCCAGGACCGATGAATCCTTACATTCCAGGAAGGATTTACAGAAAAGGCCTGTTGTCAAGGCCAGCACACAAATGTAGAGCGACCCAACACACACACACACACACACACACACACACACCGTGTAGAGCGACCCAACACACGTCCAGCACAAAGACACATAACCATGATGGAAACTGAAATCAGCCTTGATTGGGTTCATTCTGAAGTGTAGGAACAGTGTTTGAGTAACTCCATTCATTGTTAGTCGATGTGCTCCTCAGTGGGATGCTGACTGGAGATCCATGAAAGCCTTTTTTTTGTCCAGTTAATCACAAAGAAGAGCTTATATTTATACATCTGACCCAACACACGATGAGACGTTCAACATTTGTAGCTCTGTTTCAGAATTTAGGTTTCAGTGTGTGACTCCTCCCCCAACCTAAAGCGCTGAGCTGGTTCACGGGGGCCGGAGCACCCGTTTGGTTTCTGCTCCTCGGACACGAGGTCACGTGACCGGGCTCTGACTCGCCGCTGACCTTGGAGCCTCGCTCACAGGAATTCCTTTCTTATGTTTCTTGGCTTCGCTCCCTTCCCGTCTCCGTGTGAGGAATTCTCCCCCCCCCTCCTCCTCCCTCCCTCCTTCCGGGTCTTCTCCTTCTCTTCATCCTTTCCTCCCTCTCATCGTTGTGTTCCTGCCTCTCCAGATCTGCAAGAGTCCGGCCTCGGAGGCCACGCAGGGCCACCTGTACGGCCTGTCGGTGCAGCAGAGCATGCCGCCCCACTTCAACGTCCAGCAGGACTGCGGTCACTTCCTGGCCTGCGTCCCCCAGAGCATGTTGCCGTCCGACGAAGTCGCTCCGCCCAGCGCCGCCGCGTCGCCGCCGCCCCCCGCGTCGCCGCCGGTTCAGCAGACGGAACGCGAGCGCGTGGTGGTCATCACCTCCGAGATCCCGCGGCAGACGGCGGCCGACTTTGTCCGGGAGTGGGCGGCGTTCCACAAAAGTCAGCCGGAGGTGTACGAGCGCCGCGTGTGCTTCCTCCTCCTGCAGCTCTGCCACGGCCTGGAGCACCTGAAGGAGCACGGGGTCACGCACCGCGACCTCTGCCTGGAGAACCTGCTGCTGGTGCCTCACCTCCGCAGCCGGCCCTCCAAGTTCCCCCAGCAGTCGCACGCGGACGGCGGCGGCGCGGACGGTCAGCGCCACCTTCCCCGGCTCCTCATCAGCAACTTTGCGAAGGCCAAGCGGCGCTCCCCCGAGGACGCCGCCTCCGCCAGCGTGGACCCTCGCGTCAAACGGGACCACGCGCGGCTGGCGCCCGAGATCCTCTCGGCGGCGCAGTATCGTAAATTCGACGAGTTCCAGACGGGCATCCTGATCTACGAGCTGCTCCACCAGGCCAACCCCTTCGAGGCCAGCCCGGCGCTGAAGGAGCAGGACTACCGCTGCGAGGAGCTGCCGCCCATCCCCCCCCTCTCGCTCTACTCCGCCGGCCTCCAGAGGCTGGCGCAGCTGCTGCTGCAGCCCGACCCCATCAAGCGCATCCACATCCAGGAGGCCAAGCGCGTGCTGCAGAGCCTGCTGTGGGGCCCCCGGAGGGACCTGATGGAGCGGCAGCGGGAGCGCCACCGCGTCGGCTTCGTGGACGGAGCGCGGCACGAGGGCCTCCTCAACTGGCTGGACGTGAAGCGGGCGCTGCTGATGATGAAGTTCGCCGAGCGCTCGCTGGAGGCCGAGAGGAACGCCGAGCTGGAGGACTGGCTGTGCTGCCAGTACTTCTCCTCGGCGCACCCGCTGTCGCTCTGCCACACGGCCGAGCTGCTCTACGCGCCGCCGTGACGGAGCGGCGGGGCGGAGGGGAGAGAGAGAGCGGCGGACGGGAGGGGCCGCGAACCTCCGCCCACCCGTCTGCGCCGAGCTCGCCGTCCACTCTCTCTCTCTCCACCTGTGAAGTGCAGCTGTGTCCAGATGTTCTGGTGACGGATGAAACGCGTTGCGCCAGTGATGCACGCCTCCGTAGAAGAAGGAGGAATATGACCAGTATTCATACTCCCGTAATACACTTACCAAAGTTTCATGTCTGACACACTATTGTGTGTATTTATTAAAAATCTATTCTGATATCTCACCCACTGGGAACAGGCTAACACTTCATGAGCGTGTTCTGTTGGCTTTGGGAATAATCCGACGTCGTATCTACGTTAACGTGCAGCTAACTTGTCATTTGAATAGAACCACGAGGTCCCTGGCAGACGGACACTGTTGCACCTTCACGTCGTGTTTATTCACGAGCTCATCGGGCCGTACCGTCTTCTTTGTAAACGACACAAATTCCAATGTCCTTGAACCTCTCCACAGGTGTTACGTAACGAGTCCTCGATATCACACGGATGATAAGACGAGTGGAGAGACGCTTCTACTGAACGGATGCCCGGTTTTTCCGTATGCTTATTTTTTAGTATATATTTAAACGTTTTTACATTTGTAACAGTGCCTTTTTGTTCTTCGTGTTTGTTACAGTGACCCAGAAGCCAAATGTAAATAGTGCCGATCATTCGTCCCTCGTGAAACTGGCCTTTCACCGGATGTTCTAGGAACACCTCTGTACAGTAATTTGTATGATATTGGAAGAGAAATGAGCCGAGCAGGTCTTAAGACGCCGTGAATATGAGCAGGAGATGAACAATATTTATGATACAATCTGCTATCCTGTAGTAGTCACTGGAATTTCTCTGTTTATTTTCGTATGTGGGTTATGGAGTTGTTTGTGTTGGCGCAGTCTGTTCCCCTGCTTCCCGTAAGCTGCAAATTTCTGAGAATTTTATCTCTAATTTAGTAATTCTTAAAGTGAAGAATTCAAGCCGTCAGCAGGTTTTAGTCCAGGACAGACTAATGTCTCTAATGTTGCAGAGGGAGAAAGAAACATGTTCAGATCTCACCACTGTACATTATTGTTTTTATTTAGTGTGCCTCACCTATTTGCAACTATCAATAAACTGTGCATATATTTTCTCACAGTATTATCTGGTGTTTGGGTCTTTCTTTGGACGGATCACCTTTTATTGATGTCGTTGTTCTGGTCACATGACCCGCCGCCTCTGCTCTAAAACTAATGAAATGAAAGCAAAAGAAAAAAATTCTGTATTTTATTTGCTGACTACTAAAGATTCAACAACATTCAAAATAACATTCCTCAGGTTTCTTATCAGACGATGTTTACGGGTTCTTTATGGGCGCCGGCGCCACGTTTACTGTAATTGCAGCCTGAAACGGGAGCAACAGAAACAACAGAAGAGCAGCGCAACAGGTGGAACGTGGAGTTGCATCTCAATCAGAGTTCGGGGCCTCGGGGCCACACAGAGCCCAGACCCCCCCCCCCCCCCCCCCCCGCGGAGCGCTCTGCTCCACGCCACTCCTTCAAAACCACGGCTGCCCCCTCATCATAGGTGGAGCCATGTTGCTATGGAGCTTTGACCAATGGAATGGCATTTACAGGAACAGTCAGTCTCTGCCTCTGTCTCCCCCTCACACACACACACACACACACACACACACACACACACACACACACACACACACACACAGTAAAGCAGCCTGTTGAGCAAGAATCCAAATACCCCCCCGCGGTAACAAGAGCAAAGCTCCTTCCTTTGTTTGTCCAGTGAACACCGGTCAGGAGGTTGCATACTTTATTTGAGCAAACACGCATCCCTTCAGCACCGGACCTGAGGAGAACAAATAAACACAACGCACCCAAACATCGCAGAACTGGGGAATGAATGTGGTGGAAATGGTTAAAGATCAAAGATTACGTATAAGTTATTTTTAGAGCCACACACCTCACCATGGCTCCTTATTCCCAGGGATGGATCATAGACAAGGAGATATAAAGTAAAGACATGTTAAGTACACAACCGTAATGATAGTGCCCCCACCACAACACAAAGTCACTATTTTGCATCCAGCCATGATTAATTAGTAATTAAAATGACTAATCCATACCCACAATGAATATTGCATCTATCCAAACACGTGCACTGTGACTAACTGAACGGCGCCCTCCTGTTACTTCACATTTACTAACATATTTTACCCTCGGGTAGATTTGACCCCAGCAATTAAAACCTCCAGAAACTTATTAGAATTAGTATTGTTTCCCAAGTTTAAGTGTGAGGTACTTTATGTTTGTTTGTTGACCACCTAAATAGCCCTTTAAATGTATTAAAAAGTTGATATTTCTTACATGTTTGAAACAGTGAAAAACAGCCTGGGGGCAAATTGACCCCAAAGAACATCGACATTAAACATTGAATGGGGTCAAATTGACCCTAAAGGTAACACAGATTAGCTCTTCAGTGGCTCTTAAATATCTCTTATTGTGGTACTTTTGTAGTTTGACTATGTTGAGGAAATGTTACTTTCTGTATTCTTGTTGTTCTTAGTTTGTACTCTAGGTTGAAATGCACTTATTGTAAGTCACTTTGATGTAATGTAATGTAAGGAGGGTTAAACTGGAAGAACACAAGTAACCTCGACTTCTCTTCCCCCCCCCCTCACCCCCGCTCGCCGTCTGGAGGACGTGGGCCTGAGGAGTGTTACTTCGAGAAGTTACCAGTCATTCCATTGTTATTCCAATAATCCAAAGCCCAGGCATTGGCAGCAGCCTGCGGTGCTCCTGCTCCGCCAGTTTAACATAACTACCCATTAGTGGGCTCACTTAACACCGGGGACATTTCCCAGATGAAGGTCGATGGAGATGTTGAGAAGCTGGCATGGTCCCCTGAGTGTTTCCTCGCTGTGCGGCTCCATGTCTGACCTCATCGCCTGTTGGCTCAATGCTGTCTGCAGCCATGTCCTTCTCAGGTGAATCACCCGGACTTCGACTGTAGGTTCAGACCGGGCGTTCATCCCTACGCCACACAACAACGCTCAAGAGATAAAGCCTGAGGCCTTTTTCGCAGAAGATATTATTGACACGTCACAATAATGAAATGAATAATGTCTCAATGTCATTTAGCTGCTTCGGTGTCTGTAGTAACCGTCACTGTGCTTCAGGGATGACGCATGTATGCAGACCAAGCCTTAAAGTGAGCCTTGCGCTGATTCCTTTGACAAAGAGCCAATGGGATTTTTCCATCGGGGTTTTCTTACACAATATATTCAGCACCATCATCTGCACAATTAAGTACCTATTTCATAATAAACGCTCTAAAAAAACTACTCCAGACTGGGGTATTCACGGATGTTTTTTACATTGTAGAATAAAACATTAAAATCTGTTAAACTTGTGTTAACCACAAACTTTATTTCAGGCATCGAACCAAAGAAACTCACTTTGAGATGAGGGAACCTGAAGCGCACAAATATAAACTTGTGTCCAGGTTTTAAGGCTTATTCCTGCAGCATTCTGTTGTTATTGTTATGATTGACACCTCTTCTAAAGTGCCTGATGTCAACAAGGCCGGTTAGCAAACCAAAGAGTCACAGTAAATATCGCAGCATCGCTTTACAATTAAAGATAAAAAGTGACGTGTTTCCCAGCATCCCATTGGCCTATTTCCCCAATACGAGCAGACAATGTAAATTCACATCTGCGTGTTTTTTTTCGGATTATAATAATAGCGTCTAATAACGACCACATTGATTTACAGAGGTGCCAGGGGGCACCACAGGGTCTTATCTTACCAATACAGGGTGTGCACTGCGGGGCTCGATCGTGACCAATCAGGAACAGACGACATGACGGTGTGCACTTCTTGACCTCTGAATGACCTTCTTGCCCTCTGTATGCCCTTATTTCATCTCTGCTTTCCCCCCTTTGTTTATTCATCAGTCCATGAATGCACTTCCACCTATCATGATGCAACAATAATTCCCATTAATCTTACTAGCAGTCTTACTAGTAGAAGTTCATCTTGATTCAATACAGCCATGGTGGAAGGGAATCAGTGTGGAGAACACCCCGCTTCCTTTGGGCTCTCATTTTAGTGTTTGACGTTGTGCTCACGTCTCATTTCTTCCGTCTCTCGTGACACGCCAGAACATTTAAATACATCACTGCAAAAAGTTCCTAAATTCTAAACAGAGACTATTAGTAGTTTTAAATTAAAGTGCGATTTGTAATTTTTTGAAAGGTTTAAAATGAAATGTTAAATGTAAGTGCCATGTTAAAATATTTACATGAAGCAGCCACTTGGCCCACCAGTCCAACGACACAGAGGGTGTGCAGTGCCTGAGTGGACAGAGCAGCGGCCCCAATGCTGAGAGGGTTCTGACATCTAGTGGATCCATTCGGTACTACACTCACGGTCCAGGTTGATGCAGTATTTTCTAAAGTGAAGTCAGGTGATCTTAATTAAGTTGATTGAAAAATGTGGTTGGCTTCCTAAATTTCTTGCCGTAATACAAAACTCATGAAGGAATGTATTTTTTAGAGGTTTTGTACATTAAAAACTGGCTATTGTACAATTAGTGCCTTTAAATCATGAAACATTGAATTATTTGCCAGTGTTTGCTAATAATACCAGTTCTACGACAGCTTCAAATTATTATTATTTTATAAAAGGAATGTTTGAGGAAATGTTGCGTTCTGAAATGGTGTGAAACAGTGGCTACAAATGCACACGCAGAAAGTTCATGACCTGCTAAACTTTATTTATTTGTTTACATCAAAACAAAGAACAGTATTAAAAAACATTTCAACACTGTTATGACATCCACCCGCCGTCTCAAGCGCGTGAAAGAGATGCAGAAAAGCACCGTTGGCTTCACGTCATGCTCAGAACTAACATGAGTCAAACTAAGTTTGTTTGGCCATGAAATATAATGATAGTAGTTTACATTACTATCAAAAAGATAAATTGATCATGCCAAAGCAGACATAGGTGATAAGAAGATTCACAGAACTTCAAGTTTGTGACGTTTAATCATTCATTTGATAATGTGGTCAAGAAACAGTTTCAGTATGCGGCCTGTATGCAGTGGAGCACCGGCTCCTCAGGCGGGACGCCGGTGGGATCAGCCCAGGTGGAGGGAGGGAGGGAGGGAAGGAGGGAAGGAGGGAAGGAGGGAGGAGAGGTGATGAGGGTTCTTGGAAGTAGGGGGTTGGGAAAGGATTCATGTTTCAGAAACAGGGAAAGGTGGGACTTGGGAGGGCTGATTTCGAGGCTTTGTTTTCATTTCTTCTTGGGTTTGGCCTCCAGGGGTAGGCCAATATCCTTCCCACGCAGTTTCAGCCCTGTGCGTGACAGAAGATGAGTAAGTTATGTATCGCAACACCAGAACTTAGGAGTATCGGCGTGGCCCTCTAGGAGCGAGCAGTGCAGTCTTTGCCCCACGGACACGCCGAGTCTCACCGGCACACATTAACAAACAAAAAAGCACAACATGTGCAAACGCCACGCGTGATACCGCCGGGAGGCACCGACTGTGGCCCGGTTTGGAATGAGCTGAAAAAATGCCGTCACAAGAGAGCCCCTTGCGGGACACCTTGGTGCAAAAATGTCACCACAACTGCGCATGCCCTGCAGGTATGAACCTAACATTGTAAGTCGCTTTGGATAAAAGCGTCTGCTAAATGACATGTAATGTAATGTAACATGAACAGCTCTTAAGAGTAAAACACATATTACATGGAGCAGATTCTGTCGAAGCATATTCTTACCGAGCACTCTCTCTATCTTGCCCATGACCTGGTTGTTGGGAATCGCTTTCCCACACTCGTAGTCTGCAATGACCTGAGGCTTCTCATTGATTTTCTGGAGGAAAAGATTAGAAATAAATCATTTATAATTGCAAGCCAGAAAACCTACTCAAGCATACAAAACACTTCCTGTTGCTGGATAGATAATTAAGGGACGCATTTGTTTACACAATAGCATAAAACTGACATCAACATGTTTTAGATGACTGTTATTTTGGTACCTGTCCTCACTAAGATACTGTATTCATGAGAGGCTGTGTCTCACAGATCCCCCCCCCGGCTATTTACATCCTACGGTGTTGGCATTACACTTGATGGTGTTATGCTGAATGTGGCTGGACATGTAGTTAAGTTATCACAACACAAGACTATACGGTTATCAGTTATTGATTAGCTTCATCTTAATATCCTGCTTTTAGTTTGTGTTTATCACTTCGTGCACGCACACTTCCGAGCCACCAACATATATAAAAAAGGTAAATAATATTTTTTCAAATCCTGACCAAGGCATCTTTTCAAGCAGTTGTACCGACTAATACATGTTGCATTTCAATACCGGATAAGTGTATATATACTCACAGTGGCCAGGTCTTTCTGGGTCATGTCTTTCTCCTGTCTGCCTTGCTGGATGTACTTCCCCACCTCATGGGGAACCCGGTCGTGGTGCAGCTCCTCTGTCTCCCGGTCCAGCTTGGACGTGTTCTTTGTGACCAGATGCTGTTTGTTCTGCCCGGCAGACCCTGTGACGAGCAGCAATGAAGGACATCATCCAGGGTGGGACACGTGCAATATCACCGCAAAGCACATGCAGAGGTTCTTCCTCCAGCGTTACTAATTGGGCAATTACACATTTTGTACAGAAAGTATGAGTTTACATTTTTTGGATGTCTCGACGTCGTCCCCACGTCTTTGAGCAGAGGCGATTGCCTAGAGAAAGATGGACATGTTAAAAACATTACATTTCAAAAAATAGTCCAGATTCATTGACAGTAGGTTGCATTGTGACCATGCCGTATTCAGCTTTTGTCGTATTATTATGAATCATGAAACTAACTGATATTTAATAAGTCTCTCTGGGTGTGACGCATAAATCAACCCGAAGCCTTGAACACAACAACTTCACCAAAGAGGGTGTTGCTCGTCTTTCCAGAAACATTTCTTTCCCAGGATTAACCGGAAACAAATAATACCGTATGCAGATGTTACATTAGAACAACAATTACAATAAAGTTAAATTAATCTGCAACCGTTACGGGTATTTACAGCCGAATAGTGGGTGTTCAATCTACGTTAATAAACATACATAACCTAAACTATAACGTTATATGTACATAGCGTCATATCAAATATAAGAGTATACATGTCATTCTGGTGTGGCGCTAGTTATGCGCAACGTTAGGTGTAGCCATGTATATGTTCAGGTTAGCTTGCTAACGCTAGGTAGCTACCTAGCTCGTAGCTATTTTAGTCACCGTCATCTATTGAAACAGGAGCTGACGTTAACGTCGCTAACTGACTCGGCGTCATCGCCCGACTTGGGAAACATTCACCGAGTCTGTGTGAGGTTTAGTTTTGCCGAAGAGACTCCTGAGTGAATGATAATTATGTGTTTAATGCTACATGTCTACTGTTGTTATTGTTACGAGATAAAAGTAAAGCACGACGCATGAGGGTGTCGAGCCCCATGACACCACGTGGAGAAAGCAAGGCTTTAACACATGCACTCTGCACGAGCCGCCGACTCGAGTGTTCCCTGTGACATGAAACTAGGATATCAGAGGATCCACCATTGTTGGGTTTTTTCGGAAGCAAGTCGCAAACAGACGCTCGTGGGGTGCTCGTGCTAACCTGCTTGGATTTGGACTGAGAAGCAGACGGCCCCTTCTTCCTCAAGACTGTCACGGTGTCCCAGTCACTTTCTGCCATGTGTCCGGTTACTCGTTACCCAAAATATGTTATATAGATACACAAAATAAATACAACTCGGTGTCTTCAAAAGTATCCTTGTTTAGACTAGAGTGGTGTTGCTACAGCTAATCGGACGCTCCTTCCAGAACGATCCCCCTCGCGATCTGCCAAAGCTTTATTTACAACAGACAGATGAACAGGAATACAATGGTGGAGTTTCATCAGCGACCTGAGCGGACAAGCGTCCGTAGAACAGGTTTCCTCCTACCAAGTACTTAAATCACTTATATTGCGTTTTATATACGTATATATATATATATATTATATACCTGCAAACCGGGGTAAAAAAGTGACAGATGCAGGTTACTTATTTTATTGTCGCCACACCACATCCACGCTTTTATAACTACGGTCTTTTGATTTTTTCTGACCGCAAATCTAAATAATAATAACAAACAAAAAAGGTCATCTGAATAATTAAGTGATCGGGCCCTAATAATAGTAATAACAACTTTGCATTGCAATTATATATAATATGGTTAAAGTCGACTTCCTCTTTTTTTGACTTGTGTGCCCTGCTGAGCTTTGAGCCTGTTCCATGAGCCTGTTCCATGAGTCTGTTCCATGATTTTGTTCCATGAGTTTGTTCCATGATTCTGTTCCTGTTCCATGATTCTGTTCCATGATTCTGTTCCTGTTCCATGATTCTGTTCCATGATTCTGTTCCGTGATTCTGTTCCTTAACTCTGTTCCATGAGTCTGTTCCTTCCTCTACCTGGTTGTCCCTATCCTAAAATTATAATTTCTATACATACCTGCCATACATATCATGATACCCGATACCAGAATTCAATACAATACCATAAATACGATATACCATTAATACGATACTGGTATATTTATCTACAGTAGTAATAAAATTATCCAAAAAGTTTAAAGCTGAAGACGGTCTCAAGAGGTCCACAACTCAACGCCACTCGCTGTGAAAGCACTGCCTCGGTTAGGTTGTTGTGAGAACAAAGTACACAAACTTACAACAAAGTTAATGCTTAAATAATATAACTAATAGTAACATATTGCCATGAGGAATTAGTTTGCACATTAATCTGAATAATGTATTGTTGAGTGCACTCATTGTATGTTATGTGTGTGAGCAATGTGAGATGTAAAAATAACACTTTACACAAAAGGAGATGAAAATCGACACATTGATCCGATACGATTATGATTGTCCATGATTTTATTCAAAAGTTCAACTCATGCAGGGGCTAGAACAATGTTAAGTATTACACAGCACAAACAACTTTTAAACTATTAGTGAAAATTAATCCCCCCAAAAAATGTGCAAATACTTTGGTTTTCTATCATTAATTTGGTGGAAGTGAGCCGTACAATATTTTGCACCGACTGCAACATGAGTAGATCTACAGTCGAGCAGATCACCAGTTACACGACATTTCAGAGGCAGCGTCGCTGTTTCGTCTCGTGCGCATGGGGGACCAGCCAAACTCGGACTGGGCGTCCTCCGCCTGGTGCAGACGCCCCAAGCGGTATCCGTGTTTGGAGCTCTGTTTGCCTGCCCACGCACGGGACTTGGGATTCATCTGGAAATAGATGAAGCAGAGATGCGTGCAGGGCGTTGTGCTATGATGCATTTCAAAGTGTCAGAAACAGTCCAATAATTAGAAAAGTTGACATATTTTAGATGGTAAATCCTGCAGACTACTAAACAATGGAAAGTATTGATATGCTCTGCTTTGCTTTTCATCCCAGATTCAATCTCTCAAACATTTGATAAAACTTCCTAAAATAAAAGTGTTTTCATGTGTCATGACTCATGACCCACACACAATGCATATTACTAGCCAGGGAAAGTGGGCAACTGCTATCTATTGTTTGTGTGGCAATAGCTTTGGGGTAATTAATTAAACTTCAAAGTTAGTTTGATAATATACACAACTTGATGCCAATAACTGAAATATCAAGCACTCTAAGGTGGCTACTCTATTTGTTACCCATGCATGCTGAGGAACCTACCATATACGTTTGAAGGATCAATATAAATCATATTTTAATACCATTCACATTCCCTTTGAGATTATACTTGCATTGTGCATATCCTTCATTTGTATTTAAGACCCATCTTTATTATTACTATTATGGTATAACAAAGAACATTCACGGTGTTGATTAAAAGAATATATAGCAGAGGATTTCTGCTATTATTTTCTTTGTACATTTCCTATCAGAAACTATTCAGTCTCTCACCTGAACAAAAACAGCTGTGTTCATGTGAATAGTCTCCACTCGCTCCGACAGGTGATTCAACCATTCCAGGTGGTCAGCGATGGACTTAGTCAGATCACTGTTGCTCTATTTTCGAGAAAAAAAAAAAATGTCAAAATAGGAGAGAGCGCTCAAGGGAAATTAGTTTTGATGAAACAGTTTTTTACAACTTAAAAAAAAATCACAGATGGGTATTTATTGCATGGCGGACCTAACCCCAGACAAGTTATCTTTCAGTTCAACAGCCCCGAGGCGAACATGCTCCAGTTTGTCGATCTGCTCTTTCAGCCGGTCGTCGAGCTCCTGCATCATCATCAGGCCTTCATCGGACCTGAAGCCACCCTTGGTCGCCATCCTGGTTCACTGAAAACACATCTTGTTATTCTGGTATATTGGAACAAAGTGACTAGCAGGGCCTTTTAGAATTAGAAAAGAAAAACGTCCTTTTGAACAAAATCCTGGTACTTAATTAGTGGGCACATTTTTAGAAACAGTTTGCTTTGAGCACAATTTATTAAAGTTGTATTTGAAGATGATTAAAGGATTTCTTCGCTGACTTTTAGCTGCAGCCACCAGAGGGAGACACCCGCTACATCCTCTTTTCAAACGTCCCACAGGAACCCGTCTGTCTGTACTGCAGAGCAACAACCCTGCTGCCTTCTTATCACACACATTTTACAATCATCCGCGTTTAAAAAGCTCACCGGCGTCAGAACCACGTCACCGATCATGAGAAACGAAAAGGCAAATGATGTGTTTGCCAGGATCCAAAATATCACTTCGAGGTCTGGAAACATCTGGATTAAATGTTCCAACTTTGAAACACTCACGCACACAGATACACACACCGTGTTTTCATGATTTTCGGGGACATTACATTGACTTGCATTAATGTCAAGGAGCCTAATCCTACCATAAACAAACCTTTAAACAAGTCTTTACCCTAACATGTTAAATATTACATTATTTTGACATGCATTGTACTCCGTACTCGGAGTTATGTCCCCAGAAGACGGGTAGAACAAGACCAACCCACCGTTAGCTGAACCCTGATTTAAAGAGACATTGCAGACTGGGTCAAAACTAGTGTAGCAACACTTTAAATTTAAATAACCAAAGCTTTTCTGCTTCACTGCGTGGCAACATCAGATGTGGCACACCGCCTCCAGTTAACTTTCATCCCGTGAGGAGCTATACGCACCGTGTCCTTTTCGGGTTAGGCCCTCACAATGATTTTTATGTTGAAAAACCCGGAACGAGTCAACGTAAAATGTTCAGACTGCGTCGTGAACCGCAAACAGACGACACCGAAGTGAATGTTAAACATCAAAGAGAATCGTTACCGGCGCGTGCAACACACACCGACGGCCCGGCTGTTGTCAGACTTACCAGAAAAAAAAACTTTTATAACACTTTTTTAAAAACAGAATTGAAGTTACCTTATTTATCCGAGGTTGAAACTGAGAAATGCTCGGAGGTAAACCGCCGTGTGTCAGGAGAAGTACGAGAAGCCCTCCCTCCGCAGCTCCAGACGGAAGACGGTCCGTCCAGACAAGCCTCTTTGTCCCGCAACCAGCCCAGGAATTTGACATTTCTGACGTCACGCAAATTATTATAACTATAACAAATAGTTTACTGGTGCGTTATTATTGTGACATGGTCGCTGTAAATGATAGTGTCCGAATGCAATAATTAGCCAACTTTATTATAAACGCACTCAGTGTTGCAGTGGGGTTAAAGCCAATCTGGAATTAATTATTAAAACATACAAAATGTGTTGCTAATAATAATTTAAAAGCAGTATTTCCCCAAACTTTTCAAATGCTAGGCCACTTAAAATGGTGGTGTCCATCCCGCACTAAAAGCCATTAGTGGACACGAGTTGCAAGGATTTAAACTAATAACAATTTGAAAGCCAAACCAGATGTTTTGTACAACGTATTCTTTAGTATAAAAGCCACTTGAGGTGTAACTGGAGGGAAGGCCGGTTTCTACTGGTCTGCTTCACGTGTTAAAACCAGCAAGCCGAAAAGTATTTCTCCAAAATGTCTGCTTTCACAGGAATTTGATGCATGGTTTTAATATGACAAAGTGAGAATACAGAATCAACAGTACATTTATGAAATCACAACTGCTTTATTTCTTTTCTTTCAATAAGCTTCTTTTTTTTAACAAGGGAGAGTAATGACCAAATATCTGAAAGGATACAGATCAGGTGGGATAAATAGAATGCCGGATCAGCTGTAAAAGCACTGGTCCTTTTGACAAAATGAAATATGCATCTTAAAAGTAAAAACAAAAACAAACAAAAAAGTCAGGACAACATTTTGGTGCAGGTACAGTGATGAGAAGCATCAGGATCTTTTGCAGGAAGGGATGAGGCAAAACAAAAAGAAACACTCCAAGCCCGATAAACCGAACAAGTGAAAGCCGTCCACTCCGAGGACAGTGACCTTTTCAACGTTTAATTCTTTATATGCCACAATATCTAAAAATGAAATGTGGGTTTAAGCCTCCCCTCGCTGATGAGGCTCGACCGTACAGTAAAATATGCATATACATATATACCAGTGAAACACTGTCAAAGATAAATCGCAACATTGTGTAGTGTCATGGAGCATTATGGTAAGCAGTAACATTTAACCAGTTTTGTTTGGCATTGTGAGTTTCAAAATAAGTGTAACCTAAACAAATGAGGATTCCAACAGCTTCACATTTTCAAATAGAACAAACACTTTAAAAGTCCTTCGTAGTCCTCTGGAACTGCAGCGCTCACAAATAAAGCTCAAGCAAATTGTATGTTAATTCAACAAGCGATACTAAACGCCCCGTCATTTGTGATCCATTAGCTTCTAACGGAACAAAAAGTTATTTGGACCCTGATTGTGATTATAGTTAGGCTGCAGTTATTGCTCGAGCCAACTCGGAGACCAGATGCTGAATAATCAAATGGGGATGAATCCGTTCCTTCACTAGTCTCCACAGTCCTGTTAAATGGGATTTTAACGGAATTAGAGAAAAAAAATATGTTTTAGAGCTTTTAAAGAAGAAAGCTAAACGCCCCAGACTGAGGGATGTAAAATTCATAACATGTCCATTAACAGATTTGATTAATTACAACCCAAACACAGCAATAAGAAAGCAAACATTTCAATCAACTATTTCTTTGGGGGGTGGGGGTCCTTTACAGCAATTGCTAATGCAACCCCCTCCTTCCCACACAACTTTACAATGAGCCCCAAAAAATAAAATAAAAAACAAATTGTTGCCAGCTTAGTTGAACTAAATCCACAGTCGATCGCAGCACTGCGAGTGCCGAGTTCAGGTACAGTCTTTGTGAAATGTTGCTCTGGTGTCCCGCAAGTTTACACACGTTCAGCATGTCACATGCACACGCCGCATCAATGCCGATGAAGTTTCATGGAAGCAACATGATTTTGGTAAAAATGTCCACCGTTTAATTTTAATTTACATACAGAAGAGTGAGAAAAAGAATGTAAAAGAAAAGAACCGAGTCTCACCACAGTTCATGGGCTGGCTTAAGGACCCCAGAAGATGCATTTCTAGGGCGGTGCGCTCGACTTTTGCCATGTTGACATGCAGTGATGGCCACAAATTGGAGGATTTTTCTTTTCATGGGTGAATAAAATAAGTCCTTTAACAATAGCAGAAATGGGTGATCTTTATAATTACCAGCAAAAATACTAATGTGAAATGACAAAAACGTGCCCCACTGCATTTCAAATTGTTAAAAAAAAAAAAAGAAGAAATAAATGTCAACCGACTTTGCCTCTCATAGTTGTATCATGAGTCTGCCTGGTCTTAACCGCTCCATTCTATAAAGAGGGAGTAAATAGTTTGGCAAAATGGTGTGAAAAATGAACCATCTGTCTGAGTTGGCCATTTTTCTTTCTCCACTCCGGAGAGAAAAGCACAAAAAAAACAGAAATATCTTTTCTCTTTACCAATCTCTTAAAAGTGACTAATAATAAATTAAAGAGGACCTTGAAGAGATCTGTTTAAAAGACTGTGTTTGTCTATGTATATATTTATATATATATTTATATATCTCTATACGCGGTGTGAAATAATAGTGTCCAGTTCTGATAGTTCAACAGGGGTATCTCAAGATGATGTCTGCATGTCGGCCCCTCGCCATGGCGCCCTGGGCTGCGGTGGGTCTTGAAGGCTCGGACATTGGTCAAGGGGCTTGTGTTGGCAGGCCGAGTGGTGCTGAGGATTTTAAGGTCCATTGTTATGCCTCGCCTCCTCTACTTTGACCGCCTGGGGTTTGATGGCTCCAGAGCGTGCTGGTTTGGCGTGCCCTGTGGAGGGGAGGGGCTCCTGGAGTTTGCTGGTCATGCCCCCAGGTGGCGTCTTGCTCTCACCCACCGCCTTGCGCACTTCTCGCATGGTTTTATTCTGCGCAAAGAAAAGTCAGAGTTACTGAGACCGCCAGCGGCACATTGAAAACAGATTGATGCATCAACACTGATTAGCCCGAGGCTGATACTTCGCTTTTGGGTAAAACATGTTGGATACCAAACAGTGATCATTTTATTTATCTGCATACTTTGTGAATGTCAGCAGTTACTTTTTCCAATTCATAGTTTGTCTGGAAAAGAACTGTTTGACAGTTTCATGAAGTAGCTATCCATCCCGTACTTTTATCTCATTATCCTTAAATGTGAACGCACTACGAACACCACAAACTCTACAAAGATGATGATTTAGTCTCATCTCTGACCACATTTTTAATAAACTATAACAAACATTGTTTATGAGCGTCTACAAAAGCGCTATATAAATGTGAAGTATTATCATTATAAACACAATAACTACAACTACTTTTCACTTGTAAAATGTCACTGCCAAATTATCACTTGAAATCAAATTATCAGCCTCAGACTATTAAATAATGTGTAAACATTTATTCATATTTGATTATATACAGGATTACAAGTTATTACTGTTACCACATTAAGAATATAACAATTATTTTAGATGACTATTTGTGAAAAATTTTAATAGTACAGTTTACTCTAAAAACATACATATTATTAACAGTCCATATTTACACTATGGCAGATAAGTCTTACAGCACCACAAATGCATCCTATAAAACCTATCAGTTACTATATGTTAACTATACATATATGCTTAAAAGGGAAAGGTGCACACTAACAACACAACACAAGTAATGCAAATAGAGAAAAAGAAAATTGATGAAATTAAATTACCTATATTTATAGTGGGTGGCTCACCTTCATGCCATCCTCTGGCCCTTTAATAGGGGGCTCGGGGACCGAGGGAGGGGTGGAGTGGGAAAGGTCACGGCCAGGATTAGGGTAAGGGGGGGGGCGGATGAGGACAGGCTTGTTGAGCTGCATGACTGGTCTCTGAATGGGGTTGGGGAAAGGGCCAGTGGGGGGTGGGCGCATGTGCATCACCATGCCGCCCTGAACAGTTGGGACCTATTGGTGCCGGGGGGAATAAATGAAGACACAAATAATTAGCATGGCAGTATTGAATTTGTTCGGGATTCTTTGTTTTGTTTCTTCAAACTTATTTCATCAGTTAAAGACAAATGGTGCATATTGTATTCCACCAGCAAGTTATGTCAGGTGAGGAAAATCAGGACGGTGTTATTCAATGTGAATTATTCAAAGTAAACCCTGGGCTAACATTTTGAGATGCAGGATATACACAAACGTTTAAAAAAAAGGAAAATACCTGCTGAGCGTAATGTGGAGGCAATGGACCAACCGGCCCCCCAGGACCAGAGGGCTTCCCACTGGGGCTGGCAGAGCCAGGCCTGATGGGCGGAGGAAGAACGTTAAAGAAAGCATGATTTCCAGAAATGTGCCTGTCTGATATCTGACACTCATGTCTGACACCTGCCTTCTATTTGAAGTTAGTAATAACTCACCTGTATTGTCCAGACATGCCTTGGGAATGATTGGGCTTCTCAGCAAACTGATAGCCTTTCATTTCCATCTGTGAGCCCTGAGAATATGCAAACATCATTCACATAAACAACAGAGAAAAGAGATAGGAAGAATTATACGTTTTTTTCTACACGTTTTTGTGGGATAAAATAGAGTCGGACATCAACAGGTTTTTTGGGTTGCGCATCGTAAGATCAGTAAGTCGCACCTCTCGGCTGCCGGTCATGACCGTAGGCTGGGAACCAGGTGGCATCATTCGCCGAGGGCCACCAACAGACAGGTTCTGTCCCTGCTGCAGCTGGATCGACTGGGGCAGGATGAGATGCTGCTGAGCCGAGCCGTAGCGCAGCTGAGAGCCAGGTAGGGGCATGGTCACCTGGTGGAAACAAGGATTTAAATGTTAACGTTCTCCCATGATCGTCTGATCATGCCACCAAGACTTTTACTTGGGGAGCTGACAGGAATGAGATTTAGTAGCATCAAGAGGAATACACACGGTTATTAAACTGAGCTTCAGCAATCCACTAACCTGGATGAGCTGAGAGTCCATTAGCTGGGAGGAACCCATGCCCGGCCCTTGGTTCATCTGGTTGTCATAGACGAGCTGCTGGCTGCCATTCATCGGTTGATAGTGGGAGCCTGACTGGCTCTTGACCATGTCTGAGGGCTGCATGCCAGGGAAAGCAGAGTAGGGCCCCTTGAGAGGGGCTCCGCCCGACAGCACCATGGGGCTGGGCTGAGACAGGTTGGGGTGCATGTACACCTGGGACCTGAAAGGGGAACAAGACACGGCGGGGCTGCAGAATGAGTGAAAGGAAAACAAGAAACCTAAATGGTGGTGCTACATACATGAAACGGATAATATGACTAAAGCAAATTAATGGGACCAGTGGAAATTCCATGACAGATTGAGGTGGCAGTACCTGAAGGAGGGGATAGAGTTGAACATCTCTTGGGACTGAGAGACGGGTAGACCTCCACGAAGCCCCAACTGAGCCTGAGCCTGAAGAGACGTGTGCAAAGAGATGGGAATCTGCTGGGCTGCAGCGGCCTGAGGAGATGAACAAATGCAACATGATAAGGATTCTGATAAAACACAAATAAGCACGCGTGTGTGTGTGTGTGTGTGTGTGTGTGTGTGTGTGTGTGTGTGTGTCTCTCTCGCTACCTGTTGGTAGGTCTGCTGCTGGCTCATGGTGGGAGGTACGAGGCGGGTCTGGCTGGGAAAAACATGAGCATCCAGATACAACGGTGGAATATGACTACCTAGAGAAGAGAAAACAGGCTTTCAGTTTAGTTTCACTCAAAGATTAAGCCGTCATCCAACAGAGAACATCAAAAGGTGTGTTACCTTGCATGGACATGGAAGGCGCTACTGATGCCACAGGCATTGGAGGCATTGAAACCCCTCCAAAGGAACTGTAGCTAACACCACTGGAGGAGCCAATGCTGCACGGGGGCTGAATACCGGACGCAACGCCGCCAGGAGAGCCCTGTTCGGGGAGAGACTGGGAGTTCTCCCACGCTTTGCGAGCGGATTCCATCTGAAGAAAAAGAAAGAAACATTTACAGATGTTGGACAGTCAGTTTTGCCCTCATGTTCCCAATTTTACAATGAAGGGTTTGCATGAATAGACTAATATTTCCCTTATTGTTATACGTGTGAAAATATAGAGTTTGGTGCAAAGTGGATTGCAATTGAAATACCTTGAGAGTGAGGTCAGCACTGGGGAAGGACATGGGGTTGAGGTTCATGCCAGGCTGCAGGTGGTTGGAACGCAGCATGGGGATACCCTGGTTGAGAGCAGTCTGTTTAAAGACAAACAGCTGTTTAGGATAAATTAGTTGAAAGTCAATATCTTCTGTTTTTCAAGCAAAAAAAAGGCACTTTTCCATTATCAAAACACACTTTGAAGCATTGTATTGACAATGCCAGTGGCTATTGTGACATACATGTTTAATGCATTTGGATTGCCACTGGTTATTGTATTTAAAAAGACCACAAAAGTACAGATATAGTCACTCACGTTGGTAATAAGTGCATCCTGAAGCTTGTGTACGGGATTGGACATGGGAACCGGGGCCGAGCCCGGCTGGAGGCTGAAGTCAGAGTCTTTGGCACTGACGCCAAACTCGATAGGAGGCCCCGGGAGCACCGCTTCCACATGGAGGTCCACGCCGTTGACCGGCGTTATCGGGCCCCCTTCCAGCCGATCAACACCTTCTGATCCCTTGCGGTGCTTTAGGGAGCGCTCGTTTCCAATGGGCCCTGGCTTGTGCTGTTCTTTACTCTGCTCTGGACCAGCATCAGAGTCCTGGCCAAGAACAAGACAAAGCGGTAATTGGATGACATTTCCCAATGTTGTAGCCAACTTGTACATTTTAATAATAAAAAAAGGAAAACAAACAAAACCAGAATTCAGGAATCTATTTTAACGGCAGCAAACAAAGCCGATACAGAATATGCAGCGTAAGTTCCAGTGAGCAACTGCATTGAACTACCTCAGAGTTGGGCTCGCTCCCAGTGTAAGACACCTGCTTCGTCCACGAGTCTCCCCCTGAGGACTGCACTGAAAGAGCTAAAGAGACACACAAAAGCCATTAGCAAAGAATGCAAAACATATTTCGGTTTTAGCACAATTTCCATTGCCAAAAAAGTGTAATATCTATGAAATTGATAAATATAGTTATTCCTATCATTTTAATAGTTGAGGAGACATGTACAAAGCCATATTATGTGCCCCAATAAAACAAATGTGCTCTCCATGTGGTTGCTGCTTGATAGCACTGACAAAAGCATCAAAAGCATCAAAAGCAAAGCATCTGTCCTCTACCGGAGCTGTTGGTCTCCCAGATCTCGGTTCCCAGGTTGTTGGAGGACAGTCCCTCGTCGGGTTGCTCGATGCTCATGCTTCCCTGCTTTTTAGCAAAACGTGGTGGTATCTTGGACGCAATAGTCCTGTTCTTCACTGGAACCTAACAGAGGCAAAGCATACACAACACATTTAGAAACTACCCCCGTGTGTCTACGCCAGGCATGATTACAGCGCATATGTACACTTACAGCGGATGACTGCTCCTTCCTCCTCCTATCATCCTCCTGTGGGCGTCTTTGCTTTTTGGACAAGGCGTCCTGGTATCCATCTGGATTTGAACCTGGTCCACCCGATTCTCCCTCAACTACAAAACAGACAGGTGGGGATTGAGCGACGCAATATGCATCATCATCATTACTTTGTTTTTAGCTCCAATTAGAGGACTATCCATCCTAGACATATAGAAATGTAGCAGCACCATTTTTTTCAATTTATATACAACAGTTCAACCTTCCAAAATTGTTTATTTAATTTTTATCCACATGCAAGAACACAAATAAAAAAAAACTGCACTCACTTGTGTAGCTGCTGAGCTCATACTGGGACAGAGGTTCAGGTATGTCCGTCCGGATAGATCCTTGTTTCAGGTCCTTATCGTATTTCTTCCCTGAGGGCTCGTTGGGCTCCCGCTCCTCTGGCTGCTCGAGGCTGTAGACGGAGCCCGACTCATCTGGGTTCCGGCTGAAAAACAGGAAGAGAAGAAGACAAAGGGGTTGTGATTGGGGATTCTGACATCAAAGTAACCCAATATGTGTCTCATGTTGGCACAAAACAAATATCCAAAACATGTTTCAGTTACAGATTAAGTGCAGTAAAAGCTACAGGGGCAGATGGAGCAACACAGATAAGAAATGGGAGGACATTCAGGCTCAGGGGAAACGTTGTTGAGAATCTAGTTTTAGTAGCCGATCCTCCCGTCGAGCACAGATGCCGATCCCAAAGACAGACGGGTGTGAGAAGTGCTTAGCACCTCAGGCGCAGTAAAAAAGTACAAACTATAAATCACAATTTCACTTCCTTAAACGAGAGAGCAGAATAGAAGATTGTCAAAACTGGTGTTCAGTCCCGTCGGCGTCAGTCGGAGTATATGTAGGTCAAAAATAATATGTTGTTGGTTTCCAAGTAACTATAACTACCAGACCGGCAAGAAACTAGAGCATTAAAATACTTCACCAGCACACATCGCTGATGCTTCATTCTCAATTATAATATAGTATAAAGACAGTACAAATAACATTACTTCAACTGTATGTGCTTTCTCTTATTAACCTCACCTTTTACAAGAAGACCCTCCATTCTGCCAGCTGTCACTCCTGCTGGAGGAGGAGGCGGGGTTATCTGGCGTGCGGCCCATCTTGCTCACTTCGAGCAGCGACGGCTCTCCTTTCCTGTTCTGCCGCTCCACCAGCGGTCTCTGGCTGGAGAAGCTCCTCTTGCAAAGCTCCCTCTTCTCGCCAGAGCCGGGCTCGCCATGGCCGGCGTCGGAGGGAGCGTCGCCGTGACCTGGCGGAGCTGCGGCTCCACCTCCAGCTCGCTTCTCCCTCCAGTCGAAGTCGCTGTTCTCCGATCCCGTCTCCCATTCCTCCGCCTGACCGGGCTGGCTCGGGCGTCCAGCGGGGTAGTGGCCAGCGGGCCAGTTTTCTTCCCCAGGGCCTTTCGGGCGCCCAGGCCAGGGGTTGGCCAGGTCTCCGTTTATGTACTCGTCACTCGTCCACTGGTTTGAGCCGGGCTCGGGTTGCTGCAGGCGGCGGAAGCGCGGAGGCTTGTCTTGACGGGGCGGACGGCGTCTTCGTAACATCTGCCTATCGGGGTTGTCGTTGTCGAAGTAGTACTCGCCTTCACGCTCCTCGGTGCCATTTTCCATGAAGGAGCCCGTGAATTTAGGCGGGTACTTGAGAGCCTCGCGTTCAACAGGGGGTCTGCGGGTGGAGTACGTCGCCTCCGCTCCAGGAACGTAACCGTTTTCTTGCATGGAGCCACCGGTGCTACTGAACTGGGGCCCGCGGCCCCTCCATGTCGGAACCTCCCTCGGTCCGAAGCCTCGGCTGTAAGTTGCAGTGGGGTTCAGTCGGGGGGGCAGCATGCGGCCCCCAAAACCCCTGGTGGCCTTGGGCTTCTCTCTGCTATCTAGGGCCGCCTGGTCGTCGGTGTAAACCTTGTTGGATCTCCAAGAGTCTCTGTCCGCCTTACGGACTTCTCCAGACTCCGTGTAACCTTCTCCGTTTTCAGATCCCTTCTCGCGGCGCCTCTTGGGCAGCTCTTCATACTCGGAGGTTTCACTTAGGGTCTCGCTGACATTGCGCCTGCGTGGCTTCCCCCTCTGGAACTCCTCCACGTTGCCGAGGTCCCTCGCTGCTCGGCCTCGGCCCGTCCGCTGAACAACAGGGCTGCTGTTGTTGTTGTTGTAAGCCCCCCTGAGATTCTCTCCAACTCGGCCCCCACGGGTTCCGCCTCTTGAGCTAAACTCCCTAAATCCTCGACTGCGGCCTCTACCCGTTCCCCTGACTGCGCCGAAGGCCTGCTCCTCATCGATGAAGATCCAGTTGTTGCGCCGTGGTGCTTGAGGCTCCTGAATTTCCTGGCTTTCTCGAGGCGGCTGGTTCTTGCCGATGTCCCAAACGCTCTCTTTGGGGGCGTCGTCGCTGTAAGAGCTCAGAGGCCTGTCGGTTTTGGGGGGCGCTGGCGACTGCCGCTGCCTCTCTTCGTGCTGTTTCTCAACGACGGGCGATGCCGAGCGCCTGTTGCTGGCGGGCTGGCTATCCTTCTTCAAGTCGTAAACATTAGTCAGGACTTCTTTCTCCAGGCGGTAAGGGACAGGCTTCTCCTCGGGCTCGGGTTTAGGCTTCTCGTTCTCTTTATCTTCGACTTTGAGAGCCTTGAGTACTGGTTTCTTGATGGGCCCAGTTCTGCGAGTCAAGGTGCGCCCACTGCTCTCAGGTGGCTGGCTGATATTACTGCTGGAACTGGAAGTGGGCTCGGACCACTGGCTTTGGACATTGAGTCCTCCATCTTGTTTCTGGCCTCCATCTCTTTTCCAATTGTCCTTTGAGACATCCGAGGTGTCGTCGTGAGTTTCGCTGCCGTCTTTCTGATTCTTGTCTCTACACTCTTGTTTTGGGTAATCACTTTCTGCATGAATCAACGAGTGGTTCTGCGCAGTGGCCAGCAGGCCTTGGTCGTGGTGGTGTTGCTCTCTGTCTGGGCCTCGGCTCTGGTAAGCATGATGGGGGATATCATCTCGGGGGTGGGGCAAGCACTCATTGCTCCTCTCTTCATAGGAGTCCTGTTGGGTGCAGGTCATATCGCTTCTGTGGAGAAAATATATATATATATATTTAAAATATGAAGAATGACGTCTGTAAGCAGTTTTACGTAGTAATAACGTTTTGTGAGGCCGGTTCCGATGAAGGAATGTCTTAATCTCAGAACTGCAAAATTCAGAGTCTAATATCTTAAAAAACATCTGACCTGTCATCTGGCTGACCACTGTCTGAGCTTTCATGCGGTCTCTGGTAAGGTGGAGTGAAGCTGCGCAAGGGGTAGCCATCTTGGTTCCACATGGGATACGGCTCAGTGGACGGGGCTCTCCTCTCTTGGTGCAGGTTGGAATGGCATCCCTCATCAGAACCGGGGCTGTTCAGGTGGTCTGGATGCATCATGGGCTTCATCATTCCTGCTGAACACAACCAATATATTCATTTCATAGCTTTTCCATGATAAAAAAAAGAGGAAAGTGTGGTTACAGATGTGAATGTATCGGCTCCTTTTAGCGAGTTGTTGCTGACCTGAAGAGTGGACCGCACTGGGGTAGTAGTCCACAGGAGATCGTCCTTGGGTCATACGGGGGTCCATGAAAGGAGGCATCATCATCCAGCGGGGATCGAACCCGAGGACATGTGGGGGATAGTAGCCTCGCTGGCTGTGGCTCGAGCCAGACGGGGCGGGGTGAGCCGACTGCTGCCAGTGCTGCATCTTGTATACTTGTTCCTGTAAGATGTACGCAACAAATACACTTCTAAGAGATTGTGCAACGTGTTTTTTTAAATTACTTTCAACATTCAGGTAAAGCTAATGTGAGACTTTAGAGTAATCCACGTAACCTTTCAGCAAAGAATGAATAACTATAAACTAAAAAAGGAAGAAAGGGAAGATTATCATGAAAATTAAGACTACACATCTGTGTTTTACTCTTTACGCATGACAGTCGTCATCATGGCAGCTGTTCTCCGAGAAGGAGAAAATGACGAAATAATCTTGTAAACAGCCTATTTTTGACTCTCATAGGTGGAAAGGCTCTGTTCTACTCATGTGTCCCAAGCCATGGCAGTGAGAGTGAGCCAGAGCGGATACGTTTAATTCATCCATCATCAACAGTGCAACCTCAAAATGTATTATTTTATAAAATGCCTTTGAACACTTAACCGACTCTTGATGTGAACTGAAATGTGGAAACTTTAAAATATTGCAAAGTGTATAGAGAGTCCATTTCCTGTTCTTCTTGAGACATTAGCTGCAAAAAAACCCTGACAAGTAAGTAACAATGGACAATCCAATCAAAGACAAATAGGTAAACAACCTTCCCAGGGCTGTTTGCATGCAATGACAGAGGGAGCCACTTCATTAACTCTTGAGAGTCCTCTTCTCACAAAGCAGTCAATAATACATTGACGGATGAATCTGGGATGTATTGGTTAGGAGCATCAGCTGGTGCTTACCTGTTGTTGATGGTGCTGTGGCTGCTGCTGCTGTGGCTGCTGCTGCTGCTGCTGCTGCTGCTGTTGCTGCTGCGGCTGCTTTTGAAAGCGGGGTGGGATAGGTTTGGAGGGATGGTGTCCACCGTAGTCTCCGGAGGGGGAGATGGGCTCCTGGACATCATCCTCACTGGCGCGGTAGTTAGAGAAAGCAGGTTCCTCACGATAACTATGGCCAGGAGAGTGGTCTGGGGCACACTCACTTCCATCTGGAAATCATTAGATCACAGAACAGGCTTAGAATTTGCCATTATAATCTGCAGTAAGTAGACAAAGCAATTCTTCTTTTATCACCTTTTGTGCTGTACTGCCAGTTCTCAACGTGGCCTTTACTCTGCTCCCTGTCTGGAGAAAGTGGAACCTCTTTGCCATCTCCTTCTATCTGGCACTCCTCTGTACGCGATGTCTGCCTTTCAGTCTTCCCAAACTTCTCATCCAGCTTTTTGAGTTTTTCAGCACAGGCAGCGAGCCGTTCCTCACGGGCACGCCTCTCCTCCTCGTCCCGGCGCCTGCGAGCTCTCTCCACCGCCTCCAGCAGCTCGGGTGACACGTACTTTGCCCTTGCTGGAGCCTGAGCCTGAGCCTGGCGCTGGTGATCATCTTGGTCAGCCAGTGGCTCACCTTGGATTTTCTGCTGGACCTAGAGATGGAACAGAGGCATATACAACATATCTACATTACTCCTTTGCAATAAGAAATATTAAATATTTCACTGTGGGTTACTAAAGATAATGATTTTGGTGGTTATTTGTTTATCTCTAACATTAGCAGGTGTCCATTTCTTTAAAAAAAAAAACCTTTTAACTTTCAGGAAAAGTGTTAGAAAGATGTAGCAGTCTGATCAATTGTAAAAACATGAGAACAAAGGGAGGAAGGGATGAATGCGCCATAAACCACTAGGCCTCCTATCACTTTAGACATCCTAAATTACACTGTCTGCCAAGCCCATCCACTCACATTGACAACTTAAAAGCCTCAAAGACTTGTTTAATAAAAGGAAATATCAAAATATGTAGCTCAAATGGGCAAACTTGGTTATTTTAGAGACAGATCTGTTCACATTGAAACTAGCCCCACAAAAACTGACTGCATTCCCTGCATTTTAATAACGTCTGACACATCGTTTTCAGTTGCCAAACAAGAGGCACAGCAAGGGAAAAGTCGTCAGACGCGTATCTCTATGGTTACTGCAAGGTCATCACTCCGAACTCAAAAGGATAGTCTCACTTGAGGGTATATGAAGGCACACTGCTATTCATATGCTCTGCAGTTGCATCTTAGATAAGTCATCTCAGTGGAGAAGGTCGAGTGGAAAAACACAACAGTGTGTTGTTACCAGGGGGTCCGTAGGGAGATATCTGCTGTTGGTCTTCCTGGGCTGCTCGGGGTGGTGGTGTTGGTAGGGGTAGCTCTCCTCCGGGCCCTCCTGAGGGTAAGGCACCTCACCTGAACCAAGGGAGGTTATGCAGTCACGCTGGAGCTCTCTCTCCCTCTCTTTCTCCCATTCAGTCCTAGAGAAATAACGTATCAAAATTGAGCGTGGGACCCTGTAAAGCAAGTGCAAACAAACAAACAAGACTATACTCTTATTTGGCGCATGAATGATCCATCAGGAAATAGATCTCACCACATCCTTTTCTTTTCACCGGAGGGGTCATCTTCGTCATCACTGAACTTAAGCTTCTCACTATAGTCCACTTCCTCATGGAGTCCTAGACAAACAACAAACTAGCAGTCAGCGGCAGCAAGGTAGGATGGGATGTAGAGCATTGGAAACACGCTCTCAGCTGGGAAACCGGAAAAACAAAGTGGGACTTCCTGCATGCAAACGGAGCTCCATTGCAATCATAAAGCCACCGAATGCGATTCAAAACCGGACTTCAGTATCGATAATGAGTGGCGTGAAATAAGCACCACATACGAGCAGTCTATCACTACTGAGAAAGCTTAGGTGACTTAATACATGAATATAATGCTACATTTAGAAGAGTAACCTTAGCAACATTTATCTGGCCGAATGAAAACCACAAGCTGTGTTCTGAGCAACACATCCTACTTTCTTTATTAACAGGGACACACAATTTCTTAAAAGAGATCCATCATATGCCGTCACCGGAAGAGCCATAGGTTCCCGACCACTGCTCTAAACCATAGCAAACTCACTCATTATCATCTTGTAGCTTTCGTATAATCTTGGATGGACGCAAGCTATGGAGACGAGTAGCTGCTGCACATTACAGCGTTCATAAGAGGGGGTTGAACGAAATTCCCATGCGTCCAAGAAATACTGACCTGCCCACCCATCCTCAGTGTCATGGTCAAGTTCATCCAGATCCTTCAGGTCATCTGCATTGATGATGGCTGGACGTTGCGGTCTCTCACCAGGCCTGCGGATGGGCTGAGAAGAGGGTCGAGGTGGAGCTCGAACAAAGCGGTTCTCTCTTCTGACGTCACCGCTGCAATCAGAGATGGTAGAAAGACAAATTAGCCAATCTTGAAACCATCTGGCTTTCGACAGATAAGCCTCTGGGGGCAAGGGGCTATATTTGTGTACTTTCGTGTACCCGGGCGAATAATTTATTTTCCGTGCACTGCTCGTTTTTTTTACAGCTAAATTTGCATTAAGCTGCAAGACTGGAGTAGAAGTTGACGTCTACAATCAGTGTGTTTCACAAGTTTACTAATCTAAATCAGTCACATGACAGCTGATGGGTTCCAGGATGCATTTCTGCCCCTTTTGCTCTTCACGCATTCGGTTTAACTGCATTTAATCAAAGCCTGCTTGACCATGATTGTATCAACACTACAACATATAAATGCTTTAGTATAAAAACACTTTTTATTTTTAACGCAACCCTTTTGATGACAAAATCTTGTCTAGCTGCCTTCAGATTTTACATGTGAATCATCCAACTTTGCAAAAAGTTTGGGTCAAACTAGTAAATGAATGGAGGAACGCTCTTACATTGTGACTGTACTTACTTGACGAGCTCAGGTTTGGCGTAGCCTTGTCTAAAAGTAGGCTTGTTGTCAAATCGAGCTGGAGCTGCTACAGTGGCAGGAACGTGCTCTGTACCTGGGGCTTCACGTGTATCTCTGGAGCACATCTGAAAACAGCAGGTTGAAAAAACGCGTGTTTATAGCAGAAAAACATTGAGCCGTCAAAAGGATTTGGGGTTTTTCTGACCATTTCCAAAGGCACATTTTTCAGCAAACTGTATTCTTTCCTTCGCATAAACAATGACCTAAAGTATAGTACTTACAAATGCAGGCAACATGTCATGGTAGACGGCATTCGAAGTGTGATTAAGCTGATACTGCAGAGCAGTAGGGATGGTTGTTCTGCGGACAGGCTGGGCAGGTCTCAGCGAAGGCTCCTTGGGGTCAAGGACTGGTGACTGAACCGTCACTACACTAGAAGAGGTTGTGCCGGTGGCAGAAGGGGGGTGAGATGAGGCGGGAGGGGTGCCATTCTCACCCAGGGCAGTGAGCTTACCCTCAGGGTCTGTTGGCAAGCCCAGGGTCAGGCACGAGGGCTGAAGGTTCCTGCCACCACCTTCCCTCCAGCTCGTCACATCTTAAAGTGCGGAAGGTTACATTTCAGAAACGCTAACGGCTAATCATCCCACAAGTCATCTATTCTCCCCGTTGCCTCTTTTAAAAATGAAAATTCACGATAAAGCTGTTGAACTTGTTTTACAACATCATTAACACTGAAAAGTCTTGCTGCCAATGTAATAATTTGTCTTCCAGCAGACGTCAATCTTTCTACGAGACGGCCAGGAGAGATGAGTGAAGACTTACTCTGGGGGCGGAGGCTTGGTCCGGGCCCATACGACGGATCGAAGCCGCTTCTTTCCTTGCCAGCCCTGTCCTGTTCTCCAGCTGCCTTCAGCGTGGGAAATTCCTCGTGAGAGAAGGGCTGAAGTCGGTTTAAGACCCTTAAACCTGAGGTGATCATTGAAAGAAGATGCATTTAGAAAAACAGTTGTCTGCCATATTGAAACAGAAGAATGTTGCACTCATTGCAAAAGACGCGTGGGTCACAATCCGGACATAATATAATTCACCATTAGCCCGTCATCTAACTTTAAACACAGCTCACGCTCACGTATCGATTAATCTCAGGTGACTCACCATCTTTTTCTACTGCCTTTCCATTTAGCTGGGCCCATTGCTTTGGTCCACCTGTGTTTGTGTTCTGTGGAAATAAAGAAAAATATAATTCACAGCCTAATATTCTTTTACTCTCTTTGATAGGTAGTATTTTATTATCTTAATAAATTGTGGTACATCTCGACTCTTGGGTTAGCTAGATACCAAAGGAATTATCAAAGATGGGATTGTACGGCAATTGTTTAGTCAAATCTATTTTACGGCTGCAGGGTACTAATTACTATTTTCTTTACAAAATTTGATTTAATCTGTATTAAGGAGTGCTTCTCCAAAAATCAAATTAGACAGAAGTTAATCTTCATGACGTAAAAAGAGGAAAGAAAAAAAATGTACAAAATATCCCATGTTGCACATAGCAACACATACACACCTCTTGATTGGCTGCCAGTGAGGGCTTCTGAAGATTGGAGACAGATTTCTGTGAAGCCAGCTGTGGCTGCAACTCCGGCAGCTGTGGTGTTGATGCAATAGAACTACAAATAAGGGGGAAAAAAGTGTGGTTACATTTTGTCAGAGCGGGCCACAACCAGTCTCATCAGAAGCGGAAAGTTTGGAACAACGGCTGACTTTTGCAAAGCTGGAAGCTTTATTGAAATGTTTCTGAACGTTGCCTTCTGAGAAGGATAAAAGCGTTTTAAGACGATACTGGTCTCTTAGAACGCAGCTTTTCATTGCACCCAGTAGAGTTAACTTGGTTTCTTTCATTGCTCCACAGCATATTTCTTTATGACTGAAAACCATAAAAAAGGCCCAAAATATATTTGCATCTTAAAATAAACTATAAAAGAATTAATTGTAGCGCAGTAATTCACCTGAATCTTGATATAATGATTATCTAGGTGGAAAGTTTAGAGTGTTTGAACCATTCCACAATTACCTCTTTTGATCGGGTTGCTCCTGCTTGTTCGCCCATCCTGTACCGTCTTTCGGCACAATAATCACGTTGGGATCGTTTCCTTTGTTTTCAGACTTCAAGCTCGGCAGGTGAGCAGGCGGGGGCATGCGCCGGGCTGCGGCCACTTTGCCAAGACTCTGCAAGCCATGTCGCGGAACTACTGGGAGAGAAAACACAGAGCGATAAGGCAAGAGAATTCACATTGGGATTGACTGATGGTGACAAGAGACAACAATCATCAAACATACCTGCGTTTTTCTGATTTTCAGTTGATTTTCCCTTGTACTTGTCAAATAGGCTAAGTGAGGAATACTTGCTTTTCCCATCCTTGGACTTGGTTATTTGCCCCAAACGATCGGACATTGCGATGTAATGTCATCGAGTATGGAAATTTTTTGTTGTGCCTCTTCCCAGTGTCTTCTGATTCTACAAAGCAAGGAAAAAAAAGAAACGTCAACCATAAGCACACACTTTCCAGGGAGAAAAATTTTTTAACATTATTTACTAGTGTGCAAGTTACAATTTCACTTGGTCGCATTGGACATCGGCCAGTCTATTTCATCTCCGCCTCATAAGTAATTGCGACGCAAGTCTACAAAACATCCATTTAGCTGGTACCGTGTTCTCGAAAAGAAGCGGCCTCCAGCTGGAGGAGGCTGGTGGGAAGTTGAAGCTGAAGGATGGGACCAAATCATGTGCTGGCGGATATTAGGCTGTGACTCTGGTAGAAGTTTGGCAACCAAACAAAGCCATCTGGCTTACGTGGCAAACAAGTTGTTATAGCTTTAGCTTAATGTGTAGCACTGATGAGTGTGATATAGGCGGTCTTGACCGCAATGCATGAATTTGCAGGGAATTAGAAATAACTTTACTTTTTTTCATCTTTCCAGCCCAACGATTACAATTTTTATTTGAACAAGTTCTGGGTCAGAAATCTATCTGCCTAGAGTCTGCACATTGCTAGTCAGAGAGAGGGGTGCTGTGTGTAGCTTTTGCAATATGCATACATATTCAACTTTTAATCAATAAAGCAAGGTAATGAAGAATTAGTCGCCTTTTGTCAGTAGCAGTTCTTTAGGGCCCTTGGCCACACATTGATCTGAGACTTTTCAACATATAACAGTTTTACAGAAAACTACATTTGCCATATTGGCTCTGATCAGTTTGGAACGGGTATATTTTGTGCTTATGTAAACAAAAGATGTGATTTTTTTCCTAATTATTATTTGAATTTTAAATGAGAACATGTGATTAACTTTGTCTAAAATACCATCAATCCTACACACTTAGCGTACCTGTGAACGAAATCAATGCTGCTCTACATGTCAATAATAATGGTACGCAGGTTTGAATGAGACCAAATCACTATGTTCAATAACAAAACAAGACACCAATCAATCTGAGCGTCACCATTTCCCCCACGTTTTTGTATGTATGATATAACCGCTCACGTGTGTGGATTATCCAGAGTAATGGGGAACATTGTTTCTGTTGCTTCTGGGCATTTCAAAATATGTGTTCTATGCTTTGATCACAATAAAATAAAGCCGTCACATAAACGATCAGTTTGGCTATATTAATGGGCCTTTTTGAAGCATTTTGGCAGAAATGTCTATAAATTATTTATCATCTGACTACTTTACGCCAACAAAAATTAACTTGTAACATGTTTGCAGAAAAGCATTGTGGCACGTGTTGAAGTTAGAAACAATCCTGAAGTTACACACTTGAATAACGTGAAATTGTTAGCTCACACATACTTTGTTATCAAAGAAACTTTACATATATCCAAGGTTATGCAACAGCATGTACTACTGTTATGGCACCAACTACAGAAGTACACAAACATGTAGATAAACACAATTATGCAGGACACTTAAGTTACTCAATTTAAATAACTCAACAATTCAGTCATTAATTTGGTTTTACAGTGAGCTCATATTTAAAATTACAGGATAACAATATGTTGTTCCCAAGACTGGATGAAATATCTCCAAATTGAGGGAATATATTTGATATCTTAAAAACACACTTGAAATGTGCCACTAGTCAAGTGGCTGGAAACACAAACTACAGCAATATCAGTGAAACAAAGAGCCAAAAAAAAAAACATAAATAAAATGCTTGTGCCCAAGACAATGAAATAAGATAACTGCACAATACACAATGTGTTTCGAGTTAAATGTTCCGATACGTGGAAAAACATGAATAAACATTTGTATGACGGCTAACGTTAAGTTGCGCTGACATGTTGAGGCCATATCTTCATAGAAGTACCAACACAACGTAAATGTGATGAGTAATTTGGGCTAAATGCTCGTGTTTCATTGATTGTATAACTCGTTACGGCAGTAAAATCCCCCGTTTTGTTTGAAATAATATAAACTAAAGCATCTGCAAATAATTAAGGTCGCTTGAGCCGAAAACCAGACGACCCCATAACGTAACTCGGGTTGTCGAAGGCCGCTCCTCTGCAGCTCCGCATAGGCGTTTTTACCGGGATTTACCATGAGAAATATCCGCCCATCAAGGTCGATTTAACGGAGGATTAAAACAAATATCACCATTATATTACATTTTCATTTCAGATAAAACTCTGGAATTTCGTTAAAGATCACCAAAATAAACCTCGCGTTAATTGACATTTGTTTAGAAATGGAGGCTAACATTATGACAGCGAACGTGAGAAATAACTTGACGTAGTTTGCATTTACGGTAATTTTAAATCAGACAATCGACAGAAAACTAAACAATAACCAACGCTGCGTATGAATGTATAAGCTGTATGTGTAACATGCTTTTAACCCCGCGAAGAATAGGGTTTGACCTCCTTCGCGTTAGCTGGAGATGTCGTTACCTCATTGGAAGCTAATGCTAATTCCGGCACATGACACAAGACAGCAGCCACATCGCTGCACAGAAACAAAAACACAATACGTTCCAACTGAAGTTGTTAATATAAAAAAACAGTTGTAAAACAACCGAAATTAATATTAGCCTCAAAGTTCCTTGAATTAAAACGTCAATACACAAACGTCAAAAAGGGTACGCGCTAGCCATCACTGGTAAAAGAAGCTAGCTGGAGACTGGATTCAGCGGCTATGTAAACATGGCCAGCAGCGGAGGGGTGTATCATGTCGTATTTTATTTGTTTTACAACGAATTAGACTGAAAACATGAGGACAAATGTCTAATGGTCCGTAAACCAAAGCTGGCTTGTAGATCCAACAACACCTGGACACTCATTCTTACTCACATGTTCTAGCTTCGCCAGTCGTAGGTTTCTCAAAAACTGGCGACACAGTAACGCCGTTTAACTTCCAGTCTCGCTAGTGTTTCAAAAACAGAGAGTTTGCGGAGCGTTTGCAAGTGTGCACGGCGATAGTAAACACACTGGTGTTAAGAGGAAATCCAGGTGAAGACATTCAGACCGACGTTAACATTTTTCCACCGTTAGTTTTTTTTTTCCCAACAGAAAGATCTCACGACAGCGATGGGGATGTAGGGCAAGGCGATTAAAAATGGCTGCTGCCCAGAACAAAGCAACAATAAAACTGGGCAGCGGAGAAGACGAGTCAAATATAAGATTTCACACAACCACCCGCCTCCATAACTCACCGACTCAACGACTTAGTGTATCTTCTGATCAGTGACGGTGATATATTTCCACAAAATGCTGTGTATTCGAAGGATGGATGGAGATTGAAAAGCCCAATCTTCATAGGTTGAACCGATTTTCAGCGGTGTTGCTGGGGTTCTACCCGGCCTGGAAATGAACACGGCTCCGTGGAGGCTGGCTCCGCTCCGCTGGAACGTCATACGTCACCAGACGTCGTTGACACGACACAACAGGCGCCTCTGCTGGTTGATTCTAGCAACTGCAGAAATGCCATATTATTTTTTTTAGCAATGTTCAATCATTTTATGAATACATGTTATCTTACACGCTGCTGTAAATGCCATTGCAGGCATATTAACATTTAATGTAATTAATAATATGAGATCAAATAGGGAGCACCCGGAGTAGGCTATTCAGGGATAATGTGTCTGTTGCACATACAAAACTAGAATGGGCACTCGGTAGAGCGCATAACTTCGCATATCACAAGATTGGGCATTGAATAATGAACATTTTGGCATTAGTTACATGCAAATTGGATAAAAAAATTACTTAAAAATAAGATGTTTACCTTTTCATGATCTTGACCTTTGACACAATCGATCCCAACATCTTATCAAATGGTCCCCGGATAATAACCAATCATCCCACCAAATTTCATGTGATTTGGTTTAATGCTTTTTGACTTATGTGAATTACACGCACGCACACACGTATACAATTACACGGTGATCAAAACATAACCTTCCGCATTTTCAATGTGACGGTAATAATGTCCTCTGCTGTTGAACGACATTACCATTACATTGATGGGGATGGCTTGGACTGCATTTATATATCGCTTTTATTTAATGGACTGTATCCCATTCATCCATTCACAACTACATCCATGTAGCCATACAGCAATACTGTAATTTAAAAGATGTGTGAGGAAGAGGCTTGTCTTGTGGAGCGGGCACCCCATGTACCGGGGGCCATTGGCCTTTCTGCATGTCTACCCCTCTCTGTCCCCCTGTCCTTTGAATAAAAATAATCTTGATCAAATCTAATAATAATCCCAAAAGATTTGTGTAGAATACATTAGAATATTCTACTGTATGTACAATGTATTGAAATTAAGTCATGTTATGGCTGTGATTTTATTCCGAGTGTGACTGACTCGTTTTACTGTCGGATCTCTGATAGAAAATTGTCTTTTTATTGAGTTGAAATATTTCCATTTAAAAAAAGAAAAGTTAAAACAATACCTTCTGTATTCTTTTATTGTCACTACTCATTCACTCACACACAGTATGACACAGTATTTAAGGTACATCAAATGGATGAAATAATAGATTGAGCATTAAAAAACAGAGATGCACAACATTAAAATACAACAGATAACTCAATGTTCACATTTCATTACAATGGAATGTTATGATTTTCTCTGTTTTCTGCCTTTTTACTTGCTTTTCAAAGGTCAGGGTCTCTTATATTTGTTGCTTTGAATCCTTAAGAAAATAAAAAACAGTATTTTCCCTGAGCATTTCCAGTGCTCATAATAGTCAAGACAAGCAGAGCCCTCTAGAGGGAGCAATTGTCTTACCCTTCATCGACCATTCCTTTCAAATGCCTGTAAATATCTCCCACTAATCCACTTGTCTACTGATGCTTTTATTAAAAATGAAAAAAACAGTAATATTGTATATGTTCTTGCAGCTATTTTGCATACTCGTGACATCTGCTTTTAATTAGCCTGCAATGCTTCCAATGGCCACAGGAGTTAGTTTATCCTAATGAAGAAATCTTTCTGAAAATACAGACAATGCAAACGTCATTGACAATAACCAGAATACCTGTTTTGGCATTAAAACAAGCTCAGAGCTTCATACCTGCACCATACACAAAGATCAGTGGCACCTGGCTAGTTGCGGAGTCTAATGTTTCCCCAGAGCGGGACACAGACAGAGCATCAGGAAGTCGGGCTTCTGTTGAGTCAGTGCATATGAACCCTGCAGAAACAGGCCTGTCAGCGCTATCAGCTCTCACCCACAGGGGTATTTTTGGGTACATGCAGGGTTATAGAGTCCTTGTACTGGGACAACTTTCAATTAGTGATGTCTTTTTAGTTGCATTTTTTTAGGCATGTAATGTCACTGAGACACAGGAGGTTCTTAAAAGACATTTGAACGAAAGGCTTTCATTATTTGGGAAGCCTTGATATTTCTAGGCAGTCACAATCTCAACAGGGGAACCTCCTGAAGACGTGATGGCACCTTTGTTTATTTTTCATGATGAAAGAACAGGGCCTTGGTTTTGTCTGCGTTAAACACTAGTCTGAGGTAGAACAGGTGTGACTGAATAGTGTCAAAAGCAGACGGCAGATGTTTAAAGGCCACGGAAAAATGGGGTGCACAACAATACACAATCATATCATCAACGTAAAGATGGACTTAATGGATCAACACTTTGGCTATTTACATAATTTGTGGAAAGGGTGAGTCCTAAAACTAAATGTTGTGGCACATCTTTGGTGACATTTGGAAAACCGGAGGAGACAACACTGAACTGTACAGATCCTTCCAAGATGTATGCATGGTCAGAGAAAGAGTCCTCATATACCGTGGTGTCAAGTTAGGCCGCTGCAGCTTCATGACTGGAAATCCAATATTTATTAAACTGACCTTGATCTTTTATTTATATTTTCAACATACACTTTTCCTAACAATGCACACACACAAACAGGTAACACCCACACATCTATGTTTTGTGAATCTCTTTCCTCTCTGACTCTGTCAGTGTGTTTTAGAGGCAGTTTCTGTTCCTGCTATGTAAACTGTTTCAGAGCACACACCATGGGCCTTGTTTCCTGTCGCTTTTCTGTGGCAAGAGTTGTGTGACAGGAAACTAGAGTCAAAGTCTGGAAAGACACAGACTGAATGACATTCAGAAATATTGTTGCATCAATACATTCCTGTTTGCTCTCTCGGTTAAAACAAAAATGTGGTCTACAAATATGTGGATGCAGTTAACAGGCAATCCTGAAACACTACTTTAGCTTTATGCCAAGTAAAAGCCCTACTTTGCGTACTATATGGCCTTATAGGTGCACTGCAAGGGCTGAGAATGAATAGAGGGCCGTCACAATTCTCTTTTAGTTTGATGTAAAGGAGGTAATGCTTTGTGGAACAAGTAGGATTTAGGAAATGTGTATTTTCCTCTTTAAGAAATGTATAATGTCAGAGCTGTCTGTTGACTTATAGGGTTTCCCACTTCTTTGTTCTTTTGGGATACTTAACAGTTGATGTGATTATTGAAGCAATCATCACAATGTGTTGCGGAAAGCCTCCAAAATAATAAGCAGTTAAGCTTCCGATAGCATTCAGCTGATTCATTAACGTTTATTAAATGATGTTTTCCTCATTCTAGTTCGCACACACATTTTAAGGAGTGTTGCAGATCAACAGATGCAAAATAATCCACACACACACACACACCATTCACCCTGAATATTAACATTAATACACCAAAAACATTGTTAACACTAAAGAAATAATTAAAAACACAAAGACGTCAACGTTTTACTGACAGCCCGCCTCATTTTTATTAATGCTGGAAAAAAACAAAGTACAAACATGACATACAGATCCCTGTACAGAACTATGCAAACTAATGTAGGCGACAACAAACTGTATTTACACATCAAACCACAAAAACAAGTTTGCAACAAAAAAACAGCAGTTGTTAATCAAAGGTCCATCAAATTAAAAAATTAAAAATAAAATAGAATTTGTTCAAACTGATATTTCTAACTGATATGTCTTACTTTGTATGCCACTATTCAGGCATGCACGCACGCACTCGCCCACACACACACACACACACACACGCTTCAGTTGTTTTTTGGGGCACACAATCAGCATTGAACATAAATAAGCATCAGTTAGGCCGATGGGCTGACTGCAGTAGCATGAAATGAAAGAGCTGAAGAGAAATATCAGCTATGAAGCATAAATGGCACGTTGTAAGGAAATGATACTTTACCCCATGAGAAAAGTATTACATTTTGCGTGTGTGACATTTCTTTTACACAAGCAGCTAAATTCAATGTCTTCAAAATAGGTTCATATTTGATAAACATTCGAACAGAAGAACAGAATCCCCTCAAAGATATACAAACATAATAGTCATGCCAAAGAAGAACAATGTGGGATATCCAAACAACAATCATGTTGTATATTTTAGTGTTATATCCAATATTATAGCCTTCCACCAAGCTGTTCAGTGTTCAATGTAGTTGAAGTATATCAGCATTCCAAATAAGAAAAACATGAATATTCAAAACAAATGAAAAAAGAGGAAGAGGTAGCCGGGAAGGAAGACATAAAAGGAAGTAAGACGGCAAAGAGGAAGAGGCACACGGACTCAATAATCAGTTGTTGAATAGAAAGGGGTTCAGTTTTGGATAAAGGGCACAGGCTTTCATACTGTATAATAATCACAAATCAAATAAACAACAACGAATAAATCGTTCAAAACCCTACGTATACATTGTCACCAAATCATGAGCTTGCAGTAGTCTGAGTTCTCCTTTAATCATTAGTACTTAATTGAGAGCCAGGAGCAGTAAAGGCGTGTTTTAGTAGGTTTGACTGAAGCTACTAGGATGGGTGAAGCATTATGAATGTTTCGTGATGTCTTGTGATCTGCCTGTCTTGGGTGCTACATGCAATCCAGCATCGGATTCCTAAATATGGATGCTTCTCTGTTGACACCCTGAAATAAGAACGTCAAACCCTTACAAAAATAACATCATCGGACCTAAGTCCCTGACATTGCGAGGTTAGTGTATCAAATAAGCCTTGTGTGCGAGCATAGCCTCATATCAAAAGCTCAGAAAAAGGGGCTCCAGCTGAGCGTGCTGATGGAAATAAGATTCTGACAGGTGTTTGATGTGAGCCACACCGTCTCCATCAAGCTAAAGTGGAGCAAGCCCAGTGCAAAGCCACACAGCATATCAGTTAGGTGGTGTTTCCCCAGCAGCACCCGGGACATGCCCACCAGGAAGGCCCACAGCACCAGCAGGATGCGTAGCGGCACAGCCAGCACCAGGTGAGACAGCAGGAACTTGGAGACCATGGCGGCCCGGCTGGCGTGAGCAGCTGGGAAGGAGTAGAGGTCCATCGCGATGGAGTCCATTAAGCCCGGCGTCTCCTCCCAAGGTCCTTTGCGCTTCACCAGCCTCTGGAGCCCAGCCACCGTCAGCATGTCAAGAATGAGGGCTGTGGAGAAAAGGGAGTTATTGCACTGGTGAAAAATAATTGCTGAAATGCTATAAAGTAGACAATTCTAGTGGTGGAAGATTAATACTTTTAATTTTGATAAATCAGACAAAGGAATAACAATTGTAATAAGAGTGTAACAGATAATTAGCATCTAAGAGGAACACACTGCCTCAGTGGACAGCATTTTATATATTACAGCGAGTCTTCAAATAAAGCATAAAACAACTATAGCACATGTGCAAACAGATATCTTGGTGACCAAGAATAACCAATCAGGCATAGAATACCGTCTAGCATTTGCTTTGAGTCCACATACCGGACATTTGCAGATGCCTTTTATAGCTCCATGGCTGTACCAGAAATATCCCGACCATTTCCATCTTTAACTTCTGTTCAACGCCACCATCTCTGTACACACTCAGTCAGCCACGTGCTAAATAACTGTCAGTTGTCTGATAAATTGATAATGCTTGCCTGATTCTCATTCTAGTCCTCCACTGGCTGTCCTAACAGGGACATGGCTTTTATCACTTCTATCCAGTGAGGAGGAAGAGACATCTCAATGCCATGGAAGAGATGTGAGTGAGGACTTTGCCGCAAGGCCCAAGCGATAATAATGAATGTTATTCCAAGCCTGTCTGCTCTTCAACTGAATAATTATTATTAAAGGTATTATTGGGCAGAAATCTTTGAAATTGTTTTGCCACGAAAAGTCCTCACCGAGATGGTTGTCCAGGTTGGATTTCTAAAAAAGTGTAAACACTGACATATTAGCATCTTAAAAGTCAATATGGTGAACTTTAAATGTGTATTTACACATCCAGCTCAAATGGAGCAACATTATCAAGAAGTGTAAGTGTTGTTTGTGTCTTTTTGATGAAAATAAATTCCCTCTCCTTTTAGCTTAGTTTTGGTCTCCACCAACTCCTGTGCAAATAATATGTCTCTTGAGCTGCTAAATGCTCCATGTGTTCCCCAGACAGTCACACACTTTATTTGTTTGCCTTTGGGTGCTCGACAGGCACCAAGCGTAAAGGTTTTAGAGCATTTGAACGAAAGAGAGTTGCCTCCTGTGGTTAAGAAGAGCAGACAAGAGCGGTAAGAGTGATCCAAAAGGAGTCAACGGTACTGATTGGCTGATAGTTGTCACGAGTGTTTCCTTTCACATTATGGCCACTTCAATTATTGATGGGTTCTTTTGCTAATAGAAAGTCTGGAACTCCACACAGGTAAGACACTTGAAATATATAATGATGACCTATCTGTTAAATCAAGCATAATAAAAAATGAGTTAAACACAAAAGCCATGTGATGTCATGTCTGTTTGTAACTGTCATCATCCACGCAGGCCTCACATCAGAGGACACGCTGCCTCACTTATCTGACCTCGTCTGGAGAAGCGACGGTCGTGATGTCATGGATATTGTTGCAATCACATCTGCATACCTGAAGTATCTATTAGTTGGCTTAATGCTATTTTTTAAATATATATATATATATATATATATATATATATATATATATATATATATATATAACTGAGATACAGAGAAGAAGAAGAAGAAGAAGAAGAAGAAGAAGAAGAAGAAGAAGAAGAAGAAGAAGAAGAAGAAGAAGAAGAAGAAGAAGAAGAATTATGTGTACAGATTGTAAAGCCCTCTGAGGCAACTTTGTAATTTGTGATATTGGGCTGTACAAAATAAACTGAATTGAATTGATTTGAAATGTTCTCCTGACAGACCTCAATAGACTATAAATTATCTTGGACTCACAAATACTCAACAACACTCGGAGCTGTCCCACACACAACACAGCAGTGTCCTACATCCAGAGATTTACTGGCTTCCAATCAGAGGTTAATGTAGCCACAGCCAGGAGATTTGTACTGCTCTTTTGTCATTAATCTGTGTGTGTGTGTGTGTGTGTGTGTGTGTGTGTGTGTGTGTTTGTGTGTGTGTGTGCGTGTGTGTGCGTGTGTGCACTTGTCTGCAATCCGATGCAACTCTGCAGAAAATACTAACTTTAGATATATTTATGATTTGGAGTCAGTACTTTATGAATTGCATCTTTTGTTACATTACATAATGGTAAGGTGTAACGCATAATAAGAATTTGCATCAACACCATGAAAAACACATTATAAAAACCCTCCCTTTAATACAACATATTGACTTTACTAAACAAAAGTGACACGTAGACATTCTGTCTTTTTCTTGTTAAGTCAGAATTAGCTGATTTTCCTCTTTTCTCAGTTGTTGGGGGACACTTAGTACAATGTTTGTAATGTGTCAATCAGAACAATTATTAAGGATTAAGGAGCATTTGGTATCATTACGTTTATCAGTTTTAAAACACAAACTGGTACCACTTTCTAACAAGCCATACCTTATATTTAAAGTGTGCACTATAATGTCTTTATAACGGTACATAAATAATTCATCAATACTTTATAGAGCACTAATAAATCAGCCATAAGTACAATCTTTAGGCGGTCATGTTGTGGAGACCAGTTAAGCATCCCATGATCAATGAGGTATGTACAAAAGATGTATTAATCATTGAAAATACAACTTAAACCCTCATTAAAAATGTATGTGATTGAATGGCAGGAGCATTGTATGCAGTGACAACAGAGTGGAGAATAACACAGCTGGTGGATTTCACCCGCCAACCTTTACAAGGGAAGGAAAAGAAGATTGTGAACGCACGTCATTCTAGTGACTTGCTCCTCCTGCGCGGTGCATTCTGGGTACCAAACTCCTACAGAAGTTTCTGAGAGATTAGATGGTGAGTGTGGTGTGGCATTTACCAAGCAGCAGGTTGACCAGCACCTCTTGCCCTGCCAGAGTGTTACTCCTCACGAGACACACGATAGTGCCAATGATCCACGTGATGCCGTGGCCCGTGAGCGCCAACAGGGCCACCATGGAGCGGCAGCCTCCCCAGGCGGAGGACGTGTTGGCGCACACCCCCATGCGCTTGGACATGCAGATGTCAATGGCGAAGAGGGAGTTCATCGCTATCCCCTTGAATGAAGGGTTCAGCAGCATGCAGTCTTCCTCTGGCATCTTGCCCGGCTCTCTCTTGTCCTTGTTGCCATTGTCGGCGGGTTCTTCGCTCGGCACGCTCGTTTGTTGCTTGATTGGACCCGGTCGCCTCGCGCCGCCTCGGCTCTCCGAGGAGCCGCCGACTCCACCGCTGCTGCCGCCGCGGAGAGGCTGGTTCAGGGATACGAACTCGGGTCTAGTCAGGACGTTGTTTCTCTCCCGCGCCCTCGATCTCACATTGTAACTCGAGGGCATGTTTTGGATGGGGCCAAGTTCTCCTCCGTTCGGCGCAACAAACCGATTGCCAATCTCCGGAAGATGATTCAAGTGGTGCGAGTTGACCACGACAGTGGAAGCTCCCAGGATAAACCCCCTGCACAAGTCCTCCCCCTCCTGTGGCCTTAATAGATATATTTAGACCCAGTGGAATGTGCGATGGCCATGCTGTTTATACCGCGGTGGAGAGTCTCTTGAATGGCATCTCGCCTCGGCCAATCCAGTGAAACCCGATCTACAGCATGGAGATAAAATAACAACATGAGCATCTCGTTACGCCTCAGCATGGCACAATCACACGGCAAACAGGTGCTTCCGCTGTGTGCTTTGCTGACAAAACAGGCTCGGTGTCGGAAATGTGCACGAAAAACGCAATACACACGGTGTCATCTTACCAAGCGAATGATGAATATGAAGCACCGCGCGTCGCTCTAAATCTGCCCCGCAACCTCCATAACACCTCTGATACCCAGGCAGCGTGGACAGAGGGGGGATCCGGCACAGCGCGACGCAGGCAAAACCTGAAACGGTTAACAGTCGGCCGACATTATCAACAAAGGGCGAAGACGAAGCAGCCCAGCCTGTGCAGCACTCGGCACTTCCGTGCGGATTTGACGTAGTTTACGCATAAACCCGATTCCACCTCTGCAGTGCGCTCTGCTGTGGAGTTCTCCAAGGTGCTTAAACAGACAGGAACAGGACACAGGAGCACCCTGTTTTGATGTCAGCTTTATTGAGAGGGAGGATTATCAACCTGCTGCAATGTTTCTGAACAAAAAACTAAGAAAGATCAAATCAAACCGCATTATCAAAAAACAATTGCCCAGACAATAAAACATATTCATTATGTTGTATGTTTTTTTTGTGGAAAACGTAAATATCCAGCTTTCCTTTTAAAGCTCTTTTTTTAAAGTAAAATTAAATAAACTTAATTGGCATGAATGTTGATGGCAATTACAGTTAGCCATCTTTTAATAGGACTATACATATAAACAAATATACAGGTAAGTAAAATACACGAGTAAGCATACGTTTATGTTATTATTTATTTATCCCCCACGTTAATTATTTAAACGAATGTGATCAAGTCAGTAATACAAAATGCTACTGCTACACAAAGACTACAGCCTTTGATAATGTGACTACATTATTATAATTACTACATCGCGCATGTGCAAAGGGATATACGTTAAATGACAACATATCCTTTTCGACATCGCACAGAAGCTCGCAGCCCAGAAGGTGGTTTGAGGTGAAAATATTTCTAACGTTATCCTCCTCTCGGCGCCTACATTACCCAGCATGCCTGCAGCTCAGAGCGGAAGTGTCGCCTCAAAGATACTTATAAAGCTGCTACCCGGCTGAAGTAGACCAATACGGAGCGGGGTGAACCTGCCGTGGCAGCGATGGGACGAGCACGGAGAAATGACAGCTTGGGCAGGATTTTGGGCTGAACTGCATCCCATCACAGGCGGGCTGCAACTGTCCGCGCGGTCCAACTATGTGACGGCTGGCGGTTTCTCCCTTCCGAGGCATTATTAGCTGCTTTTATAGATTTTTTCTTTAAATCTTAAGAATGGGTCCGGTGAAATGGGTGCTGAAGTTGACCCGGCGGTGTCCTTTGGATGTTGCGGTGCTCCGTCCGAAACTGGACTAGATTATTGTGGAAATGCTACCTCTCTCCGTGCGGGACGGTGGAATATGTTGCAGCTGTAATGACCGGAGCGCGTGTGGAGGAGATAACGGAATTACCTCTCGGACCGACGAACTGTGCGCGCCGCCGTTCACTCTGAATTTCTCCTGGATTTCTTCCTTCTGCAGACACTGGAGACTTTCCAGTGCACTGTTTTATAGGTAGACTTTTTTTTTTTTGCATGTTGTTTTTGTCCGCCCAAAGTAGACCGTAATTCATGTAATGCACATCTATTAAATCGTTCAGTATAACGCGCTTGAATAGTCACATTATACTTATTTGTTATTGCGTGTAAGTGAGGCTATTGCGGATTAAATGGACATAAGGCTGCTCCACATAATATGAGCGTCCCCTCTGAGCTGCCATTAGTCCTCGATAAATGTCCCCGTGCTGTCCAGCACAACATTTTTTTTTATTATGACTCTTTTCACCAGCTGGACAGAGAGCATTAACCCTTGAACTGCTAATGACACAAAGAATCACACAACATATAATATGACGCCAAGATGTAACATTAGTAGTCTTTGTTAATTATTTAGCTCATAATTAACCGGAGCCTTTTACGCGCACCTCTCCAATGGATGCATGTCGCCAAAAGGTCAAGTCCTTATGTGATAAAAGCGCATTAAGGAGGCGATGACTTGTAACTTGACCGCATGAAAACACCAGTGCACGGATAAAGGAAAGTTATTAGAGCTGCACTTGTTTGATGAAGTTGCGTTTACGCACTGGAAAGCATGCGCTCAAAAATGAAGATCTTCTAGGCCCTGTCTTCTACTTCTTTACTGAAAGTAGTTTTGCATCAAAGATGCATGGCTTTTTAAAATTTCTTTTTTTATGAGACCGTCGCTATGAATACGCATTTTTTAATCTGGTAAGCTTTTTTTCTGGAAAACATGATGTGGATCCGCCTGGTGTGATTTTCTTGCTGTTTCCATGCGTCTTTCTTCTTCTCCAGACCTCTGGACGTTGTTGTGGATTGTGTTGCTATTTAATGCAATGGGCTGTATCCAGAGTATCAGGTGTAAGCCCAAGAGTTTCCGAGACAGTATCATCGTCCTGGAGGTGAACACTTCCATCGACCCCAACCCCACCAGCATCGACGAGTCATCCAGCGTGGTCCTGCGCTACCGGACACCCCATTTCCGAGCTTATGCCCGGGTCCTTGTGCCGCCAGTCGCCAGTAAAGAGACATGGACCATTGGCTGGATTCAAGCCTGTAACCACATGGAGTTCTACAATACGTATGGAAACAAAGGGATGTGAGTATCGTGGGTTCATCTTTTGTTTGTTTCTTACTGTGTTCGTCATCATTATGTGATGGGCGTGGTGAGCCATGGTTTGAGACTCAATAACAAGGCATTAATGATACATATATATTTGTTAATTAACTTGGATAACAGTTATAAGAATTACAACTGGTGAATAAAGTTCTTAAAGCGTGGTTTGTTTAAGTTGCTGCAACTGACCCTCCTGCCACAATTCAGAACTTCTTCTATTAATCAGTTAATTGTTCTATGAAATGTCTCATTATTTTGGAGAAATGCCTCAGCTCCATGGGGACATCTTCAAGTGTACTCATATTATATGACAAAGAGCAGCAGCAACTGTTACTGAAACCTGAGAATGAGCTAAACGTTTTACTTTTAAATGACTGAAATAATTAATCTGTTATCAAAATAGTTTACAAATAATGTTCTCTTGAAACATTTATCGATTAATACATAAAAAATTGAAGCCATAGTTAATATGTGTTAATAGTTATTTAGTATTTTGGACGATGTAAACACGTTTGGAGAAATCTCCAAAAAAGGAGAAAGCTCCATCTGTATTCAGAAATGGAAAACATGGAAAAGTAAAATAATCTGAACTGTCTGAAAGTGAACTTTAATGTTAATCAGCAGCTGAGCTATCTTCAGTATGTGGGCCTGTAGCTGCAGGCTACTTCACAAGCTGACAGATATGAGAGCAGGACATTGTAATGGAAAATAATTGCTATGGCCTTTCAGATCCATCCACTTGTCAATATTATCTTGCACCAGCTTTGGGCAAAACGATCTTTAAGAAAAGATGCGTATGACGCAGATTATAGGCCTATTTCTCATTCTATATATTGGTACACACATGTTAGAAAAGTATTCTCATATCCCGCAGCAGGCAACCACAAGCTGACATGTACCCATAATACACGTTATCTGTAGACATTGCAGCTGCACGTCTAAGATTAGAGACACAGTCCCCTCCCCAACACCCCAAACCCAGTGTACATATAGTCCTACGTGTGTGTGTGTGTGTGTGTGTGTGTGTGTGTGTGTGTGTGTGTGTGTGTGTGTGAGAGAGAGAGAGAAAGTCCTCCATTACTTTCTAGTATAATCAATGTCTTTTGTACTCTGCATTTGTCTTTACAGTAATTGCTTTCCAATTTACTCTTTCATCTTAAATTGCCATTCTCCTTTGTCAAGTTTTGTTAGTGATGTATTGTTCATATAAAAGGAACAATGACGCATTCAAAAACGTCTAATTTTGAAACTCACTATTGAGAAAAAATAGACTTGCTCCCCACTTAGAAGCCCAAAACATAACATTCAAGACAGTTACCAATTCCCAGCGTTCTGTCGGCTGCTGCAGGTCTCACACTGCAGCGTCTCTCATCTTTCAAGGTGTAAAAGATTCCTTTTGCAATTGTATCACCTACAAAACAAACAGGATGCAGCGTATACCGTGAGCTCAGTGAAACAGCGGGCACAGGAGCAGGTTATTTGAGGTCAAATGTAACTTTTTCAGAACAATTTTTCTGTTAGTAATCAGCTATTTGACATAGAAACAAAACTCCAAAGGCAGAAAATACAACAATAAAAGTATCACGAGCGAAAGTAACCAACATCTACGTTCTACCCCACTTAAAACACGCATACTTTCAATATCATCGTATACCCCAGGTCACATTAAGGCCACTTCTGAAGCCGCTCTAAGGATGCAGGAAACGATTCTGCTCTCACTGCTGAGGCTCTCATGCTACGTTGTTTCTTTGATGCCAATAAAGCTTCAGCGTGCTGTAATTGGACAAAACGGCTGAAGACGGTAATGCGGATGATCTGGATTCTGGACACATTCATCCTCTCTCCTCCCTGTGTGTTGGACCCCGTCCTTAATAATGGCTTTAATGTGCAAACAGCTTTGTATGCTTGAGCAGGACGTGTGTATTTATCAACCGGCATATGTGGATCACATGAGGCGTCTTGTGTCACCTTAAAAATAAGCTGCTAAAAATAGGAGCCGTGGCAGAAGTGAAACAAAAAAAAGGAATTGAATATCAGTTGTTACAGTTTGATACAATTTGCTTTCGTAGCAATGTCTCTTAAAATGAACATTAAAGGCTCAACATGTACATTTGTATTACAAACAGAAGTTCCTGCCCATATTCTTGGTTGCGTGCAGACTTGGTAGTCTACACACAGCACACACACGTGGTGAGGCTTAAACACGCTGTAATTGATTCATTAATGGCTTTGGCACCCTCTTTCTTCACTTCTACTCCTACGAAGTTGATCCAATCATCGCCATCTGTTATCCCGCCTCATCAACATGATGTCTGATCCTCTTTCTTTTCAACCATTTGCCAGCAACATGCAAAAGAATGTGTTGGCAAAGTTGCAGAAACAGGAAATGAGCGTTGTTCCCATGTTGCTCAGTGGAAACGACGTTTCTATATGACACCATTTGTAAAATGTAGCTTGTTCCAGGTGTGTTCATCTGATTTTAAACTGGTTGTTATTTAACACGATGAACTATGTATACAAAAAATAATAATAATAAAAAAAGATTATATATATATTATACAATTTAATTTAGTCTGGTCAAGTGTACAATGAATCCACCATGTGTCTGTTATTTGGCAAACTATTTAAACCACAATATGTGAAACTAACCCTTTAAACTTGTTATAGTCCTTTACATGTTAGCTATATTTCAGCCATCCGTTATTACCATTCACTAATTAGTTTGTACACTCTCAGTCACAATATATATGTATGTATATATATATATATATATATATATATATATATATATATATATATATATATAAATATATATACACACACACGTATATATATATATATAAAAAAATATATAAATATATATATACACATATATTTACATATATATATATATACACCTATATTTACATATATATACACATATATTTACATATATATATATACTTATATATATATATATATATATATATATATATATATATATAGGTATATATATATATTTGGGGTTGACTCATAACACTGATGTCAGACCATTTCGCTGTGACAAAGCCGGCAGTGAAGGCAGAAACCGGGAGTGAGCCGTATCGCTGCAGTGCCCTCTCCACTCATGAGTAACGTTTCTCAGCGGGCGGACGGCTCCGGGTCGTACCTGTGTGCAGTCGGCTCGGCTTCATGTGCTCGCTCTTAAAATATCATCTGAGTTCCTGACAAAATGGAGAATTACTGTCAATTGTTTTGTCAGTTCAGAGGATTAGGAGATTTTCTTTCAGAACAGGACTGTACACACACACACACACACATACACACACACACACACACACACACACACACACACACACATGGTCAGGCACACGCACAAGGGCTAACCATTATCATGCATGACATGCTAATCTCACCCCCTGGGTGAATACATACACATGAATGTGAGATCAGGCCGAGCCGGCAGGAAGTCATGTGTCTGGGGATCACACTGTTATCTGGTCCTCAGTGGATGAAAGGTAATCTCATTCCTGCTGTGGGCAGAACAGACCAGAGGTGCCCGGTCACTGGAGCCTTTTAGTGCCGCCTGCTGTGTGTGTGTGTGTGTGTCACAGTATTTTATTCTCATATGCAATTTTTTCTTCTGCGGTTATGAAATTGGCGGGAAGATCCAACTGTGAGGCTTTGAGTCATTTCTTTGTGTCTGTCACGTGTTGATGGGAATGACATCAAGAAGGAGGTCACACTATTAAGATGCAACTTCTCCGCTATTACCCAGAGAGAATTAGAGTGGAGCTTTTTAAGAGATAGATACATTTATTATTTAATACAACTTGGGTCTTATTTTTTAAAACCTTTTGGCCATGATTCATTTCAGTAACAGCAATGATGACGATGAAAATGATGAAATCAGATTTAAATTATATTTGAACAAAATAACCATCCATGTCAGTTTACAATTTCCTGGTTTAGCTCCGGCTCACTGCCCTTGTGTGTGCAGACAGTTGAACCGTGCTATTACGCAATATCTTACATTTCACAAATCCTCATTTTCAAAGGAAGTGGTTCAAATGAAAAAAACAGCTCGGTCGTTGTTCGCTCGTTATTTTTTCGCCACGTCAGCTATCACAACTGATGAACATGATGAACAGAAGTATAACTAGACCAAATGTTTAACACACTGTAATTAGCCTTTAATCTCCACAGCCATTAAATGTCTATTAGCACCACTTCTGGGCAAATCCTCATGTGTGACTTTCAACTTCCAGGTCAAGTTGGGAGCTCCCCGACCTGCGCGACGGCAAAATCCAGGCCATCAGCGACTCGGACGGCGTGAACTACCCGTGGTACGGCAACACGACGGAGACCTGCACTGTGGTGGGCCCCACCAAGAAGGACAGCAAGTTCACTGTCAGCATGAATGACAACTTCTACCCCAGCGTGACCTGGGGCGTGCCGGTCAGCGACAGCAACGTGCCTCAGCTCAGCAGCATCCGGCGCGACCAGAGCTTCACCACGTGGCTGGTGGCCATCAACCCGGCCACCTTGGAGACGCTGGTGCTGCAGACCATCCACTGGAGGATGCGGCTTCACATCCGCGTGGACCCGGAGAAGCCTCTGGGCCACAGGGCCACGCTGAACGAGCCCGTGGTCCAGGAGCAACCCCAGATCCTGGGCAAGAACGAGCCCATCTCCTCCAACGCCATGGTCAAGCCCAACGCCAATGACGCCCAGGTGCTGATGTGGCGGCCAAAGAACGGTGACCCCATGGTGGTCATCCCACCTAAATACTGACCATGACTGGCCTTGGATACTTAAATCGTATCGTCTCTTATTTATTCTGTTTCTTTTGATCCTGCTCGTCACCAGCGCTCACCGCTTTAACCCTTTTCCCGCGTTTTTTTGCCTCTACGTTGTTCTCTCCGATGTTCAAAAAACAGACGGAGAGAAAAACTGGCAAACGGATCCACCTCTGAGAAAACTACAAGCCGTGGTGGGAGGGGTGGGGTGGGGTGGGGTGAGGCGGGCTTGAACACACTTTTGAGACTGGAGTGAACAAACTGCAACCATTCTACCTTCACACTGGGTCGGGTCGCACTGTGCTAAATGAAATCATTGCAAAAAAATGAAGAAAAAAAAAAGAATTTATTTTTATTTTTAATTTTAGTTTTATATTTTGGCTATTTCGGGCCAAGTGATATGGCGTTTGTGAGTTTTGGTGGATCTAAGTATTTACATAACCATGTCTGCACACATGCTACACACATGGATGTGCACACACCTTGTGTGTGAACACCAGTTGTGGTTTTATTTATGGGCCGGGAAGAGTGCATTTACTTTAGTTTGTCGTGACATGATCGATTTTAGGACTTTTTTTAAAAACATGCAAGACATTCAATCCACGCTGCCTTAAGTTTACATTGCTTTCCATTGCAAACTTTTTCGCCTTAAAAACACAGTGCAATGCAGTATTCCTGCTCCGCCGTCCCGTCCTCAGAACCGGGCCGATACCACAGAAGAAGACCCTGAAGATCTGAAGGCTTTTATGTGCAGTAGCATTTACATGACACATGTATTGTCTCAGGGGTACAACCAGCATTACGCGTGAACACAGTGACACAACCGGTTGTGTTTCAAGCGAGTGACGCAACAGGCGTCCTGAGACAGAGAACGCCGGTAAAGACAACCGGCGTCCACAGCACTCGACTTGAGCACCGAGTACTCAACGGCACTCGTCCGCTAACCTCATTTCATTCGCTTTATTCATGATTTTATAGGAGGAATATGTGGATACTTCATAACTGGAGGTTGAAAGCGGAAGGATGTTCTGTCTATCGGGACACTCCTCCACACGTGTGTATTTATAATCGCGGCCTTCCTTTAAATCGATAACACCCCCTTTTCTCTCGTGTAATAACAACTTCAAAACATGTCTCTCGTGCTGACGGTGGTTCTGTCCCTCATCCTCAATCATCTGTAATCTTCATCGGCCCCAGAGTTCTTCTTCCGCTCGTCTTCGACTCGTCGGGTCTGAAGAGCAGAGGCATGTTTTGACCCCGGCTGCTCGGTCGGCTTATAGATGACCCGCTCCTCTGCCCGTGTGGGGGTTTGTCTCAACTTTATTGTCCCGCCAGCAAATATGAGGAAACAAAAAGGCCTCCACAAACAGCTGGTCAGCTCCATGCCAACAGTAAATGAGATGATTAGCTTTTGATCTTTAAAGAAAAAAGTGCTTCCGCTGCAAACTCCAAACCCTTAAAAAACAAAGACAGAGACGCTGATGTTGGCGTCACGGGGACTAAACATGTATTTATGGACACATGTTATTTTAGAATCTCTCGGTTTGTTCTGTTAAAGGCCAGTTTTTCACTTTCAGTATTCAGTATTTTACAGATCAGTAAGCTGATGCTATTTCAGCTCATCAGCAGCTCCTCACTCGCTGTACAACACATCCATCCTCAAACTCAGGGTTTGTGTTGTTCTAGGACATTCTGTACATTTAACTGTGTAAAAATAATATATTTTGTGAATTAACTTATTTGGCGGGTACTATGATATGGCTGGTATTTCTACTAAGACTGAGAGAGAGAATTTGACATTTTGGGAGATATGCCTCTATCCCCTCATGCGTGTGAACTGAGTGAGAAGCTTCAGCCGACAGTTTGCTTAGTTTAACGAGTCAAAAGGTAGAATCAGCTCAGCGCCTCCTGGCTCTCACTTAATATTTAACAAGAGCTAAGCTGAACCAGAGCTCAAACATCTACCCATCGGGTCCATTTGACGCCACAACCTGAGCTGCTTCGTTCCCATCACAACCACGTGTAAAGCTCGCACACAGCGCACACACACACGTATATCGACACCCCCGCTCGGCTCGTTTCACGCCTTAACCACGATGGCCTTCGGGTCGCAGGGCGGGGGGAGAGGAGGAGGAGGAGGAGGAGGAGGAGGCTATTGGGGGACTGCTGTCATAATTAGATCTGCAGTGACACACTTGCATGCCCTACATGGGCCGCACTGTGCCGGCTCTGTGTCGTGCAACGCCAGAGTCGTGGTTGAGGTTTAAGTGCGGTCAAACGGCAACGCTCGGGGTCAAAGTTTTCGGCCGAGGCGAGGAATATGAAGGGTGGCAACAAATTGAATCCATTTCGACATAATAGCCAGCCTAAAATAACTGTGACATTTACCAAGCCCAACTTGGATGTCAAGCACAAGTTATTTCAATGTGAGCTTGGTTTCGAAGGCTCCGGCTCGTGTTATAACCTCCGCCAACCTTTCACATCATGTAGTAATCATACCGGCTTTGCAATGACCCACGCACATCGTGGACGGTACCTGAGCTGGACTACGTATAATGACATTAACGCTTGGCACGCTCAGTTGTACCGCACTCACAACGTGGGACAAATCCCATTTGAGGGGTTTAGGTAGAATGAGTAGTTTGTCTGTTGTGCTTCTGCTGTGGTGGAGTCACACACAAACACAGTGCAGCAAAGGTTACGTCCTTGTTCATAAATCAGGGACAGAGTATGCCCCGCCCGCCCACACACACACACACACACACACACACACACACACACACACACACACACACGCGCACACACACCCTGGGGGAGAGGAGCAGGCCTGGTGCGGTATCTGATTGTCACAGCTGTACGTTGGCAGTGAGAACTCATTTTTCTGGACGTGGACCCTCTGAACACACACACACGCTCCAAAGCCATATGCACAAACACACCTGTTTGACTAATAATCAGGACGTGGTACATGTTTTAATGTGAAAGAGAAATGGAAGTATTGAGATCAATGAGTGGGTCAACTATCAACAACATACATTGTAGGATTAGGGCACAAATTGTCTTTCGTGTGTATGTGTGTGTGTCTGAATCTGTTGGGATGTGTTAATGATGTGTATTGTATGTTAACATAACATAAGCACTTCATAAAGGCTTTATGTGCTCCTTAACCCTTAATAAGCCACACAAAAACAAAATGGCACGTTGTTTGTTTGCGGTATGGAGGACCGACGGTGCCAAAAATTGGACAAAGCCAAAACTATGCACTGGTACATTGTTAGTAACTCATGAACTCCTGGCATTTAATAGCAGGCCTGTTTTCAGTTATTTTTCATCATTAAATGCATTGTGCATTATTGTATTTCCAGAGAAACGTTGACAAAGCGAAATGTAGCCATGTGGAGGATTCTTTGTTGTCGGCGTTCTGCTTGTCGGGCCGAGGGGACGAGAGGGAGGGCTGCTACCTTCGCTTCGGATCGATATGTAGTTATTGAACTACCGCGAAACATCAGTGAATCAACACCTCTTTATTTAAACCGCGCTCACACTGGGGATCGCCTGCCTGCCTTCATTTCCTGACTTTCACTTCTATCCAATGAAATATAAAACAAGTGAATCTTGCTGTTTTCCCTCCTAAATGAAATCAACACGGCCCCACGCAACCCTACATGTAGCACATAGGATAACGTGAGCGACTTTATGTGTTTCTCCTTCTGCTTGTTTTGTTTTCCGCGTATACAGCACTGAAATAGTGAAAGCAGTTTGTGTACTTTTGTTTAGCTTTGACTTTTACACCAATACTTGAAAATGGGTCCGTTCTGGCAAACATTTAAAACTGTGAAAATGCACAACATTGGGGAAACAAACCCGGAAAAAAATAGATAGAATAAAAAGGTCTTTTTTTCATGAATGAATAAAACGAACAAACTTGATCTGTTGACTTTCCTGTTTTTTTCTCAGCTTAATTATGGAAATGCATTTTCTGTGACGTTCAAACCGAGACTAACAACGAGGTTCCTTTGCCTTCGTCTTCTTTAATGACTAATTATACTGAATGAATCTACGAGCTTCATCCAAACGTGTCACCTCAGGGCTGCTTTCCTCTCCAAACATGTTGCTCTGCGTATTAAGTTACTGCATAAATCAAAGAAGCAGACAGAGACAGAAGAGAAAGAAATGGCTGAAACCCCGAGGCTCCACATGGCTGAGCACATGATGTACTCCTCCTACAGCGTTGGAAAGGACGTCGCTGCTCTATAGACGCTCTTTGTTAAAGGCAATGACAGCAGATACAGAAAGGGCAAATAACAGAGTGAAAGAACGGGGGAAATGAAAGGAGGATATAGAAAAGAAAGACAAATAAGCTGAGATCCTTTCAGGTCTCTGTTGATTTGACACACATACAGTGGACAGATCAAATTAAAATAAAACAAATGAGGGAAAACCTGAATCAATGAGAGAACTTAAAATGTTAAGTATCTGTATATTGCAAAAAAGAAAAGAATTAAATTCCCATTTGTAATATAAACCTCAAAACTGTTACGACTGTAGAATTTATCTGCAGCCCAATTTATTTCCTTGGTGTGTGTGTGTGTGTGTGTGTGTGTGTGTGTGTGTGTGCGCGCGTCTCGATTCACAGATATTGCCTTCACAGCCGGGTGAAATAATACTCCAACGTCTCCTCTTTATTATCTCTCCTCCATCTCTCATTATTGAATCATCCGCAGTTATTTTCCCTCTTATTCTTTGACGGTGTTCTGGATTATATTTCAAAGATACAACTGGCAATTTATTAGGTTTTTCTCATTGTCTGTAAAATCCCATTAAAAGACTGATACTGACTCACCTCCCCCTGTCTGCGGCGAGTACGTCTTTCCAAATGTCAAATTGTATGAATGTGAATGAAGTCGTTGGCATCATATCAGATGACTTGTTTTCCCTCTGTTAAAACTCTTGAACGAGTCCTCAAAGGATTCAAAGTGCTCTATTGGGTTACTTCATGTTCAGTTCATCCCTTGCTATATAGTATTACCACATTAAGCACTAAAAGGTAAGGGATCAAAGATAATATTGAGTCTACAGCGTCAGCAAAGAGCTGATGGCGTCCCTTTCCGTCCAGGCAGAGCATCACTGCCGACACAGAGGAGGAGAAAGTCATGTAGAGAAGACAGAGGAAAAGTGATGATTTACTGGTTTACTACAAATGAAGTCACATGATGCCCTCCAGAAGCTGCCGGTGCTATCCTGGTCACATTCCTGAGCTTTACATTCACAGCTATATTTACTCGACTCGGAGTCTGTGAGTGTGTTGCAGTGTCTCCCGACATTCATCCACCTGTCCCGACTTGTAATACCAAATAATTGCTGTGTCACTGTATCTACTGGCATCAACATCGCTATTAATACTCTAATGCTGCAAATGTTAGAGGTGAAATAGCTCTCCGTCATTCTTTGTGATCTTCGGGACAATCTTGGGATTTATTAGCCACTCAGCTATCTTTGGGCCGAGGAGACCTCCTCCGTCTTTAGCCGGAGTGACCTCCATGTCACTTTGTTGTTTTGGAGGACTGATTTACACTTTGTACCATATCTCAGCTCCAGCACATTAGAAGTATAATGCCTTTAAGTCACCGGTATATTTTAGTAAAATAGATTAGATTATTTGGCATTTTTGTGAGGATGTAATAATATCTGCAAATATTTAATCAGGGAAAATTGTGGAAAATAAGTCTGATGGAAATTACAGCGTTGACCATTTTTTGAAGATTATATGTTTTTTATATTCAATGTTGATAAAGACTAAGAAAGACTTCTGCACATGTCTGTTCTGGAGGGATCAGAGCGTGTTTCGTTCGCTGCGCTTTCAATGATGCCATTTCCTGTTTGGCCCGTCGGCGCCTCAGTCAACACAAACAGAACAAAATAATGGAGGCAGAAAGATAGAAAGATTTATATTAGGCAAGATTTATATTAGGCAATGTACTTTTCATCACAACGTTTGATATCTCTATTGATAGTATCACTCACAGGGTTCGAGTTATCACATGTAAGACTCAAGTCTTTCTCAATTAAACATAAAATAATATTTAATATGCATTTTACGACCACATTGATTGAATCATTTGATTTAAGTATTATATCACAATAATTAATTTATATAACCTGGGCTAATATAACTGTCAGAAAATGGATGCATTTATTAATCAATGAAGATGGCATGATGAGGTCATTAAGAGTAGTGACTGTTTGCTTTATGGAATAATACAAAGTAATGTCTCAACATTCACACTTTCAGTGTCGACAAAAACATGTTTCTAACAGATATTACTGCTATAGCATAAAATATTTTTTATTTTTGAATTACGTTTTCTTTTTTTATTTAGCGAACGGAATTTGATACGTTTTTTTAGGGCCTGCAGACAATATTATGTAATATTTTATTTAAATGTGATGCTACATTAAAGTATATAAAGCATTGTTGCCCCCCAATGCAACTGCTACAGTTACATAACATTGTTTTTTAAACAACAAGTACATCTGGACTACATCTGGAAATACTTAGACAAGGACAACAACTGCTTACTATACAGTATGCTGTAATTTCCATTTAAATTAATGGTAGCCATTAAACAGTGAACATCCCACAAGCAGAGACAAGGGTACTTATAGGCAACCTTTAATTGCCATCAGTGTAATTGCAGCACGTGATACTGTTGGCGCGACACCGCCCACTCTCTGCCAGGGTGCTATAATAAACGCAGACATCACAAGCAGCTCCTGGGGCAGCGACTCATCCACACAACTAGAAGCTCAACCGCTTCATGAAAAGTTAAAGTGAACATCTCGTCTGTGAACATCTCATCTGACCTGTGCTTGGCTTGTCCATAATTAAATTCGGTGAATATTAATACCGTCACACGCATGAATAAAACATAAAATAATTTCAGAGTTGCTTTAATTTCTGTGTACAGTTTAAAGCAGCTTACAAAAGGTCGGATGAGGTCGGAGAAGAGGTGAGAAAAAGGAACAGTTTTTGGAAAGTTTTCATTTACTGACACATTTATTATTTCAAAGAGACCATTCTTCACACGGCTGGTGTCGGTTCACACGTCTCGGCTGATGAATCTCTCATGTGGGTTTATGAGTGTTGAGGAAAGTAAGCAAAACATCAAGACGTTTAACTTAGATGGACATCGGTCAGGACAGAGTGCGACACACACACAGGGTCGTGGGCCCACGCTACAGAAATGGTACCGCTTCATTAATAATAATAAGTATTGTATCCATGTTTTATAGATTAGTTGCAAGCCATTATTATAAATTACTGAATTAATAACATTTTGGGTTGCCACAATCTTAATGGTATTCAGCCTTTCTCTTTTTAATAATGCCATTGCATCATCACTTCTGCGGGTATACATTTGAATAAGTCTACATAATTTATTAACAAGTAATTAAGTAATCAGTTATATAATTAAGACTTTACTTATAACTTTATAATGGTGCCTTAAAGCCCCACTATGTAGTTTTTCCCTTGTAGCGCCCCCTTCAGGTATTTAACGTTTACTTCAGTGTCGTAAATATGATAACTTCCTCTATCCTCCAGATTCCAGCAGAAGTAATGTCAGGTCCCTTTCTTAAAGACGCCTTAGTTCTTTTATTAAACTAAACGTCTGTTATTGATCGTCTCCACAGCAGCATGTCACTCTGTCTCTACGCGTCACGTAGCGGAGCAAATAAAAAGTCACCTGTGAGGTGGACTGGCGCTATATGACGTTACGTAATCACTGCCAGAAAGCAGGTCGAAGTGCGGCTCAAAAATCGTAAAACGTTAAATACCTGAAGGGGGCGCTACAAGGGAAAAACTACATAGTGGGGCTTTAATACAAAGAGTTCAGCCTGCAAAACTCGCATTGGAAAACATCACTTTACATGAAGCTAATACTCTATTTTCTTTATTGATATACAATACAGGCATATAGAGCAAATCATATTTTCTCAATCCTGTGTCAGATTGCTCAAATAAGCTATAAAATATAAACAATAACTTATCTGTAGGTATTTATTTTAGAAAAGGCCCATTGGATCAGGACCCACATCGACCGGCGTCCTCCGACATTACCCTCAATCAAACTGGATGTAAATAATGTGAAAGCTCAGCAAGAACACGCCTACGATGACGATGGTTATCCTCTTGACCAGTCAGAAAGAAAAGCCATTGACGATTGCGAGTTTGGCAACAAGCCTGTTAAAACACTCTATAATATATAATAGTATAATAAAGATAATGACGTGTTATTAGAGCAGGCCCGAGAGCCGTACGCACGGCACACTGTCTAACAGAAAAGGTCAACGCTAAAAACGTTTGTGCTGAATCATTTGCAACGTCTCGCCAGCTGACCGTTGTGTTTTTATTGATGACCACACACTGGATATGGATTCAGCTGATTTATGTACCCTAAATCTGAGCAGTACAACACTTCTGCTGACACCAGCAGTGTTTAACACGAGATGCCTGCTTAGTCAACAGAGGGGAAAAGTCCTCCATTCAGCAAATTAGAGAATTAACTACAGTGAGTGTTGACTGAGATTAAAGAGCTCAAACTGAAATATCCTCGGAGGGATGTCGGGCGAAATAGAGCGAGTCGAAACTGATTCCGGATGATATCACATCCCCCGCGATCAAATGACACGTCCCGGAGGTCGGATGAGAAAACGGCAAAGTTACTTGTGCGATCAGAAGTTGAGCGACGCCTCGGACCAGGAGCTCAAAGTGAACGTCAGCGCTGTAGAAACTGGGAATGCTCACCTGAGTGGGACATTCAGGGGCGATGCTGGGAAGCCAGCCGTGGCTCAGCTCACACACACTGGGACAGAAGGAAGGGGCTGATGTCAAGTGTGCTTGAGACACCGTCAGAGCAAGCCGTGACCTCCGACGGGTCAGCTTTTTATTGTCTCATTTCAGATGTTTACGTCTATGGGTGGTGGAAAAGAAAACAGTGTGGCGAAGCTCCCAAAGCCCCCTCACACACACACACACACACACACACACACACGACATCTGTGATAATGCCCAATATCCACGATCAAGTCCGTTAAGACGTTAAACTCATCCTCGGTAATCCAAGTGTGGAAATTGATGTTGCATGCACATGTTTTTCTGGTGTTGCAAGTAAATGGGGGAGAATGTGTGTGTGTGTGTGTGTGTGTGTGTGTGTGTGTGTGTGTGTGTGTGCGTGTGTGTGTGTGTGTGTGTGTGTAGATTTGGAAGACGAAATAGAGTTTGATTTAAATAAAAAACTCTCAGTACAAAGCTGCTTCGAAGTATCAGGATAAGTCGTGACACTGAGCCGCGTAATCCCGGTGAGTCGGTTAAAGAGGAGGAACCGAGGCAGGTGGGTAACCAACGGTTGGGACGGATTTACATCGCTCGTGTTCTTCATCACGGCTCGTGTTCTTCATCACGCATGATGCTGGTACCAGTGATGTCATCAGGTCTTTACGTTCGGCATCGTTACCGGACCAGTGGACGGGGCTGCGTGACAGAAGTGAAGCGGCGAGTTGCAACTCGCACACACATTCATTTCGCAGTAAATGTGACGATGCAGGGCGAAGGCAACGTATAAAGAAAGTGTACCGTCCGTTGCTTTGAATTCAGCATCGGGTTGTTCTTAAAAAGGGCAAAAGCAAATCATAGAAAAAGGAATACATCCAATTTTACCATATGTGGATTAAGAAAAGTCTGATTTGGTATTTCAGATTTAGGTTTCTTATATGGCAAGCATAATAAAAAATCTAAATTGGCCACAGAAAGAGGAGCTAACCGAGACCAAGAGTCACAGACATGCTAACGACAGTATGCTAACGTCAGTATGCTAACGTCAGTATGCTAACGATGATAACGTGTCGTAATGTAAAAGTATTAGAACATTAGCTATTTGTTCATAAACAAAACAAAGTTCAGCCGAGGCTGACGGTAATGGCGGTAGTTTTGAGTTGTGTCATAAAACAATAAGAACAGGGGACATTTTGAGCTGATATTGGTGCTGTATGAAAATATATTAATTCTGAAGGGAGAATGAATCCCTCGAACAATCCATCAAACAATTGTTCTAATATTTCGGAGTGAAACCAAGCGGTGAACCGACCGACATTGACGTCACGTGGTCTGGAACACACGTGGTCTGAATCCTATTTCATTGGCGTATAAATAAATACAAACATTAGTCTTTCGGACCACACTTATTACTTATTAGCCTTCCTGATTAGTTATCTTCTTGTAATCTTTCAAGCTTTTCCTTGAGGCCACTGTCTTCGTGAAGGTGCCGTTACCACCACGGGCGGAGGAAGCCTCTGACCTGCAGCGCGCCGCCATGCCGGCATAGGGGGGCGCGGCCCTCGTCTGTTAGCGGATTATTGGATTTGGATTATATGGGCAGACAAGATGACCCATTAGGAGAAAATTGTAGCACACTCTTTCACAGGAGCTGGTGGTCACCCCACAGCATCAGCAGCGCGGCCGAGTGACCCGAATCAGATGCATTCATCGGTCCTCAGAGGAACGCCTCCAGAGCCAGAAGACGAAGGCCGCAGAGACAGATGACTTCCAGCAAAGCAATGCAGGATGTACTTAAGCTGCTAATCATCACTCACTTGGTGGAAGTGTGTGTGTGTGTGTGTGGGGGGGCATTGAGAATGAAGGTGTGGTTGGGGGAGGGGTGGGAGGTGGTTTTGACTAAGCTATTTTTATCTGGATTCCATGAAGACAGCTGCCATCCTCCAGAGTGTTGCTGAGACTTTCCATCACAGAGAACAGTGAGAAAGGAGAACGCTCGCTGACGAGTATTTCTGTTTTATTTGTGATCATATAATAATAATAATAATAAAAAAAATGACTAAGTCATTAATGGCGTTCAGAGGCCAGTCGAAAATCTCATAAGCTCATCCGCTTTATCTGAAAGCTTTAGACTCGGGGCCCGTGTGCCTCTGTAATCTCAAAGTGTGTCCAACTGGATCTCCTTACCTGAGACGTCAAATGGAGCGGACGCCGATCAAACGTCATCGTGACAACGCCCGTGTGTCTTCAGATTTTTTTAAAAGCCACACACACTTAATTTATTTGCACATCTGCAGAGCCACCGGCTCACTGCAGGCAGTTTTTATATTTTAAAGCCCATGGGGGAATGTGGATTGGAACATCAGCGTGGGGGTGAGTTCATGTCACGTTTAACGACCGTGACTTTCCCCCTGTGTCACTTAAGAGCAGCCAGGACCCGTACCACCAGGGGCCCACGATAAGGACGGACAGAGTGACCGTAACGTCGGGGATGTTATTCTCTCGATGTTGTGACCAAATGTCCCCATGGAGTCTCCGACAGGGCGCCATGGAGCCAAATCAGCATTCTCCCTCAGCCCAATTTAGCTCTGAATGCGAGTCAATGGATTCCTCAGTGAAGATGGAGGAAGGAGCTGCATAGCAAAAGGATTTAACATTAGTTAGTGAACCGTGGTCACATGGCCTCGGGGCTTGTTGCCATGCTGCATGTCACCTCGAGTTAGACAGAATCCTGTTTAGTTGGAGCATCCTCCAGACGGATTCCCCCCGTATAAATATATATATAAAAAAAAAAAAATATATATATATATATATATATATATATATATATATATATAAATTTTAAAAAATATATGCTGTTTTGATCTGTCAAATGATGTCACACTGTGTGTAAAGATGTTTTGGTAAATGTTTTAAACATTAAATTTAAACGGTATAGAACCAAAGTAGCATTATTATGCAACATCATGTATTGGAGCATATTACTGCTTCCAAGAACGTAAAGACACGACATTAGACACAAATGTGTTTTTTTCTCCCCCCGTTTCATAATCACTGGAGCATAAACATAAATGAGCGATTAACATGACTTCATTAAGAATTACAATTTTGAATAGACAGTTTGACAAAATTCCATTTATTTCCACACTTTCATTTAAAAATATATCAAGAGGGCTATTACTGCAAAAGTCACATGAAAAAGAATATTACATTTGCTTCACCGTTGACCACAATTCTTTGTATTCCATTAGCATATTGGGCTTTTAGTCCATTCTTCATAGGTGTAGGTCACATTTGTTTACCTTAATTCACAAATGTATTGACAGATACATCTGGACTGAGTATTAATTTGTACAGCCATGCAAAGGACACAATTCCCATCATTCAATTAACGACTAAACATTTTTGCAAAAACAAAATCTGACAAATGCTAGACAAAATGAACTAGAAGCAAAAATATCTCTGCAATATGAATATTATGACAACAAATAATGACAAAACGGTGAACTGCGACATGTTCTCAAGGTTTACAAAAAGATGATTTTGAGTTTTAAGATTTTTAAAAACCTCCATGTTCAATATTTGACTATCCCATGTCCTAAGAAAATACTAAGATCAGGCAGAAACTTCCCAAATGAATATATATATATATATATATATATATATATATATATATATATATGTAAATATAAATTGCAAACTGAAAACTGGCTGAAAACTTTTTCTAAAATATACAAAAACTTTTGAGGAAAAGAAAATGCATGTATCTCTTCTAATTCACTTTTCCTTATTCAGCCCAGATGCAACACGCCCTTCGCCCTCTTCCCTTCACACAGCGCGGCACGAAGAGCTGGGCTGCAGAAAGCGCTGCAGCAGTGACGCGGAAGAGGAATAAAACTAGCTTCTCCAACTGGCAAACGTCTGTGGACTTTTTCTGGAAGAAGAAATGACAAACAAAGCAGAGAGAAAGAGATTATCGAGAAGAGTTTCAATCCAGTTGTAGGATTATTATGAGTTTCATCACAAGCTCTTTACAATTCCTATTTGAAGTGATCGTGCTGTTATTAAGACATTGCATATCGGATTTAAATATGTCGGTCAGCATAAAATGGATACGGCGTCAATAAAGTGATGGAAAGTGATGCTGAGCAGCTTTGTTCAATGCAAGAGGTCAAACAGCAGAACTTTGTTTCCCCTCTTTAACCCTGAGAAGGACAAACCAGCAGTAGAGCTGGACAGCTGTGTATTCAAAATAAAAAACACAAAATGTCCTATGCACTATTAAATATCACTGGATTTGAAATGTCAATAGGATTTTTCTCAACGCGTGAGAGTTTCACATCGCTCAACACGCCGGATTCAGAATGATTTCTATTAATTTGTCATTTCATTTTGATGAGTTTTGTTCTGGGGCCTGACGATGTGGTTTCATTAAAACATGATAGAGGCTTGTTTTGCATATTAACACAAACATAATAATGCAATGCAATGACTGAGGACAGTTTATCAAAGAAGCATTGGTATGAATGTTCTGTGCAGGGAAGTCACAGAAGAACAACAACAAAACGACGGAGACGAGGATTATGAACAGCGTGTTGATAATCCTCGTCTCGCCACACTGCGGAGCGCATTGCTCTGTTCTCTCCTGAAGGTTTCTTCCCTTGTTTCCCCCTGAAGGGTTATTTGGGAGTTTTTCCTGGTCCGATGCAAGGTCAAAGGTCAGGATGTCTATGTGTACAGATTGTAAAGCACTCCGAGACAAATTTGTACTTTGTGAAATCGGGCTATACAAATAAACTGAATTGAAAAATGTAATTTAATTGAAAATGAAGAAGAGGTAGGTAGTGGGATGAAGGGACAAAAGATAGGAAAATTAAATTAAATTATAAATCACAATGTGGCAATTAGTAGGGAAGAGCTCGGAGAGCTTTCAGCCATCGACCACTCAATTATGGAGCGCCGACTTCCCCTGTGGGCTCACAACAATGTTTATTCAGTATGCGCGCCATTGTACTGTAAATATGATTGCATTATAATCTCCCATAAATAATGCAAGCTACAGTAAAATAGCAACAAAGATCAGTTTGAATCTGAATGAATAAAGAGAAGCGAAAAGGCAAATAAAAGGAGAGATGAGGTGTTTTTAAATCTGAAGGGTCCTGTGGAGAGTTGTGTTGTGAAAGATGAGAGCTTCTCCACACACACACACACACACACACACACACACACACACACACACACACACACACACACACACACACACACACACACACACACACACACACACACACACACACACACACACACACACACACACACACACACACACACACACACACACACACACACACACACACACACACACACACACACACACACACACACACACACACACACACACACACACACACACACACACAATGTGTTGGCCACTTACGGGTTTGGAGATCCAAAGGTGTTTCCAGTGAATCCTACCAAAGGAAAGAAAAAAGTGATTCATTGAGAGAATTCTGGCAATAAAATGCTCTGACTGCAAAAGATGAAAACAATTGTAATGCAATTCTCATTTCACAGCACGAGTTATCTTAACAGGTATCATAACATATGCGTAACAGAGCGCAGCCATCCAGGGCTCAAGGACAGAGACAGACGGTTTGGAAAGAGCCAAAGACATTAAAGGAGACGCACATGTGACATGTGTTAGAAATTAAAGGGAAAGTGTGAAATAAAACAGAACGTTGGAAGAAGATAGCAAGAGAATTTTAATCTGCTGGAGAACTCAGATGTTGATAGGAAACATTGGTATTTGTATCGTATAATAATCTCCTGTTTTTAATAATAATAATGTTATTATTATTATTTGAATTACTATTTTAACAGTCAATAATTCACACTTGCATTTCATAGCATCCCAAAATCACCTACAGATAAATATCCTGGGTGGAAATTTACCACCGTTTCTATAAATGTACAGGATGAGAAATACTGGTGAAGAAGTGGCGGCGACGACACCGGAGCGGCTTCCAAGCGCCGCTGAGCGAGAGGACACTCGAAGAGGAAGAGGGAGGAAGAGGAGGAGAAGTCTCACCTCCCGCCTGTGGCTGCTGTGCAAAGCCGGCGAAGCTGCTGGGCTGCTGCTGACTCGCGAACCCAGAGCCCTGCTGGGCGAGGCCCCCGAAGGACGGGGCGCTCTGACTGGCTAGAGCGCCGAAGGACGGGCCGCTGGGCGGCGACGCAAACCTGGACACGGACACAAGAGGTGAGGAGGTCACCGGGGAGACAAAGGTACAAGTACTGAGACGACGGGTCAGGTGGAAATACATATCTGGTAATGAGCGCGGAGAGGGAGGGGGGGAGAGGGGGTGCATATGATCCCAAACGAGTGGAAATACTAAGTCATGGCGACTGAATGTCATTCTACCAGCAATTTATTTGCACAAAGAGAAAATAAGGGAGATAAGAAAGAGACACTAGTACTAGTACTACTACTATATGTTCATATTCCGGCATAAGGTGTTCCTATGTGTGTGTGTGTGTGTGAGAGGATTGCGATACGGGGGGTTTAAGAGGTAATCCCAGCGAGGGAGAGAATGGGGAGAATAAACCAAACGGAGGGAGAGGGGGGGCGAGCCGGACAGTTTAATCTGCAGGCAGCAGGACCGTGGAGTGAGATTATCGGAGGGAAATAATCTAGTCCGGCACAGCGCTCCAAAAATGTTGGGCTCACAGCCGTGTTCACTGGAGCAGACGACACGGACATGATCGACACAGTGTTGATAGAGCTGGAGATGACTGGGGAAACATGGGAATTCAAATTTCATTTGGACTGAATGGGACCTGCGGGGCTGGAAGGGATTTCCCGTTTAGACATTTCTGTCAAATTCCAAACTCAGGAAGTGGACACGGTTTCAATGGGGCTTGTAAAATGTTCTCCATTGGGTTGATGTTATCACGTCATCACACTAATGTTAATAGAGGGTTTAACAATGTGTTGAATGGCGCTCTCGGTTGCTTTATGAGTTATGAGTTGGCGATGGCGCTCGGAGCGAGACAGAAAGCAGATGTTCACAGTCCCCAGAGAGCGGAGCGGCCCTCTGACGGCCAGCGGAGGCCGACTAGCCGCCATCCTCAAAGTAAACCGCTGGTTAAACGTTCCACTGAAACGATGTGCCACATAAAACATTTGCTGATTTTGAATTAAACCAAAAGGGAAAAGAAACGTGATACACTTGTATAAACGGGCTGTAATTTGATCACTCGGTAGGACACGGGGAAATATAATAGTGACCCAATTTGAATTTACAATCAAGTCAATAAGCACAACAGGCATTTCAAGTTAGTTTGTCTATTTTTTTATATTTTAATCAACATTCTCTAGTGACCCCGTCATTAAATTAATTCACAAAGAGCTAGTACACAAAGGAGGAAGTTAGATAATTTTAATTGGATAATTACAAAGTTTTTAAAAAAAAAATATATATATATATATATATATATATATATATATATATATATATATATATATATATATATATATATATATATATACACACACACACTTTTACATATACATATATTATAATTATTTTAATAATTAATTTATTTTATTTATTTATCACAGACCATATTAAGTTTCTTACCCAAATCCTCCCATACTGGAAGCCGTTGTTCCCTCTCCAAACACTTTACCAGCTGAGGGAACCATGTTGTTGGGGAAGGAAGGGCTCGAGCCAAATGTCGCCCCAGCACCGAATGCCTGGGAACTTCCAAAGGAAGGAGCGTTTCCAAACACCGGAGCGCTGCCAAAGGCACCTGCAGGGAGGCAAACAGAACAGCTCTTGGAACAGAAACCAGACGAAATACTAAATACAGGGAGTCACGTGGTCCTCAGCACAAAGGGCAGTGATGAAGCCTTTTCTGTGGCCTTTGAAAATAAACCGTATGCATGCATATTCAAACAAGTAAAGGCATATCTTTTTCTTTTTTTTATCATATCTATAATGCAAGTAAATATTCTTCCCCATTGTATTTCACAAGAAGATGTCTAAAGGCGAGTCTGTCATGTTCAGTACATGCTCTGCAACAACAGCCTGTGACAGCTCAAAGACCGGATGACTACTTCACACCGACTCAAAGCCACAGTGGTGGGAGTGGCGGGGAGGGGGGAGGGGGGGGCGGAGGGTGGACTGAAATTACAGCCTGGCGACCAGCATGCCCCAGTAAATAATTGATTGGGCTAATGTAACAAGATTAAATTCCCCGTACGTAGGCCAGTGACGGGGCATTAGAGTGCCGAGTGGTACCGGCGTCCCAGTGGAGCTGAGAAATTGCTGCGATGGCTTCCACACTGAGCAAGATTTATTCATATATTTTTTACCAGGATTTTCTTTTTTAAAAAGAAGACAAAAGCCCAAATGAAATCTTCAAAACCGAGGAATCCATTTAGGACGGAATTAATTAATTACCATTAAACGTCACGACTAATTTAAGTATCGTTTTAATTTGACTGACTCATCTTCACATACCTGCAAACTCATGAGGGGTGAAAAAGGTGACAAACATTTTAAGAAAAAAAAGCTCCTCTGAATAATTCAGTGATCGGGCCCTAATAATAGTAATAACAACTTTACATTGTCATTATATATAATATGGTTAAAGTCATTCATGAACCAACTTCCTTTTTCTTTACTCGTGTGCTCTGCTGAGCTTTGAGCCTGTTCCATGAGTCTGTTCCATGACTCTGTTCCATGACTCTGTTCCATGAGTCTGTTCCATGAGTCTGTTCCATGAGTCTGTTCCATGAGTCTGTTCCTGTTCCATGACTCTGTTCCATGAGTCTGTTCCATGAGTCTGTTCCATGAGTCTGTTCCATGAGTCTGTTCCTGTTCCATGATTCTGTTCCATGATTCTGTTCCATGAGTCTGTTCCTGTTCCATGAGTCTGTTCCATGATTCTGTTCCATGATTCTGTTCCATGAGTCTGTTCCTGTTCCATGAGTCTGTTCCATGAGTCTGTTCCTGTTCCATGAGTCTGTTCCATGAGTCTGTTCCTGTTCCATGAGTCTGTTCCATGAGTCTGTTCCTGTTCCACGAGTCTGTTCCATGAGTCTGTTCCTGTTCCATGAGTCTGTTCCTGTTCCATGAGTCTGTTCCTGTTCCATGAGTCTGTTCCTGTTCCATGATTCTGTTCCATGATTCTGTTCCATGAGTCTGTTCCTGTTCCATGATTCTGTTCCATGAGTCTGTTCCTGTTCCACGAGTCTGTTCCATGAGTCTGTTCCTGTTCCACGAGTCTGTTCCATGAGTCTGTTCCTGTTCCATGAGTCTGTTCCAGGAGCCTGTTCATTCGAGATGTCCCATCAAAGATGTTGTATTGCGAAGATCACCACATCGCATGTTCTCCGTGTCTCACTCCAATCTCATAAACGGCGTCTAATTTACACCCCTCCACCCCAAAACAAAAACTCTTCGGATCTACACTATTCACGTGGATGACCTATTTGTATTTTAAAACGGCGA